>JACWFO010000068.1:0-301559 GCA_019775505.1 Leucosporidium yakuticum | reverse complement strand
GCCCCCCCCCCCCCCAATTCCTGTAGCTCACCACCTCGCTCTCACCCAGCCAAGTACAGCTACCCAAACCCCCTATTCCACCTCCTTCCCCTTCCCCTTGATCACCCAACTCAACCCTCTCGACCCCCCTCTCCCCTTCCCCTGTCCTCCTTGCTCCCGCCCCCTCACTCGCTCTCGCTCTCGTTCTCTCCTCATCCTCCTCACCCCTCACCAACCAGCAGGATGACCTCCCCGCCTTCGCACACGCACCCTCTTCTCGCTGGTCACGCTCCCTCTGGTACGTCCCTCCCTCCCCTCTCTGCTCCCTTTACTCCCCTACAGCGGCCGGAGAGCCCCCACATGAAAACGGGCAGCTGACCCCGCATCGCACCTCGAGCAGTTAAAATCGCGGGACAACGACGAGCGAGCACGGGAGCGAGCAGCAGTAAGAGTCCGCCTAAAGTTAATGCGTACGTTTTTCCCCTGCTCTGGTACAGAAGGAGCGCGAGGGAGGGAGCAGGGAGCGAGAGAGCTGACCCCCACTTTGGTTTTGCCTCTCATCTCTCGCTCGTCTCGTCTCGTCTCGCTCCTCGTTCGTTCGCTGCCTGGTCACCTACACGCTCAACGCTATCTACCTACATCTACATCTTTCACATTATAGATCCCTCTCAACCTCCCCCCCTTCCCACTCCTCCCACTCGCACGCCCACGGCCAACACCCACACGGTCAATCCCAAGCGCAGGACTACGCCTCGACGGGGAAGCAAGCCGCTCCTCCCGCCAAACATTCGCATGAGGGAGAGACGGGAGAGGGAAAGGGAGGGGAGGGGTACCCGAGGCCTGCTTAGCCTCGCTTGAGCGGAGGAGGAGAGAGGGAGGGGGGGACGGGAGATAATGTACAAAGAAAGAAAGGAAAGGGGAATGTAAGTACGTCTTGCGCTCGTTGGTTTTCGATTCGAGTTGGAGAGCTGAGAGCGGGTTGGGGAGAGGGCAAAGCGAAGGCCGAGCTGAGCGCCGACTCGGAGATTCGATCTGCTCTTTCTCGTCGTCGAGCTGCTCGGATGTACGCTTGCTCGCTGTATCCGAGTATGCTACCTGGTGCCGATGGTGGTGATCGTGGTGTGTGCTACAACAAACGAGACTTATCCGTCTCTTTTTCGACTCTAATGCTACCTTTCCCTCCCTTCCCTGCCCTACCATCCCTCCTCGCTCCCCCTCGCTCACAACTCCTCAACCCACCCTACTCACTCCCTCTTCAACCCCAACTCCCTCTCCAGCGCCCTCCCTACACCCTCCGCCTCGGGCCTATCCGCTACCACCACCCTCCCCTCCTCGATCCCCTGCTCGTTGATGAGGTAGGCGTGCGTGACGGGGCCTATGGCTAGGAATTTGAGGTTGAGGAATTTGAGATTGAGATTGAGATTGGGGGGCGGGGAAGAGAGCGAGGGTGGTGGTGCTGGTGGTGGTGGTAAGGAGGAGGGAGAAGGGGGGAGCAAGGAGAGTCGGCGGAGATGGGTGAGAAGAGGGAGACAGCCGGAGGGGGAGAAGAGTGCCAAGTAGACCGTTGTTGGTGGTTCTGTTGCTGTTGGTTCTGATGCTGAAGCGGTGCAGGCGATACCTTGTAATGCCCGTTGCAAATCCTCGCCGAAAGAATCGACCACCTCCGTCTCATAAACCTGTACCCTCTCCGTCCTAATTCCTCCCTCGAGTAAGATCTCCGTGATAGTTTCCTTATTCTTATCCCCCACCAAATACAATAATGGCTTCTGCTTCTGCTTCTGCTTCTGCTCCCCCTCCTGCTCCTGCTCGGCGGAGGCAAAGTGTCGCCGAATATAACGAGCGAGCTTGTCCCCCGTCCCTGACTCTGCGCCTAGCACTCTTTCCCTCCTCGTTGGGCAGTCCTCCATCCCTAGCAGAGCCTCAGCAGTAGGTTGTCCAACGACAAAGAACGGTAGCTGTTGCCACCCTTTCCCACCCCCTCGCCCAGTTGCCGCTCGTTCCCAAGCCCTGACAGCCCTTGCGGAGGTAATGATGACCCCACTGTACCTGCTCCCCGGCGGGCTGGGGTCGGAGAGGATGGAGGAGAGGGCGGAAGGAAGGAGTTGGGTCGAGAGGACGGGGAGGTACGTCAAGGACTGGACGAGGGGGGTTAGAGCCGAGTAGGCGTCGCTGTGTAAGGGAGTAGAGGGAGTGCGCAGGAGGACGAGGTGCGCTTTGGCCATCGCACTGGGTGAGCAAAGTTGTAGGTCGATAGAGCCGGAGGGCAAGGAGCGCCGGGCGAGAGTTTCGAGGTTGGACGTTGGTTTCCGACCGTTTCGCTGCTTGATTTTGGCTCTGCTTGGATTGACTCTACTACAGGAATGGCTACTACTACACAAAAGGTGCGCTTTTACCTCTCTCCTGCTCCTACTGCTCTACAGCTAACCCCCCTCCCTCCCACTGCCTCGTCCAAAACGCATCTCCCTCTCGAACGCTCTCAGCAATCGCCCGCTCTATCATTGATTGCGGGAGCTACAGCAGGTGCAGTAGAAGGGGCTATCACTTATCCTTTTGAATGTACGTTGCTACTCCTGCTCTTGCAACCCTAGACGAGCAACAGAAGCTCATCCTCTCCGCTCGTCTCGTCTCGTCTCGCTCGCCATACTCCCTCTCCTCGCCTCGCCTCACTTCAATTCGACGCGACAAATGTACAACAGTCCTCAAAACCGAATCTCAATTCGCCCATAGGAAGGACGGCAAGGTCCGTTCTTCCCTTTCTCCTCTCGCCGCTCCCCCCGCTGCTTCCCTCCGCTAACTCTACCTCGCGCGACTCGACCGAAACGTTCTACAGCCCCCCGGTCTCCTCAGTATCACGAAAACGACCTACGCTCGTCATGGGATTAAGGGGTTCTACTCTGGTGTCGGTGTGGGTCTTTCCTTCTCTCTTGCTCGGAGTCGGCCGGACGTGAGCTGATGAGAGATGGCGATGACAGGCACTGGTAGCGGGTAACTCATTGAAAGCGGGTGTGAGGTTCTTTTCGTATGATAAGTTTAAGAAGATGTTGGTGGATCGGGATGTAAGGCTCTCTCGTTTTTCTCGCCCTTTCGGCTGCTCGGTTTCGCTGATGAGCTCTCCCTCCCTACTCCCTCAACCCCCTCCCATCTCACTCGCCATTCCCCCCTCTCCCTCTCCCTCTCTCGCCGACCTCCTTCTCCTCAAATCTATCCCTCAATCAATCATCCTCCACCCGCCTCGCCTCGCCTCCACCTCGACCCCTCGGCCAACCCTCCCTTTCCCTCCCCCTTCCCCTCTCAATCGCCATCTTCTCACTCTTCTCATCAATCCCGGCTGGACTACATTCTCGCTCGCTACGCTCGCCTTCCCCTGCCCCTCGCTCTCCTCGCACTCGCACTCGCCCTCCCCTCGGCTCACCGTCCTTCCCTTCCCTTCACTCGCCAACCACTCATCGCGAACTCTGATCGCTCGGATCCTCGCTTCCCCTCCGCTCCCTCCGCTCGGCAACCCCTCACTCCGTTCGGTGTTGCAGGGCAAGCTCTCCGGCCCCCGTTCCCTCCTCGCCGGTCTCGGAGCAGGCATGTGTGAAGCCGTCTTTGCGGTGACGCCTAGTGAGACTATCAAGTGAGTTCTGGGTCTTGCGTGAGGGCTTGGGGCTGGCTTTCGGGCTGGGGGTGCTTGGGTGCGCTCCGGGGCTGGGGGCGGGAGTGGGATGGCGAGAAGATGGGTTTTGGCTCTGGCGGCTCGGCGGAGGAGGAAGGGGGAGGGGGGGACCCGGCAGAAGGGACGGCGAGGCGAGGAGAAGGAATAAGAGGGTCACGAAGCACGGCGAGCTAGGTGATGGAGCGACCGGTGAGCTGAGGGCTGAGGAGGATGGGAAGACGGAGGGGTTCGGATCGAGCTCGAGGGTGAAAGCTGGAACTCTTTTCTGGCTTTCCCTTTCCTCCTCGCTCGCTCGATCGTGAGTTTGGGTTGCGAGAGGGGAATCAGGCTTGGGTCGAAGTGGGCTGGTGGGAGGAGATGGGGTGGGAGAAGGGAGGGGAGGAGCTGACCTCCGCCGCTCGATTCGACTCGACTCGACTCGACTCGACTCGACTCGGCTCGGGCTGGCTCGCCGGCTGGCTCAACTCGGCTCGCTCGATTGGGCTCGGTTCAGGCTCAGATCAGCGGAGGAGGAGGGGGGTCAGCTCGATTCGATTTTGGGGCGAGAGCGAGGGGGGAGAGGCTCAGCTCGAGGAGGGGGAGTCTCAGCTTGGCTGAGGGAGCTCGAGCGGGGAGGCGGCCTGAGCTGGTCGAGCCACTCGGCGGGCCAGGGCGAAGGCGAGGGAGAGCTTCCGAGGAGCAGAGCTCGACTCGGGCGCTGAAGGGGGAGGGTCGAGGATTTTAGGAGGTGCGCTTGGCGCTGGAGAAGGAGCTGAAGGCTCGACGCTCGGCTGAGGTCGAGCGAGCGCGATGGAAGAGAGGAGGAGCTGAGCCCCTGGGAGGTGCAGCGGAGCCGCAGTCGGCGCTGAGGGGGCGAGGACGGGCTGGGAGGACGGCGACGGCGAGGTCTTCTCGGAGAGGGCTACCTGAGGAGGGCGAGCCGAGGAGGCCAGGATTTGACTGAAGGAGCAGCGCTGAGGGCAGCCAGTCGCCGAGAAGGCGCCGTCTGACGTTCCCGGCGCGGCGAGGCGGCGATTGAGCTCGCCCTCCCAGGACCACAGCTACAGGACTACAAGTAACGCTAAGTTGATCGCTAACTGGCCGCCCTCACTCCCAACAGGACCAAACTGATCGACGACCAAAAGCTCGCCCAACCTCGTTACCGCGGACTCATTCACGGTACTCTGTCCATCGTGAAGGAGGAGGGTATTGGAGGGGTTTATAGGGGGTTGGGGCCGGTGGTGAGCTGTCGCTTTCTTGCTTTCGGCGTAGCGTAGTGGAGCCGGGGGGCCGAGGAGCAGGAGGGAGAACGAGGGAAGGGGAGAAGGGGATGGGAGACGAGAGCTGACGACGTGCGTTGTTAGGCGGCCAGGCAAGGTGCTAACTCGGCGGTTAGGTTCACGGCTTACAGTACTCTCAAGGTGAGTCTTATCTCCTTCTTTCCTCTTCCTCGGGCTGCTCGCTCACGGCGCTTTGTCTCCACACCCCCTCGATTCCCCTTCTCCACTCCCCTTCGCCCATCCCTCCTCGCCCTCCTCCCCTCCCTCCAACTCACCCACTCCTACTCCTCTCACTCTCCTTTCTATCCCACCTCATCTTACTCCACCACCCCCTCCCGCGATCCAACAGTCCTTCGTCTCCGGCAACGCAAGACCAGGAGAATCTCTCCCCGCTGGCGTCACGTTCGGCATTGGAGCTGTCGCTGGCGTGATTACGGTTTATAGTACTATGCCGCTGGAGTGAGTTCGCTGCTTCAGGTTCGAGGAGGACGGAGCAGGGGAGCAGGGGAGCAGGAGAGGGGGGAGGGATGGCAGCTGACGATCTCTGCCCCTTTCCCTCCCTCGCCACTCACGCCACTTCGCTCACTCTCTCCTTTCCCGACCTCCACTCACCCCTCGCCACAATCGCCCTCAAACAGCGTCATCAAAACTCGCATGCAATCCCTCGAAGCTCGCACCGCCTACCGCAATTCCTTCCATTGCGCCGCTAGGATCTTTAGTGAGGAGGGGGTTACGAAGTTTTGGAGGGGGGTGAGTTGTTTCGATTCTTTTCTTGGTGCTTACTGGGAGATGAGGGGGTGGAGGAGAGGAGCGTCGAAAGGGAGAGGGAGAGGGAGACCTCGGCGATGAATCGGGGTCGACCGACAAGGCGGAGGCAAGGAGATGGAAAGGGATTGGACGGCAGTAAGGAACGAACCGCTGACTCTCTTTTCTCTTCTTCTACCCCTTTGCTTCCTCCTCGCCTCGCCTCACCTCGCCTACTTCCTTCGCCGCTCTCCCCTCCCCATCCCCTCCTCGCTCGCCGTCTCGCCCCTTCTCACCACAAATCAAAGGCCACACCCCGTCTCGCCCGTCTAGTCCTCTCCGGAGGTATCGTCTTCACCGTTTATGAACAGGTGATGAAGGTGCTTGGAGGAACGGGCGTTTAGATGAGATGGGGAGACGGACGAGGGTCGAGGGAGCTGGGAGCTGGGAAGGGAAGGGGGAGATGGAAGAGGAAGATGTGTAGTTATAGAGCGAGGGGAATACAGATCGGTTTGAGTACATGTAGCAGCCCGTCTCGACGAGTGAGAGGCCCGAGTGAGCGCTGAGCGAGCGCCGAGCTTTATTCGAAGGGGCCGCTCGCGAAGGGAAGGCGCTCTGATTCGCAGTTCGCTCTCAGATGCTCTTGTCTCAAGCGAGCAGTCAAGCAGAGACAAAAGCGGTACTTGATAGCACAAAGGCAATCGGCGTCGAAACCTCGACGACCCGCTGCCCTTCAACCTCAAAAGCGATCCTCCTCCTCCTCCTCCTCGCTATCCCCTCCCTGCCAATCAATCTTGACCTCGATCCCCTCCTCCTCACAAAACTCATAAATCTGGGTCATAGGCCTCTCCCCAGCGAGGTCAAGTCCAGTAACCTTGATCTCAACGAGGACGTTGCGAAGCGTTTCCTTGCACGCTTTGACGACTTCGAACGTCTTGGTACCGGCGATTCGAACGTCCTTGGTATCTACTACGAGCGCGACTGTGGGACTTTGAAGTGGGGAGGCGGAGAACGCGGAGACGACGCTGGCGGTACGAGCGTTGAGAGTGAGTTTGAGGGTGCGGAGGTGAGGGAGGTGGAGAGGCGGGTCGGGAAAAGGATGGGAGGATTTAAGGAGCGGTGTCTCCAACTTGCGGAGGGTGCTGTTGACCCTGTCGAGCATGGTGAAGAGGTGAGGAAGGGCGACGGGGTCGTCCGGTTCCAATTCGAGGTCGATGAGCGGGCCGCTCCATTCCCCCGATAATGTAGGATCGTCGAAACCCTCTACCCAAAACATTTCTAGGTACTCGAGGGCGGAGAGGTGCTGAAGAGTCGTGATGAGGGAAGTTGAACCTTCCGCCGAGATGTCCGAGAAGGTTGAGATGGGGAAGGTGGCCAATTATCTTAGCCGCGGAGGAGGCGTCCAGCTTCTCGAATGTATCATCTCCATCAAGCAACCCCCAAACGATTCCCTGCCGCCAAGAGTCCGAGAGAAGGGGGAGGAGCTTCGAGACGAAAGCCGAGCATGTGCGCATGTAGAGGTGCTGGACTTTGGGAGCTCGAGAGAACGCCTCTGCGCAGAGCGCAGCTCCCTTTTCGATATCGTCTGCGCTGTTGAACGATCCCTCGATCTCGATTTGCTGAATATGGCCAGCGCGGCGAGGGGCGATGTTGGAAGCGAAGTGTTGGAGACGGCCGAGGGAAAGCGACTTGAGCTTGAGCGTCTGCACGCGAAATGAAGCGAGTGAGTTGTAGTGCTGAGCTCATGTTATAGCTAAAGAGTCGACTCACACGCCACAGAATCGGGCCAACGAGCTCGTAAAGCTCTCGGTTCACGCCGCTGAGCGCGACGAGCGTCTGCTGCTCCGTCGAGTCGGTCGTAGCTGTTCCCTTGGACACGAACTTCTCATCATCAATCAAATCCACAATGCGCTCCTTGAGCTCGGTCGGTAGGTCGTTCCATCCAGCCATTCTGAGCTAGCGAGCGACAAGAGGGCGACGAGCGGGCGTGGAAGGGGTAGGGTGTAGTCGAGTGGAGCTTCAATCGAGTGCTTCCTAGTCCTAGCCGCGACGGAGAGAGCTTCAATGAGCGAGCGAGTCCTGCTTGACATGAACAAGAGGGTCAGCGCGCTTAGCTTGGTGAGCTCGTGAAGGGGAGGATGGAGGGGGAGTTGTAGGAGAGTAGGGAGGTGGGAGAGGGTGAGAGATGAAGCTGTAGTTTACCCAGCGAGCGTACGATGAGCGCGAAGAGCAGCCTCGAGCAAGCGAAGCGAGACGAGTAAAGATGTGGAAGGAGAGAGAGCAAAAGCTCATTGCTCAAGTTCGGAGAGCTCGAGTCGAGAGAGGGGGCTCCCGAGGCCGTTCTTCCTTTCGCTGGGAGCTGCTTTGGAGGTGAACAGAAAGAGGTCTAAATTTACAACACATGGGGGTGTAACAGATGAACTCGTTCTGTTCTCAACCCACTGAAACCTTCTACCGAGGCGCCCGTCGGCCGAGCAGTCTAGATATCGCTTCGAGGAGGACTGGGCCGTTGTTGCTGACCGCGTTGGAAGAATATCTCTTAGAAGAGATATGTTTACCAACTTAAGCAGGAATGAAGGGGCGGACGGAAGGAGGTGAAGGTCAGCTCGGCGATGAGTGAGCGGCGAGACGAGACGATCAGAGCTTACTGCCGAGATTGAACTGCCAGTAGGGGGAGGTCAGCAGGGAAACGACTGTCGAAAAGGAGGTCCGACTCACCCAAAGGACCAGATCCTGCTGCTCGAGACCTTCCGAGTTGGAGAAGTCGTTGAAGTTGACCTGCGACCGGTCGAGGTCAGCTCTGCTCTCCGTTTATCGACCGAGAGCAACTCACGATCGGGTTTCCAGGATCATTGGAGTTATCCGAGTGCGACGCGAAGGGCTCGGTATCCCTCCTCTGCGCGACGAAGAGGTGGTTGGAGGTGAAGTGGCCGGCCTCTTTGAGGTTCGAGCTGTTTTGCACGGTGAGGTACCTGCGAGGAGGGGGAGGGTGAGTGAGAAGGGTAGGGCGGAGAGCGAGAGAGACGGCTCACGTTCCAGCTCCTCCTTGACTGGGCTTGATGAGGAATCCGGGCGACTCGCCGAACGCGTTGGGCTTCTCGACGTTGGCGACGACGAACATTCCCGAGCCATTGTCGGGCCAGTTCTGTACGAGGGAGAGGGTCAGATTCACTTCCCTCCCAATCAACTCCAGCTCGGCAAGCAACTCACCAGCTTCCCCTGATCCTCGTTCGCGACCGTCTCCTTCTGGAGCTGCATCGTCGACCGAGTCTCGGTTGACCAGGGGTAGGTCACCTGCGCGGGGACGAGCGTGTGCTTGAGGAACGAGTTGGCTGTGCCGAGGATGTCCAGGTCGCATCTTTGGCGGAAGAGGAAGGTCAGCGAGCGAAGCCGGGAGAGCGACAACCGAGAAGCTCACTTGAAGGTCAAGACATGGTCGTGCATGGATCCAGAGAGGCCGCTGTGGATGTTGTAGCCATAGCTGTCGCTTCCTGTAGTCGCCCACGCCGCCGTTTGAATGTCTACGGGGACGAGGGAGTCAGCTCGGTCGAGTCGGAGGAGGCGAGCGAAGGACGAGGCTCACAACCCAACCCGAGGCGCGGACGACCGTGTCGATGCTCCCGTCGAGGTAGAAAACGTAGTCGAAGGTGTCTGTGAGGCTCGTGGAGAGTCAGCAGCTAGTCGAAGAAGGAAGAAAGCGAATCGCCGACAGTCGTCTACGAGGGAAGAGGCGGATCAGCGGACGTGCCGGGAGGAGAGACTCAAGAACGACTCACAGTTTCCGATGATAGAGACCGAGCAAACAGTGAAGGGAGGGGATGTCTGCGAGGCGGAAGAAGAGAAGGCAAGATCAGCGGCCGTCGACTCGACTGCTTTGCCGAGAAGCTCACTCTTGGTCGCCGAGAGGCCCGTGTGCGAGCTGTGGCGCTGCATGAGATAGCCGGCGTCGGCTTCGAAGAGGCAGATGGTGTGATGGAAAAGGAGAAGGGGTCAGCAGTGAGGGGAGAGGCGAAGCAAGGGCGGTGAGAGCGCCGAGGGAAAAGCTCACGCGTTCGAGTGAGTCGTCGAGACCTCATTGGCGTGGTAGGTAGCGTCGAGGAAGGTCGCGTAGCTGTAGGGAGGGACAGGGTTCAGTCTCTCGCTTCTTGGGAAGACGGAAAAGGCTCACCTCGGGCAATCAGAGTGAGCGAGCGAGCGAGCCGACGAAGACGAGCAACTCACTCAGGCGAGGTTCGTCTGTTGGAGAAGGCGAGATTAGCTTCGAGCAGAACCAAAGAAGCGCGACGAAATTGACGAACCGAGGGCCAGCGTCCTCCCATCGTCTCTTCGTCACCGGAAGCCTTCAACGCCGCCCTAGCCGCCTCGAAAGCTTGAGTGAGGCTCTCGACGAGCTCCTCCACCGACATCGAGCCGTCGGTCACCTTTTGAGGATCGTGAGCCATGAGGGACTCGGCGAGAGTGCCGAAGACGGGCGAAAGGGTGCCCAACATCTCGACGTTGGCAGCCCCCGCCGGTCCCCAGGCAAGGTTGCGCGCGCCGAGCAGCGCGAACGCCGTCTTCGTGTGACTCGACTTGAAGAGCCACCGATTCCAGGTAATAGCCTCCCGTCCCGTCGGATCCCGATCCGCATCCCGATGAAGGAAGAACCATAAGACGAACCAGAAGAGGTAGACCAAGGACTCCAAGTCATGCTCAAGGGCATGCTCGACCGCTCTGAGCTCATCGAGAAGAGCTCTAGCCATCGTCTCTTGAGTGCCGGTTCGTACGTTGGATGGCTCGATGGCTGCCAGACGGGGATAGTAGGCACAGTCCAAATCGGTGACGAGGACGACTCCTTCAGCGTGCAAGACGTTGCCGGGCGAAATGTCGCGGTGCAGCACGCCGGCGCGTTGGTAGAGGTGAAGAAGGAGACGAGGGAGGCGGGCGAAGACGTCGAGTAATTGAGGGAGTGACGGCGGGTGGAGGGGATCGACTAGTCGGCGGGCGTTGGGGAAGGGGTTGCGGAGGAGGAGGATCTCGAGGTGGCGAGGAGATTTTGAGGTGGATAATGCGAGCTGAGTAGGCAGTCGATCGAAGACGAGGTGGCCGAGAAGCGTAGGGAAGTGTTGGAGGTCATCCGAGCCGAGATCCGACGACGTGATGGCCTCGAAAGCGCCTGGTTCCCTCGCCTCGCGGGTGTCCGATACCCACTGCTGCTTCATAAGCCGCTCGCCGTCGGTAGTCGGCTCATCTGCAGAATCTCCTCCGTCCTCGTCGCCGCCTTCTGGATCCACGAAGTGAGCGCAAGTCGCGCGGGAAAGCGGTGAGTGGTGTGGTAGAGGTCCTGCGACGAGTCGGAGGGAGTGGGAGGACGGCGGCGGTGGGAGGACGAGCTGGAGCTGAGGGAGCCGAGTGTCGTTGAGGTGAAGAGGTTGGATGCCGTCCTTGTCCTCGAACTGGAGGTGGGGGAGGAAGCCGGCGGTGTAGACATTGAGGGTGAAGAGGGTGCGGATGACGACGACGAGGGTAGGAAGATTCCGTGTCCAGCACTCCTTGATGACGGCAACGAGAAGCGAGTCCCTCGTCACGACGACGAGGAGGGCCTCCTCGGCCGTCATGAGAAGTCCGGGCATGTAATATCGCCCGACTTGCTCGGTGAGAATATCGGAGCAATTGAACACGAGTTGATCCAGCTTAAGAATCCTCGTGGTCGTGCTCTTGGTGTACTCGAAAACGGTGATCCCGTCGCGAAGGACCGGCAGCTTGTTCTTGAGGGTGAGGATGCCGTCCAGCTTGCGAGCTTGGGCAAAAATCGGCGAACCGCGAATGGGCGTATCGGCGTACGAGTGATAAACTAGGTTCGGTGCTGAGGGTTTCGTTGGGAGCTGGTAGAAAAGCGGTCGGTCAGCACTGAGCTGAGCGCAGCGGTCGCCGCCTTCGACTCACTACTTCACAAAGCCCCTCAATCCAACCACGCTCCGCCTTCGCCCCCTTCGCCTCTGTGAGGAAACCAGCGTAGAAGCTCTGCCTTTGCAGCAGCGGCATCGCCTTCAGCGCCGTACGCGCCTGCGCGATCGCCGCTGCGACATCCCGCTCGCCGAGTAATGCCAGTAGCTCCCCAGGCTCCACGTCCGCTCGATTGGTCCGAAACCAGCTCTTCGTCAGCTCCGCCTCGTCGCTTCGAGATCGATTGTCGACGGAAGACGATGAGGCCGCTTTGACGGGCGTGGAAAGGGTGCGAGATGAGGAGGAGGCGAAGGCAGAGGGGTAAGTTGGGGCGGATGGGGCGGAGGAGATTGCGAGAGGTGGAGGCGACGACGGAGAGGACGAGCGGAGGGGCGTAGGGGCCTTCGGCTGAGGTTCGCGTTCGGGGGAGGGGCGAGTCGTCGGCGCTAGCGATCCGGTCTGCTCGAGGAGAGACGGAAGGAGCACGAGTCAGCGCGAGCCTTTTTCAAACGACGGTGGGTCGAGGAATGCGCACCTTAAGGTAGGTTTGTAGGGAGAACGAAGGCTCGGCCTCGAAGAAACGCCGCGCACGCTCGTTTGCCTCGTCGATCTGGAGGTCATTGAAGGACGAATGCAGCGACCGCAGAGCTACTGTATGAATACAGCGCATTAGCTGCAAGCTCCGAGTGCGAATTAAGACCTGCTGACTTGCCCTTGGAGGACGAGGTGCTGGGGGTTCGAGACGTGCCGCCTGAAGAGTGACGCGATGCAGCAGAGCCTTGAGCTAAGTCTCTAGCCGCAGATGCTCTTGTTGGTATCCGAGATGGTCCGGAGTAGGCCCTCCGCCGCGCTGTCGTTGTCGCCTGCTCGGGCGGCATGCTGAAGGAGGGACAAACAAGCGTGTCAGCGAGGGCGCGTAGAGAACGCGAAGGTATGTGTAATACACGCCAGCATACATACCTGAAATGAGGCCAGATCTGTAGTCCACTAGGTGTGGCGAGCCCGAGAAGCGAACGAAGCAGAGCCAAGTTGAAGCTGAAGCTCGAAGCTCAGAGCGCGAAAGCTAGCGCGAAACTCGACGACCGGATTAGAATTTGGCGCTCACAAACGTAGAATGAGAGTAACTAATGGCAGTTACGTCTCGATGATTCTTCGCCATATCAAGATCTCTCATCGGCGCCCTCGGCCTTCAGTCTTGCGCCGAGCATCGCGTGAGCTGAAGCGACGCGTTACAGAGGAGCGCTAAGATAGGCCAAGGTACGCCTCAAAGCTTCACCTCTTCCACCACGATTCCGAGGACAATAGCTGCCGCACCGTGAGCTGAGCGTTTGCCGCCCGAACCGAGGGAAGACATCGTCGAGTCGTTGGCCTACGAGACGGGGCGGTTGTCGACTTGGAGGACCGTGTTGAGTCTGACCTCGTCTTACAACTCAGAGCGAGGGCTGCAGTGCGCGCAGGTCAGCTTCCGACTCGGCGAAAAGGGGAAAGGGGGGGAAGGAAAAGCAGACTCACCTCGGTCTCGCCCTCGAGTATCACCCTCCGCTTAGCGAGGGAATACCAGTGCTGCCTCCATCATCCATCTCCAACACCACACATCACACCTTGACCTCCCCCAGCTTCCCCTTAACCCTCTCGAGCTTCTCCCGAATGTCCTGCGCCTCCTTTGCCAGCTCGGCTTCGTGTCGCCTGAGCATCTTGATCCTATCTCCGACTACAGAAGGGCTCGGCGCGGTGGAACTGGTGGCCTCTTGGGTGACGAGCGAGTCTTTGCGATCCCGAAGGTAGTAACCGATGGCGGCGGAGGCTGCGAGATGTGATGAGCTACAGGTGAAGCAGAGGTAACGCAAGAAGGACTTACTCGGTAAGATGGTGAGCACGAGGAAGCCGTAGATGCGACGAGAGCGAACAGTTTCGAGCACTGAAAGCGAGGAAGAAGGTGACCTGAGCGAAAGAAGGGCAGAGAAGGGCAGAGAGCTCACTGGTGATAATCTGTAGGCCTCTAGAGTAGCTCCACTGCTACTGTAACCTCCTGAGTTGCGATGAGATGTAGCCGAGTGAATTGTCAAGAGCGAAAGAGGTTCGAATCGCGAGACGCGACGGTCGACGATCGACGACTCTTGAACTTCGTCCTCTTCACCTCGACCAAGCTATCGACATGCAGCGGCGACAATCAAAGTCGCCTACACCGCCTCCAAGGAAATCTGTAGCTCAACTACGAGCAGAACGAGCTCGTGTCGACGCGGAGCTGGCGCGCGCTGAGGCGCTCGAGCAGGCTGAGATGGAGAGCAAGCGGACGTTTGAAGGTGCAAAGGTCATCGTTCCTGCCAGTCCGAGTCCACGTATGTCCATACAGCTCTTTCCAACTGCTCAGGCTGACCTGCTAGCTACTCCCAGGCAAGAAACGCGCGCGACAAGAGGATCACCTCCCGAGCAGTCGCCCTCCCTTCCCTTTCTGCGATTCGACACTGGCAGGTCCACCAGAGTACTCGTACAGCGATAGCCTACGCGCCGCTCAGCCCCCCGCTCGCCAATCGCAATTCTCTTCGCACGAGTCGGCGCTTCCTCGTTCGCGTGAGTGTGCTCCTCGCTTGACGTCTCTGAGAGCTCGCTGACCTTCTTTTGACACAGTAGGCCCTTCCTCCTATGCTGCTGGACTCGGCAAGATTAGTCAGAAAAGTCAAGATCATCATTCGCGCAAGCAGCAGATCGCTCAACGAGCAACGGGCTTCTCCATCGACTCGTCGGCGCGCGGCAGCTCGAAAGGGAAGGGCTCGTTGGCGTCCGAGGATAGCAGGAAGAGTGCTTCGAGCAAGAGCAAGCAGGTGGACCGCACCTCGGTCGCGTCGCCCTCGTCGCAGGAGGAGAGTATGCCCGAGGTCCAACGGTCGCCGATTTCGCGCGGAGGAGGAATGACTCGCCACGCTGCTGCACCGAAGCCGAAAGTGGCTCCAGCATCTACTGCGAGGACTAGGCGGCCGCTGAGCGAGGACGAGGGTACAGCAGATGAGGACGACGAGGACGACCTCGACATCACCGATGGACCGACCAAGCCTCGCACTCGTCACGCCGATGGAACTCTCATCGAGAAGCTTGAGATGGGACCTTTCGACCATGAAGCGCCTCTCGGTGATCCTACTTTCGAGACTATCGAGCCTATCAGTGGCATTCACCTCAAGTGCGCTCCGTCGCTCACCTCTCTTCGCCGAAATCTCCTTGCTAACGGTCTTCCCTCGCTATCGCAGGAAAGGATCCCGCGTCATCACTCACAACCAAATGCAAGATCACTTCGACTCTCGCTACCACCTCTCCCCCTCCCTCGTCTACTCTCTCGCTCGCAAAGCCCCGGGCTCGGACCACGTCGATGTCGACCTCGTCGGCGATTTCATCGTCATTGGCGTTCTCGCCTGGAAGGGAGAAGTCCACGTCTCCAACCCTAACGCCCGTGAGGAGTCCAAGGAGCGCAAGAACCTTCGTTTTACCCTCGTCGACCTCTCGACTGTGCAGGCGGCGGCGAGCGGGACGGGGACGCTCAGTGTTATGCTGTTCGAGTCGGAGACGGTCGATACGGGAGTCAAGGATGGTTATGAGGCGCCGGTGTATAAGGGTGGAAGTGGAGGAGCGTATGAGAAGTTTTGGAAGGAGAGCGTGGGAGCCGTCGTCGCCATTCTTAACCCTCAGATCCTCAAGCCGAGGGTGGTGAGTCCTCTCCTCGGCTTCCTTGACTCTCGAACGCGGTGAGATGACCTCTCTTCCATCGCCAGACTCCCGGCCAGCCCAACATCTTCACCATCACCCCTCGCTCGGCCGACTCGATGATGGTTATCGGCCGCGCCAAGGACCTCAGAAGCTGCCAGGTCATCAAGGCGAGCGGTCAAGTCTGCGGAGACTGGTGTGATGGGTACGTCGCGAGCTCGGCTGTTCACTCCCGAGCGTAGGCTGACTTGCGCTCGCTCGCTCATCAAGCCGAGTTAACAAGCACTGCGCCTACCACGTCCAACGAGCCATCGGCGGTACCAAGGCATCAAGGCCCGAGACTGCCAACGTGTACGTCGTCTCTTTCACTCTGCTCCTCTCTCCGTTACTGACGCCTCTCCTCGCGCACAGCACCTCGAGCATGTCCAACACGGCCGTCTTCAGCAAGAAGAACTACATCCTGAGCCTGCAGAAAGGAGGCAAATCCAACTACAACCCCGACAAGAAGACTGGCCTCCTCCCCGACTCTCGTCGTCCTCAAGTCGCCGAAGGACTCACCACCTACGTTTCGGCGGGCACGGGCGGTGGGATTCGCAACGGCAAGCATCAAGTTCTTCCCGCCTCTGCTCTTCGCGCCGCTGCTATTCAGAGCGGGAATGGGAATGGAGGGTTTATTCGAGGAGTGAGGGATGGGCCGACGGCGGAGCAGTTGAGCAGGGAGAGGAAGGAGAAGGTTGAGATGGAGAGGAGGAGGAAGGAGGAGGTTAAGGCGTTGATGGCGCAGGATAAGGGGAGGAGTGTGGGTGGGGAATATGTCGAGTTGGCGAATAAGCAGAGGAAGGAGAGGGAGCGGGCTGAGAGGAAAAAGAGGGAGGAGGAGGAAAAGGCGGGAATCGTTAAGGCCAAGGGGAAGAAGAGGAGGAAGGTCGAGAGCGAGTCAGAGTCGAGTGATAAGGGGGAGAATGATGAGAATGGAGCGGCGGACAAGGGCAAGAAGAAGAGGGCGTTCACGACGGCGGCGGTTCGTCTCATCGGCTACGATCCTACAAATCACAAGGACGCCGAGGACGAGGAGACGAGGCGCTTGCGAGTGAGTTGAATCGTTAGCCTTCATTCGCGCTCTCGCTGACCTTTTCTCCTTCTGTTTCACAGCTCTCCGCCATCTCTTCCCTCACCGCCGACAGACCACCACCCAAACTCTCCGCTCCTCCCGGTCCCAAAATCCGCTCAGGCGTCAGCGCTCCCACCGCCAAACCCAAGTCAATCCCCGTCGTCGAGAAGGAGCAAGAGCTTCCCGACTTGAGGAGGAGTGCCAAGCGAGCAGCGCAGGAGGCAGAGGAGGACAGCGACGATGATTTGGTCGTCGAAGGGGGGCCGATGAAGCCGGCTGCCAAGGTGCGTCGTACTTCGCTTCTTGTCGAAGAGAGGAGTAACTGATCGAGTTGCTTTCCTACAGATCGCTCGACCCCTTCCCCGAGTCGCCTCCAAGGCCGCCGCCTCCGCTAGCCCGAGTGCTTCCCCTTCCGCCACCGCCGAAGCCTAAGCGGCTCATGTACCACCTTCCTATCACACCTTTCATCTCTCTGTAGCCTCTCTCTCTCGCAGCTCGCAGCTCGCACACCCTGCATCTCAGTTTACGTTTTCTCGTTTCGTTTCGTCAAAGCGAGAGCCGATAAACAGCTCACTCAACGCTTCGACTTGGAAGTATCAACGTCGATGTACTGCTTGGGTACGCCGCGGGCGATGAGGAGTTTGGTGACGAGGGCGTCGTGGGTGCCTACGGGTGCAAAAGAGGATCAACGACTCGGCTCTAGCGACCGCCTCTGCCTCCTCGCGTCCGAAAAGAGGAAGGAGAGGCTCACCTTGACACATGATCTCGACCTTGGGTTGTTGGCCCTTCTTGGCGCTACCGGCGAGGGGCTGAACGGCGGTGGAAGAGGCAGAACGATGCTTGAGTTCCTCGGCGAGCTCGTCCGAGGTGAAGAGGGTCCAGGGTTCATGGCCTGCGCGAGCGCGAGGAGGGTGAAGGCGTGATAAAAGAAGTGAGGGAGAGGAGGATGAGAAGGGATGCGGGGAGGAAGGATGGGAGAGATGGAGAGGTCAGCGTCTGCGCCGAAGAGAAGCGAGGCATCCCGCTCACCAGAGACGAGGGTGACCTGTCGCTTGCCAACGTTCTTGATAGCGACCTTGATAACGGGAGGGGATCCTTTCCTGCTCAACGCATCCAGACAATCAGCTTCCGCGCTTCCAACTCCCATCAGCGCCGAGCAACGACCGCACTCACTTGACGACCTTCTCTTCCCCCTTCTTCTCCATACTCCACCAAGCCGTGCAACCATCCCTCAACCTCCTATTCGCATCCTCCTTGGTCAACACATCCACCGACTCGCCCTTCTTGAGCAGGATCTCCCCGAGTAGAGGATCGAGCTTGATGAACTTTTGGTCCCGAGGGTGGGAGAGGGATTGAGAGGCAATGTAGGTGGTTAGGAGGGATTTGAGCTCGGTTGGGAGATAGAGGTCGGACTCGGGGCTGGAGTGGGTGGAGGACCGGAGGATGAGGAGATGGGAGGGATGGGGTAAACGGAGAAGAAGGGAGGATGCAGAGGATCAGTCTGGGTCGCGAGTATGGACATTATTGGAGCTCACCGAGTGTGCTCAACGGCTTGGAAGATAGGCAAGATCGAACTGGAGGGCTTGAAGAGCTCCTTGACGACGACCGACGATGAGCTCGAGCCTGCCGAACTCGATCCTGCGCCACCTTCGGCAGCTTCGGGCGCTGCTGCTGCTGCTGCTTGAGTAGCGGCTTGTGCCATCGTCTTGTAAGACCGAACGCCTTGGACGCTGCCGGGGGCGGAAGAAGGTCAGTTCAAGTCGACTCAGGCGCGCCCCCAAGATGAGAGCTAGAAAACTGACTCGGCATGCTCTCCATTGACGCTCAGCACCAACAGCTCTCCCTTAACCTCCTTGGTAGTCACCACCCCCGCCTTAACCGCCTGCTTCATCAACGCCGCCAATTTCTTGAACGAGCTCTTCTTGATGTCGGACGAAGGAGGGGTTCCAGCAGGTCGATAAGGGAGTATGTAGGTACTGTAAAGCGAGGAAGCGGGCATGGGGAAGAGTTTGGAGCTCGAGGGCTTGCGAAGAATCGTCGAGATGGAGAGGAGGAGCGCGTTGCGAAGGAGGGTGTCGACGTCTTGGGGCGTGAGCTCGGCGCTGGGGTCGGCGGTTGGGGTAGAGGTGGAGGCAGCTTCGGTTGAGATGGAAGTAGAAGCAAGGGTGGCGGAGAGATCGTCTTCGGCTCCGGTGGAAGACTTCGAAGCTTTTGATGGGGAGGCCTCGGCGAGGGGGGAAGCTTCAACGCCTGATCCTGCGGCCCAGAGGTAGTCTCCTCGGGCGTGAAGCTGTGGAGGTAGGCAGGGTATCAGCTCGGATTGCTTCGCGCGCTGCTTGAACGGAGGAGGACCCACAGTAATAGCGGCCTTCCCCTTTCCATCCGTCGCGATGAGATCCTTCTTATCCGCCGCGAGCTGACCAATAGCGACGATGGGGCCATCCGCACGGATTGCCACAAGGTGTCCTTCCAGCATGGAATCGGGGAGCTCACGAAGAGACCGCGTAGAGACTCCCGCCGAGAAGAGGGCTACGAAGGAGAAGGAGCGTGAGCGCGACGTCATTAAAGCTGATGAAGGGAAGTAGGAGCAGCAAAGCTTACCTGCACCTGATACCAGGTTCTCGACCACCTGAGGCGCCGTTACTAGCACTGGTAGCAGCTCCGGGACGAGGTCGAAGGTGTACATAGTCGGAATCAGCGCGCCGTCGTTGCCTTTGCCTGGACGAAAGAAGCGAGGGTCTCCGTTGGGTGCAGAGTAGATGGTGAGAGGCTCCTCGAGGTGGTTCGTCGCCTTTTGAACGAGCAATCCGTCTGGTAAGAGCGATTTGGCGAGCGCCGGCGAAAGGACGAAGGCGGACTGTAGCTCTTCACGGAGCTTGCGAGCATCACTTGAGCGAAGGGGAGCTGAAGTTTTGCTGACATGAGGTCTCTTAAACATGGTGAAAGCGAGGTTTAGACGATGTCGGCGGAAGGAGACCCTTGCTCGCATGCTCGCGCTCGAATCGCTCTCGAGGCTCTCCCTTCTCCGCACCCCTCGTCTCGAGCTCGACCTCCCGCTGGCGCTTCAATCGACCTACAGAAGTTCCGCTTAGCGCCCTCTGCGCCTCTGTACCTCATCCCAGCTCCCTCGTCGACTCACTCTCATCTCACCTCGACCACGCACCCCCTCCTCCCGCCCGCCCTCGACCAGAATGGCCGAAGAGGGCAAACTGCTAGCCGAATCGCTTGCTACGGTTCGCACCCAGCTTGGTCAACTCAAGCGATGCCTCGTGAGTCTTTCAAGCAGGCTTGGATGCGCTACAGAAGCCGGTGGGGGCGTAGCGTCATGCTCGAGGCGGCGATTCAAGGCCAGGGAGCGGCAGAAGGGGTTCATTCGAACATCGAGGAGTGTAGGATGAAGTTGGCGGACTCGCCTACAGCGTTTGCGCTCGTTCAAGTCGACTCCGTTGCTCTACAGCGCACGGGCGGTGATGCGACTCTGGAGCGGCTCGCGTGCTGCTGGAACTTGCTGGGACGGTGCAGGAGGGCTCGGCAGGGCTTAGACAAGTGCTTGCCGCATGGTCAGCCCGCCAGAGCGACCGCTACCGCTGCTGTTAGCCCAAGCCGAAGCGGCGCACTGGCTATCTGCGTGGGGCGCCTCGAGTAGCGGTACAGAGGTCACGCTGAGCAGCACACGAGCTCAAGTCAAGCTTCTTGACCATTTTACTGACCTTGCATCCCCAATCGCACAGGATGGCGACCAATTGATGGACGCGCTCAAGAGCGCCTCGACCATGCTCGCTGAGCTGAGGAGCAGCACGTTCAGCCCCAAGCAATACTACGAGCTCTGTACGTTCCTCTCAAGTCCTACCATCTTCGATTGCGCCGTCCCCTCGGTTCTACGTCGGCGGCCGTCGCTCGGCGCGGGCTTCCCCCTCGACTCGTCTTGCCCTCCCCCCGGCGACCCTGTCTGCTTTGACGGGTCTCGGCTGACCACTTCACACTCTCAACAGACATGGCCGTCTTCGACGCTCTTCGACACCTCTCCTCGTACCTCTACGACGCTCACGTTTCGGGCCGACACCACCTCGCCGACCTGTACGAGCTCGTGCAATACGCCGGTAACATTGTACCGAGGCTCTGTACGTCCTCCTTTCTCTTCAGGTCACCGCTCTCGGTTTCTCTCGCCCCTCGGCGAACGCTCCTCGGCGCTCGCCTTCGCATTCTCGAACCGATCGCTGACCTTTTCTTCCCACGCAGACCTCATGATGACCGTCGGAACTGTCTACATGTCCATCCCCGACGCGCCAATTAAGGAGATCATGAAGGATATGATGGAGATGACGAGGGGAGTGCAGCACCCGACTCGTGGACTCTTCCTTCGGCACTACCTCAGTGGCATGACGAGGGACCATTTGCCGGTGGGAGACGACCCTGGGTGAGTGTTTGATTATGTCTACGCTTTACGAGTAGCTCGGGTCACAACGGCGTCGAGGGAGAGGCAATCGCCGAGTCGAGGCAGAGCTGACCCTTCGCTTCTCCACCAGACCGGGCGGCAACCTCCAAGACTCGATCGGATTCGTCCTCACCAACTTTATCGAGATGAACAAGCTCTGGGTCCGCCTACAGCACTCGGGTCTCAGTCGGGATCGGGAGCGCCGAGAGATGGAGCGTCGCGAGTTGAGGATCCTTGTCGGTACCAACCTCGTTCGGTTGAGTCAGTTGGAGGGAGTGGATCTTGAGATGTATAGGAGGACGATCTTGCCGAGCGTGTTGGAGCAGGTCGTCAACTGCAAGGACGTGATCGCGCAGGAGTATTTGATGGAGGTTGTAATTCAGGTGAGTTCTCTCGTTCGCTTGTCCTCCCGACGTTCTGCTGACCTACTTCGCTTCACAGGTCTTCACCGACGACTTCCACCTCCGCACCCTCGGGCCCTTCCTCTCCGCCGTCGCCCAACTGCACCCCAAAGTCGCCATCAAATCCATCGTCATCGCCCTAATCGACCGCTTAGCCGCCTACGCCGCTCGAGAAGCCGAGAACGAATCCCCGGAAGAGCGAGTTCGTCAAGAGGAGGAAGCTGCTCGTCGGTTGGTTGGCGAGGTTAAGAAGCAGCGAGCGAGGGAGCGGGCAAAGCAGGATGGAGTGGAGACGGGCGCGATTAATGTTGATGGGGAGGAGACGGAGGGATGGGGCGCCGTCGTTGATGTTGGAGGAAAGGAGGAGCCCAAGGATGATGGATTGATTGATGGCCAGGTGCCGACCGCCGTGCCCGGGCAGGAGAAGCCGGTGCGCAAGTTTAGGGGAATTCCGGAGGATGTCAAGCTGTTTGAGGTGTTTTGGGGACAGATTGTCGAGCTCATCAAGGTGAGTTGAGCTCGAGTTGAATCGCCGACGTCGAAGCTGACCTTCCTCTTTGCTCGACAGGCCCGCCCCGACCTCTCAATACAAGATATCACCGGCCTCCTCGTCTCCCTCATCAACCTCTCCCTCTCTTGCTACCCCGACAAGCTCGAATACGTCGATCAAGTCCTCTCGTTCGCCAAGAGCAAGGTCCAAGAGTACTCGGACTCGTCGGACCTCCACCACCCAGCCACGATCCAGAACCTCCTCTCCCTCCTTCTCGCCCCCATTCACTCGTACCTCACCGTCCTCACCCTCCTCGCTCTCCCCGCTTACCAAGATCTCCTCGCCGCTCAACCCTACTCGACTCGCCGAGCCATCGGACACGCGATCGTCGCCAACGTGCTCAAGAACGAGACCGTCATCGAGACGCCCGAGGATGTACGAGGCGTGTTGGAGCTCTGCCATGTGCTCGTGAGGGATCAGAAGGATAGGAGCATGGGTCCGGCGATGGGTCAGGGAAGAATTGGTCAAGGTCAGATGGGCGGCGGTGGGAGGGGCCAGCAGACGTACGATGTCGAGGAGATGGCGGAGGAGCAGGGTTGGATCGCGAGGATGGTGCATCTCTTCAAGGCCGACGATCTCGAGGTGCAGTTCAAGGTGAGTGGTCCGTCGTCTCGCTTTTCCGAGACCGGAGCTGACCCTTCCCACTCCGCAGCTCCTTCAAACCGCTCGCAAGGAGTTCTCGGAAGGAGGCGACCGTATTCGGTGGACCTTCCCGCCACTCATCGTCGCCGCCATCAAGCTCGCCCGTCGCTATAAGTACCGGGAAGCCTTCGTCGTCGACTGGGAGCCCAAGATCGCCACGCTCTTCAAGTTCATCCACCAGTGCACCTCGGTCCTCTACAACAAGGTCGAATCATCCGAGATCTGCCTCCGACTGTACCTCCTCGCCCTTTCCGCCGCCGACGAAGCCGGTCTCGAGGAGCTCGGCTACGAGTTCGCCGTTCAAGCCTTCACCATCTACGAGGAGTCGATCTCGGAGTCGAGGGCGCAGCTGCAGGCCATCACCCTCATCATCGGCACGCTACAAACGACTAGGGTCTTTGGCCCCGACAACTACGATACCCTCATCACGAAGGCTGCGCTGCATGGAGCCAAGCTTCTCAAGAAGGGTCAGCAGGCGACGGCCGTGGCGCTCGCGAGTCATCTTTGGTGGCAGACGGACGCTCCCGGTGCACCGGAGACGGGCAAGGTGAGTTTTCGAACTGCTTTGAGTGAGTAGGGGACGGGAGCTGACCTCGCTCTCCCTTTTCGCAGAAGCCCTACCGAGACGGCAAGCGCGTGCTCGAGTGCCTACAAAAGTCGCTTCGCATCGCCACTTCCTCCATCGACGAGCTCACTAGCGTTCAACTCTACTGCGATGCTCTCGACCAGTATCTCTACTACTTCGAGCACGGCGTCGAAGCCGTGAGTTTTCGCCCCTCCTTCTCTCCTTCGCTCGACCCCTGAGCTGACTCCCCTTTACTCACAGATATCGGCCAAGCACATCAACTCCCTCGTCGAGCTCATCACCTCCAACCTCGACTCGATCCACTCGACCGACGTGCACCCTTCGGCAGGCTCCGCAACCTCGGGCCTCATCGAAGGCGTCAACACAGCCGAGGCCGTCATTGGTCACTTCCGCAACACGCTCAACTACATCCAAGCGCGCAAGGAGGGCGTCAGTCATGAGGGAGCGAACGTGGGAGCGATGGGAGGCGCAGAGCTCGGCGGTCAGGGAAGCGTCGGTGCGGAGGAAGCGGCGAGGTTGTTTGAAGATGTCGATGTCGCGGGACCGCTGTTGAAGTTGGGTAATGCGTAGGATGTGCTATAGGTCGCGGGAAAGGGGCGTGAAATGATGTGGGTTCCGTGAGCTCGGCGAAGGCGACCAGCGAAGAGGGGCTTCGCGAGTCGACTGTTCGATGCAAGAGCTACACGGTCTTCGGTCTGCTGCAACGCCGAGCTTGCACCAAATGCCTTGCTGCTTGCCCTCGGCGACAGACTTTCGATCTTCGCCAGCGCCCAGCCCGATGGCCCGGCCTCGCGCTGACGACTCGAGTTTCTGAAGCTGGCGAAGCTTGATCTCCGTCCTCTTCCTGCTTGTCTTCGCTCTTCTCATTGTACAAAGACTTGTTCAAAAGCTTGCTACCTCTCAAAAGTTCTACACTCGACCAACAGCCTCACAACCCGCCACCTGGGTGAGGCCCCTCTCGATCTCGAGGCGACGGGGCTCTTTCGCTAACCTCTGCTCCCTCCTGCGCGCTGTACGCTTGTAGATCATCGTCAAATATCTCAATCGACTCATCGACTCCCTCGCCTGGCACTCAAACCACCCTCAACAAGTGTAACGAACGCCAACCTTCGAGATGGCTGTTCGGCACGTCCTGGACGACTACTACCTCGCAATCACCTTCTTGGTCTCTCTAGCGCTTCAGCTATCACTCTTCCTCGTCTCTTTTACCTTGCAGACCGACAAGCTGTGAGCGACGCCCGTCTGGAAGCTTCAAGTCGAAAGGCTGACTTTTCTTCCTCGCAGGACCGACTTTGGTGGATCCATCAACTTTCTTCTCCTCGCCTTCCTCACGCTCTTCCTTGGCAATGAGTCCAACTTTGTCGCCCGCAACATCATCGCCTCGGTCTTCGTCATGATCTGGTCGATTCGGCTCGGCGGCTTCCTCTTCTTTCGTGTCCTCAAGACGGGAAAGGATGGTCGGTTCGACGAGATGCGAGCACACTTCTTCAAGTTTGCCGGTTTCTGGACTTTCCAGCTCTTCTGGGTGAGCCCTTCTCGCTTCCCTCCGATCTCGGCGAGCAAGGATTGCTGACCTTTGCCTCCGCAGGTTTGGACCGTCAGCCTTCCGGTCACCATCCTCAACTCTCCCAACGTCTCGGATGCTGCATCCGGTGGAGGACACCTCGCTTTCGGAACTGCAGGAGTACGTCGGCTCTCCCTCGGCGTTCGTTCGGCGTTCGTTCGCGCGAGTAGCTGACACTCGCTCCCACAGGATATCATCGGAGTCATCCTCTTTGCTCTTGGGTTCTTGCTCGAGGCGATTGCAGACCAACAGAAGTACCTCTTCAAGTCGAGCAAGCCACCAAAAGGAGCGATCATGACCAAGGGTGTTTGGGCGAGTTTGCTCTCGTTGAGCTCAACAGCACCACCTCTGATCCCCTTCTTTGCAGCGCTTCATGCGACACCCCAACTACACGGGAGAGATCTGCCTGTGGTGGGGAATCTGGGCTCTCTGCGTCTCGCCTGCGACCCACGGCGTCGTGAGCGGAGGAGGACGAAAGGCGCTCATCGCCTCGGTTCTCGGACCCGTCTTCATTTCCCGTATGTGTTGACCTCGAGCGAGCTCCCTGAGCTCCCTGCAAAAACCTCTGGCTGACCGGCTCGTTTCCTCTTCCAGTCCTCCTCTTCTTCGTCTCGGGACTCCCGCCATCCGAGAAGCCTACTGCTAAGAAGTACTACCTCATGTCCCATGGCGCCAACCCCGAGTCGGGCGACAAGTGGGCCGAGTACAAGGTGAGTCGTTCAGTCCATCTCGTCGAGCATCGTTGACACTCGCGTTGGCAGGCCTACCTCAACCGCACCTCCATCTTCTTCCCCATCCCTCCATCTCTTTACCGACCCATCCCCGCAGTTATCAAGCAGACACTGCTCCTCGACTTCCCCATGTTCAAGTTTGACGAGCACAAGGACGGCAAGGAAGCCGTCGAGGAGGAGCGCAGGAAGAACAGCGAGCAGGGAGGGGAGGCTTGAGCGATATGGGAGTGTAGTGTTCACTATGGTAACTCTGTAACGATTAAGTTCGCTCACGTGGAAGGTGGCGTTGAGGAAGGTGGCGTAGCTGTGGGGTGAGAGTCGTCAGCTCCCTCGGTCGAAGAAGGGGGAGTCGAGATGCCGGCGCCTCGAGCCACTCACGAAGGGCAATCGTAGCCGGGGATAAGTTGGAAAGCCTGTAGAGAGGAAGGTTAGAGCCATCCTGTAGACATGCACCTTCAGACTTGCATAGGGACCACATCTGGGGAAGGAGCGAGGGCGAAAGAGCGATTGCGAAGGGGCGAGTGCGAAGGAGCGAATATTACCCTACAGAGCGACTCCCAAGCCTCAGGGTTCATTCTGTACCATAGTAGCTATCGGCGTTGGATGAGCGTGGGCGAACATGGCGTCCAGGGCTCTCGTGAACCGGGTCGGCGCTTTATACCCTTCGCCGAGTTCTTTCAGAATGGCGCTTCGCGCCGCTTAAGAGGGGCCAACAGCCATAACGGCTTCTTTGGGGCGTTTCTAACACGCGAATCTACCGGTAACAAAACACAGAACAGATAACATGCCTTTAGCTCTGAGCCGAGGGCGTCGAGCTCACTCGGCGACCGCTGCGATGACAAAAAAAAGTCAGCCAAAGGTCCTAAAAATCGCCTCTAACGTCGCCTACTTTGGTTGTAGGGCTCCAGAGGCGTGTAAGGGAACTTTCGGACGTTCACGTCGCCCGAGTCTTCAGAGAGGAGGAAGTCAGCCTGCGCCGAATTCGGCGAGTCGGAGAATGAGATTGGGACTCACAGGCATAGAAGTCGGTCTGAAGGGCTGTGAGGTTGATAGAGCCAGACGCCTGGTGAGATCCGAAGGTGTGCGCGGTAGACACGATGTTGTCGGCGCTGGAGTTGTAGTCCAATCGGATCATCTGCTTCGTCTGACGCGAAGGATCGCCGAGAAGGTAGTTGTGGGGCGAGAAGATGATGGCAGATTGCGCGGTCGTCTGCACCGTGTTGGGAAGGTCGCCTGTAGGGAGAGAGCAAAGGGTGAGTCGCTGCATCGAGTCGAGCAAACCCCGCCGAGGAGACGCCGAGAGAACAAGAGGGGATGGATGCCGCTTGGGAGGGATCGGCGGGACGGAAGAAGGTTGAAGCACACCTGTGTGAGGGACGTGGTGCACTGTGCAGGAGAGGAAGGCGTCAGTGACGCTCTATAGGGGAGAAAAGGCGCCTGTGCGGAGGGAGCCAGTTTGGCGAAGGGCAGACGACTGGAGAAAACTCACTTCCGAGGTTGTACCAGAGGACCAAATCCTCCTGTAGAAGCGACTCGCCGTCCAGGTAGGCGGAGAAGTCGATAAGGGGGTGTTGGGGATCGTTGGCGTTGGCGGCGTGACTGGCGGCAACCTCGGTGTCCTTGTGCTTGGTGACGAAGAGCTGTTGAAAGTCAGAGAGAGGGTCAGAAAACTGCTTTGTGTGGTGCTCAGTGGTGCTTTGCTTGCTCTCGCCAAGACTACCTGCGCCATCCCCGCTCGCCGCTGCACTTTTCGGCGCTCGCGCGTGAAGCAGCTCGAGTTCAATCAACTCGACATCGGATGCGCGCCTGTAGCGAGTCGTGGAGCCGGATGTAGCGGCCGAGCTGGATACGGGAGATCGTGGACGCGCGTAGAAAGCGAATGAGGAAAGGGTAGCATAGACGGAGGAAGGAGGGCGATAGGCAAGCCCGAGCACCTCCGCCGAGCGAATGAACGGCGCCTTTCCCGCAACTCAAGCCGCTCTGTACAGGCTAGAGAGAGATCATCGTGAAAACAGCAATTACAACGAAGCCCTCGACGCCCTGCGAAAGGCTCCTCCCACACGAGAACGCCTCATTTCCTGCCGGGGATCTTCTTGCCGCTCTTCTCCATTGCCGCCTTGGTCGCAGCCTCCTTGGCTGTAAAAGAATCGGTTAGCAAGTGGTGCAGGAGGATGTCAATGCAAAGACGAACCCTCAGTCTCGGCCTTGCGCCTGGCAGCGGCCGCTTCACGCTGCTTGCGAATCTCGGCGAGACGTCCCAAATCGGCGCGAGCCTCGTCGGTCTGTAGAGAGAAGGTCAGTAAGAGTATAAGAAGCGAGTGGAGAAGCGAGCGCACCTTTCCAGCAGCGTGCATCTTGGCGTAGCGCTCCTTGGCGGCGGCCTTCTCAGCTTGTTCCCTGTCGAGGCGAGGAAGGGTCAGTAGTCGACATTAAAGAGCGAAAGGTAAACTCGAAGCCGAGCGCAAAGCCAAGCTCCAAGCTCAGTAACAAGAGCTAAAGAACCCACCTTTCACGCCTGCTCATTTCCTTGGGAGCGCCGAGGTCGGCGAGCTTCATGTTCTTCTTGGCCGTCTTGTTGTCGTTCTCCTCCTCGCTCTCACTTCCGCTTCCAGGAGCCTTCTTAGCGGGCGCCTTCTTGCCCGCCGCCTTGCGATCCTTCCTAGCCTGAGCGACCTCATCCGCCGTCTTGACGTTTCCCCTCCTCGCCACGGCCGCCGCCAGAGCCTTGGCCTTGGCCTCCTCCTCCTCGGGCGTCAATGGTGCGGTAGAAAGCTTCGAGTTGAGGTTGGCCGTCAGACCAGCGACGGGCTCGTCGTCCTCGGAGCCAGAGTCGGCGATGGGAGGCAGCTGGCCGATCCGAGCTTGAGGGTTCTCCTCCTCCTCTTCCTCCTCCGATGACTCCTCCGAGCTGGAATCATCGCTTCCCTTGCCCTCGGGGTTGTGGTCGGGATCCAGACGAGAGAGATCACGCGAGAAACTGGTCGGAGCCGAAAGCGATGAGACGACGCAAAAGCGGTCAGTTGAATTGTGCTGTGATGCAGTGATGTAGCACAATAGGTGCAAGAGGTAACGGAGAACTCACTGCCTGCCTCCACCCCTCTTGGCTTTCCCGAATTTGCCGGCGTTTCTGACCCTAAAGGCGTAGAGAGGTTAGCAACGAACTGCTTCTGATTGAAAGCGAGTTTCGGGTTGGTAGAAGCCTACATGATGAGCTGTAGTGAGGTCTAGTAAGATCTGTAGGTTGTGAACGGCTGGTCGAGCGATACAAAGACGAGGAGATGTGCGAGAGTCCAAGGGGCAAAGCTCAAAGCGAGCGAAATCGCCCAAGCGCCTCTCTCCTTCCTGCCCGTCACTCGTCGATGGTAAGTCGTCTCTTGGGGCTCGTAAAGGACTGTCAAACGTGCACGAGGAGCTGCATCCTCCTACTACCATACAAAGCAGCCCCCGAAGGGGAATTCGGCAATCTTTCACGATGAGTTTCTTCGACGGCGTTGGCGCGGTTTCTTCGGAGGCTTTACTGGCGACTCGGGCATGCTAGAGCAGCTAATCGTCACGTTTGACAGTTCGGTGTAGTACCTCCAGCCGGGCTGATAGAGTTTTCGATTCATTCCCTACAGGACAGGACGAATCGCGCGCCTTTGGAACAAACGAACCCTTTCCCCTTTGCTACCCGCCGTCGACCCTTCGCTCTTCACCCCGAGAGGTGGACAGAGCACGGCTACTCTACCATGGTCCTTCGCTTTAACCGCACACCCTACCAACCGTCCCCTCGCCTTTAATCGCCATTCGCCAACCGCATCCCCTTCCGACATTTTTTCCCTTCTCTCGCTCTCATACGGCTGCAGAGGTCCGTCAAATCGCCCAGAACGGAGAGAGCGATACTATGAAGGTAGTCGGTGCTCGCTGGATGGGCTTAGGTGGATATTTGAGGGCGGGAGAGACGCCGGAGGGGTCGCCGGCGAGGCGATGGAGCCTGGCTTTGAGCGTGTACACGCCGGTCGAAGCTCAGATCAGGGGCAGCGCTCAGTACATGCTGTGGGGACCCTCGCTACGCAGCGGATCCCCAGCGTAGGCTGCAGCTGGCGAGGGGTCGAGTCGGCGCTTTGCACTTCGCCGGATGCCTTCCTCGCGCCGTTTGACGGCTGGACGAGACGTAGCTCCCTAGCGGAAGAGGAATTACTTCACCACAGCCAATCACGAGGTTTCACGATTGAGGGAGGCGACGTTCGACTGCTCGGCGGCGGGGAGGGCAGCAGGCGCCGAGCGATCATTCTAGCATTACGACGGCCGTATGAAGGTAGCAGTGCCTTCAGTAATATATGTGATTTCCTACCGACTCCCCTCAACTCCCCCCAAGGACCGTGCGAGCTGCAACGACCGTCAAGCTCCGCCGAGACGAGCGCCGAAGCCCTCCGTCGCTTGCTGGCGACGTCTCCTCCGCAACAAGCAGGAGTACGCTCGTCTGAATCTGAAAGCTCGACGCTGGTTTTGGTGCAGCTGAGAAGACCCCTCGAAAGCGACTGAAGGTGAGGAGAGCGAGAAAGGATCGCCGAGGCCGTCGTCGACACGCTCGCTCGAAGCCGGCTCTCGCGAGACCGGCGAGGAGCACTGAGAAAGACCGAGTTCCAGATCAAAGAGAAGAGAAGAGAATGCTATCTACAGCATACTACAGCTTGTCGGCCTTCGATGGGTCCGCTTCGAGTTTCGCTTGCTGCGACTCCGAGGGTGAGAGTGCCGTCTCGCTCGCCTAGAACCTAGGGTCGACGAGCTTCTTGTGGTCGGGGTAGACAGGATCCTTGACGAGACCGAGCTCCTGCAGCTGAATGAGCATGGCGGTGTGCTTGGAGTAGCTGTGGGAGGGGAAAAGAGGTCAGCTCGGCGCCGAGACGATCCACCGACCCCTCGACCTTTCTGAGCGGCGTAGGAGATACCTGAACTTACCATCTGCTCTGAAAGAGATTAACTGATGCGATCATGAACCTAGGAACTCCAGAATTGCGCCAGACGCCCGGCTGGTGTCGAGAAATGAAGAGGGAGGGAGAAAGGGGGGAGGAAGGGAGAAAAAGAGGGAAAAGAAGGACCGGTCAGCTCGTTCTGCTTCGGTCAAAGGACAATATGGCTCATCAAAGCACTCACAATCTCGCCCTGAGCATCCTTGCCCCAGCAGGGACCGATACGGTTGGCCACGTCCTCCGAAATCACTCGCCGAACCGTCTCGCGTTGCGAAGTGTAGCCCGTGGCGAGGACCTGTAGGGAAGCCAAGGTCAGCACAGCACTAAGATCCCTCTCAGTCTATCTACTCACGATTATTTCGGTCGAGGGAGGCGACGTTCGGCTGCTCGGAGGCGGGAGTCGAGACGGGCGGCGAGCACCGAACGACCCTTCTAGCATTACGACGGCGGCTTAAAGGTAGCAGCACTTTTGGTAGTACAATCTGAATCCCTCAAAAATTTCCTTCGACAGCCCGCGAACGACCAATTGAGCCGCGTAGAGAACTTGAGCCGCGCCGAGACGAGCGCCGAAGTCTTCAAGCGAGCGGGCTTGAATGAGAGAAAGAACGGAGAGGCAGAGAGCGTAGCAGCGCTGGCAGTTTGTATAATGCAGGTGCACGAGGCTCGCGAGACGAAAGCCGCCTTCGTCTCCTCGTCTCTCACCCTCCCTTCGGCGCTCGGTGAAGGGAGACCTCTATCGCTCGCGGGCATGCTAGAGCAGCTAATCGTCACGTTTGATAGTTCGGTGTAGTACCTCCAGCCGGGCTGATATAGTTTTCGATTCATTCCCTACAGGACAGGACGAATCGCGCGCCTTTGGAACAAACGAACCCTTTCCCCTTTGCTACCCGCCGTCGACCCTTCGCTCTTCACCCCGTGAGGTGCACCATGCACGGTGAATCTACCATGATCATTCCCTTTCACCACACACCTAAACCCACCGTCACTTCACCTCCAATCGTCCTTTGCCATTCGCCAACCCCACTTCCTTGAGCGGAGCAGCGCCGAAGGTGAACGCCAAACTCGAGGTCTCCTCCTCAACAAGCAGGAGAGCGCCTGTCTATGTTTTAGAGCTCCAGACTGTCTTCTGTGGAGCTCCCTGATCCATCTCACCACCCTTATCAAGAGCGCGCTTAGCCAAGATCGACCGCCTCGCGTCTTGCTCTTCGACTTATACCTCGTCTTGAAGCTCTTCGCTCACCGCATCGTCGCCGCATGGCCAAACAGGCTACTGAGAAGGCTCTGAGCACGCGCCCCAAGTTCACCAGGTCTCGTAACGGCTGCAGGACCTGCGTTAGGCGCAAGAAGAGGTGCCCGGAGGTCTACAACGACGAGTAAGCCTGCCGCTCCTTCGCGCCCTATCGAGCAGCATCTGACAACATCCCTACAGTGGTGCATGCGAGCGCTGTGAGACTGGAGGCTTCACTTGCGAGCGAGACGTCCAGCGGGCTCGCCCACCTCCGCCGGCCCACGTTTCGCCATCGCCAAAACTCGTGGAGACGCCTCCGTACGAGCGCAGAAAGGGTCTAGAGGCTCATGAACAAACATGTCCTTCGCCTGCTTCCCCTCCTAACCTCCCTCTCGCTCGCTCCTCACCACCGAACTCGCTCTTCCCTCTCCCTCTCTTCAAAACGACCGATACCATATGCTCTTCAACAGCTTCTACGATACCCATATCATCTTCACTTTCCCTACCGCTCTCGACGGAAAGCTACAAACCCGCCCCTTTTCCTCCCTTCACCGAGCTCCACTACTCGGCCGCTCTCCTTTCGCTCTTCGCTTCACTCCCGCCAAGTATGCCGCCTGCTGGTCACCTTCGAACCTGGATGAATACCTCAGACGCAGGCTATCACCTTCGCGCCATGGTCTTGCGGGAAATGGACGCGGGAGAGCGTTTCGAGGGAGCCGAGGTCGGTCAAGCTCGATTGGAGGAAGCTATCGCCATCTGTGAGTAGGGTCTCTCCTCGTTAAATGGTGCGACAAATAGATAACATGATCTTGCCGCCAGACCGCGACCATGACGACGAGTGGCTCTCCGGCGCTCCCTCGCCCGAGCTCGTCAAGGACCATCTTCTCACCGTAATCCACTCTCATCCAACAACGCAAGCATCCTGCATGGCGGTCACTACCTTCCTACAGGCGCGCCTAGCGTCGTCCATGAGCATAGGAGCCCAAGATCGCCTTCTCAAGCTCAGTGAGGGTTATCGACATCAGGCCATGCAGGCGCTCGCCAGCGCGCCGTTCGAAGTGCAGGTGCTTGCTCTGTTTGACATCATGATGCAGCAGGTAAGTCTTTACTCCTTTTCCTCGTCTCGCTTCCCTCCTGACTCCCACTCCCTCATCTTTGCAGACCGAGCAGCACGGCGTCGCAGCGGGCTACTCGATTCAATCCCTCATCGACACGCTCATCATCTCGCAACCCTCGCTCGGATCCAATCCTCCACCATTCCTACCTGGCGCTCTCGGTACCACCAACTTCCTCCTCCGCATCATCTTCTTCATGGACGTCTTCCGCGCCGTCGCTCTCGGTCGCCGAACGCTCTTCGACTTTTCTCACTCAAGTCCATTACCGACATACTCGCTCTTCGATGGCATCGTCATTGATGGTCGTAACCATTTGATGAAGGGCGTGGACCCTGCTCTCATCCTCTTCCTGGCAAGAACGAGCAATTTGGCAGTTGATTTCAGGGAGAGAAAGGGCTCGCCGGCAGTGCTGCAAGGAGCGGCGGAGCTACTCGAGCATGAAATCATGGCGTGGGAACCGAGCCCAGCAGAAGATGCGGACTCGGTCGCGACATCGCAGATGTGGGAAGAGGTACTCGGCGCTCGCTCTCTTCCCCGCTCGAGCCTTCGCTGACTCTCTTCCTCACTACCCAGGCTATTCTCATCAATCTAAGACAAACCATATACCGCATCGGTCCTCTACATCCCTCCATCCGCACCTCCCTCAAGCGCATCATCTCCCTCGGTCTCGGCGTTCTCCCTCCCTCGCCTTCCCTTCTCTCCGAAACTACGTACGCGCCTCTCGCCTCGGTCGAGCGCGCTCTACCGTGGTTCTTCGCCGCCACCTGCGCTCTGAGCGAGCAGGATCGACGTATATGCGCCGACGGTCTGAGAGTTAGCACTCCGCTGTGAGTTGCTGCTCGGCTCGTCGCTTCGAGATCAGCCAGCTGGCTAAACTCTTTCCTTCCCTTTCTTTTGCAGGTCGGCAGGACTGAACGCACCGGTAGTCGAGAAGCTGTGGGAGCTGTCGGACGCCTCAGGCATGCCCATCGTGGATTGGAGGAGCGCGCTCGCGGCCGAGGGGATCGTGGTGATGATCATGTAGCGCCATACAAGGGCGTGCTGTTGCTAGAGCATGCTGCTATGGATGAGCTCGCAAGATCAATCTCGCTTGAGAAGAGCCGTTGAGAGCGACTGGCAGAGAGGAGAGTGAGAAGGGATCGCCGAAGCCGTCGTCGAACGCTCGCTCAAATCCAGCTCTCGGTCGTGGAGCACTGAAAACACTGAGAAAGACCGAGTTCCGGATCAAAGAGAAGAGAAGAGAGTGCTATCTACAACAGAATACAGCTTGTCGGCCTTCGATGGGTCCGCTCCGAATTTCGCGTCCTGCGAGGGTGCCGTCTCGCCCGCCTAGAACCTAGGGTCGACGAGCTTCTTGTGTTCGGGGTAGACGGGATCCTTGACAAGACCGAGCTCCTGCAGCTGAATAAGCATGGCGGTGTGCTTGGAGTAGCTGTGGGAGGGAAAAGAGGTCAGCTCGGCGCCGAGCAGTCCGGACCCAAGAACACGGCGAAAGAGGACGAACCAGCGAGCCTATAGGGTGAAGAGGAGAGAGATAAGGTCAGCACACAACTTCAAGTGCGAATGAGAACTTGTGAGACCCCATCTCCCCCTTTTAGCTCCCAATGCGCCATCGCCTTCCCCTCCTTCCCCTCCCCTTTCCTCCCTCTCTTTCCCCCCAAGACCCCGGCTTCAAGGAAATGCAATTACTTGAAACATGTTCCCGGATTGTATGGTGAACCTGGGAACGCCCGAATGGCGCCAGACGCCCGGCTGGTGTTGGGAACAGAAGGGGGAGGGAAAAAGGGGGGAGGAAGGGAGAGAAAGAGGGAAAAAGAGGACGGGTCAGCTCATTCCGCTTCGGTCAAAGGACGATAAAGTTCATGATAGCACTCACAATCTCTCCCTGAGCATCCTTGCCCCAGCAGGGGCCGATACGGTTGGCCACGTCCTCCGAAATCACGCGGCGAACCGTCTCGCGCTGCGAAGTGTAGCCCGTGGCGAGGACCTGTAGGCGAGGTAAAGGTCAGCGCAGCACTGCGGTTAATCTCAATCTATCTACTCACGATGATGTCGGCCTTGAGCTCAACGCCGTCCTGTGAGCGAGAAGGGGGCCTCGTCAGCGCAAGCTCGGCGAAGCTCAAGAAGCTCGGAACTCACTTCGAACAAGATGCCGTCCTCGGTAAGCTTGGTAACCTCCTTGCCCTGCTTGATCTTGATCTTGCCGTCGGCGATGAGCTTGGAAGCTCCGACGTCGATGTAGTATCCTCCTCCATCGCGGAAGTACTTGATGAAGAGTCCTCCGGGGTAGGGATTGAGCTTGAAGCCGACCTTCTCGAGGCCGTCGAGCATCTCCTTGTCCTTGACGGCGATCGCCTTGGTAGCCTCGATGTGGTACTCCTCGAGCATGTCGACAGGAAGCGAAGTGAGCATCAGGTCGGCGTCGTCGAGGGGAGGTCCATTCTCCTGTAAAGCTCAACTCGGTCAGCTCGTCTCGTCGAGAAGATGCATCGAAGCAGAACATACCTCGTAGTAGCCGTTAAGCAAGCCGGGAATGCCGTGCTTTGAGGACATAACGTAAGTCGAGCTACGCTGAATGATCGTCACGTCGGCGCCATGCTCGTAGAAGTCCGCCGCGATATCGTGACCCGAGTTGCAGCAGCCGACGACGACTGCCTTCTTTCCCTCCCATCCTCCAGCGCCCTTGTGTCCCGAAGAGTGACAAACCGTACCCTTGAACTCGTCGCGAGGGAAGGAAGGAAGGCGAGGCTCGCCCGAGAATCCGGTCGCCATCACGAGGTGGTTGACCTTCATCTTGCGAGGAGCTTGACCATCACGAACGACGCTGACCGTCCACTGCTTCGTCGCCTCGTCGAAGACAGGGTTGCGCTCGATGGTCGAGTTGAGCCAGACGTTGAGTTCCATGATCTCGGCTGAGGGAGGAGAAGAGTCAGCTACTGGCTCGCAAGGAAGAGAAAAGGCTGGCGACGTACCATAGTGCTCGAACCAGTTGGCAATCTTGTCCTTGGGCGTGTAGATGGGCCAGCTGGGAGGGAACGAGACGTACTGTGCCGAGCGCCAAAGATGGTCAGCGCCGAGCTCGTTTCGAATCGCTGGCTTTAAGAGGCTCACAGGGAAGTGATCGGCCCAGACGGGGTCGTGAAGGCAAAGGGTGTGGTATCGGTTACGCCACGAGTCTCCGAGACGGGCTGGAGAGTGAGGCGAAGAGGATCAGCGCTGAGCTCGGCGCCGAAGGGAATCGAAAGCTCACGGTTCTTCTCGACGATGAGGGCGTCGATGCCCAAGACAGCGAGACGAGCGGCGAGCATGAGACCGTTCTGTCCTCCTCCAACGATGAGGACCTTGGGGTCGGACTCGTCGAACTTGACCTTCTCCTTGCGCTTGTCGAGCCAGTTGAGCGCCGACGAGTGCTCTCCGTGCTCCGCTCCAAGAGGACGACGCTCCCTAGCGAACTCCTCGGCCCCCTTCACCTCCCAAGTGGCCGTAAAGAAGGTGTAGGCCTGCTCTCCGAGCCGATTTAGCTCCATCTGACTACAGTCTTGGTATTCTGTGCTCACCTTCCAATCGCCTGCGCCGGGCGCCGACTCGCGAAGGCGAACGAATCCCTTTCCTCGGGTCTTCTCCGTCTCGAAGGTGGTGAAGGCTTGAAGCCAGGTAACGCTCTCGCTGACGGGGACGATGGCAGCGTCGAGAGGCTGTTCGAAGAGATATTAGCGAGCTCGGCGGAGTGTGGGGAAAGGTGGGCGCCGGCACACCTTAATGACGGTGAGCTGTTGGATCTTGGGGACGCCGAACTTTTTGAGAGCGCCAGCCTGTAATGATGTAGAGTTGGAGTTAGGCCCTACTTTGAAGCAGTTCAGCCGTCAGAGCTCACCAACTCGGGGGTCCGGTAAGCGTTCCAATCTCCGGAGTCGATGCAAAGGATGTCACGCCAGAAGCCATCGTCGCGGAAGTGCTTTACGATGCCGTCAATGTCCTCCGCCGAGATGGCGGCCTGTAGCGAGTTGACCCAGGCGGTAGCGACCTCAGCAGGCGAGGCGTTTGGGGCCGACTTGGTCTCCTCCCCTCCCAAAGGAGCCTGCACCGAAGTGGGAGCGTAGAGTTCGTTGTGCACGATGGCCTGTTTGATAGTATCGATAGCAGCCATGGCGAGGTTGTGGTTGAAGGTCAAGAGGCGAAGCTCGCTCTTCCCTTCGCAATCTCGCAAGGGCCCCACATTGTCGACTCCTCACCATTCCGTGTTCGCCCTTCAACTGTTGCTCTGCCTTTCTGCAGTTGTCACTCAAGACTTGCAACGTGACCAGCTCTCCACAACGCCTCCACTGAGGGGCCTTTCAGCGAAAAGCGGGGCTCAAGGTTGCGCGGGAGGCCCTAGTCTTGGAACCCCCCCCTTCGAGCTTGCAGACCTGCCGAGTGCCGAAGCCGAGAGTGGTTTGTATGAGCTCGCTGGTATCAAGATAGCCAAGCTTGCCCCTCCTCGAGTCCGAGTCGACCCTTTGTGCTCGCTTCGGGGGAGGCTCGCCGAAACAGCGAAGTCGGCGTGGATTCCTGCAGCTTCGCGTCGGGCGGGGATGGCGTACAATTTGCGAGAGCGAGCTCGTTTCGTTAGCGTCGTGCAGCGCAAGGCCGAAGTTGGCGAAGTTGGCCAGCGGGCTGAAGCTCATTTCGGCCGCTCGGCTGCCCTTCGAGCTGCATTTTATCAGCTGAGCCGTGCAAGCCACTTGCTGTGGCGTTGTTCGGGTGCAATACTGTACACGTTAGTACAGTGCAATCTCCGTTGCAGCTCAAGGAAGATGGGAGCTGTCGAGAGGAGAAGGGAAAGTTGCGCCGAGCTCGGTGTCAATTGCTGAAGGCGGCTGGAGTATGCTGACGGGCGAACGACTCTGTGGAAATGTATATTGGGTGCTTTGATTCGAATTGGAATGTCTTCGACCGATGAAGCTGTCGCTGAGCAACCGGCGCCGAGCAAATCTAGCCGCTCGCCTCTCGCTTCGGACTCGACACGAAAAGTCAAGCACAAGCAATATAGATATCCTAATTCCTCCTATCCTAGCTCCTACACAAACTTTCCAATCTGTTCTCCGACCTGCGATGGAAAGGGAGAACGAGATCAGCACAGAACGAAAAAGGAGCAACGCCGAGTCGAGTCGGCGAACGACCCGACTCACCCTCACAGCCGTCTCGATGGGAACGCTCGAGTTGATAATCAAGTCCTCATCCCACTGCACCTTCCCAGCAGGGAACACCGCAACCACGGTCGATCCTCCATAAGCTGCTCGGCTCGAGAGAGGTCAGTTTCGGTTCTCGGCGCGCGTCGATCTGCACGCCAACTCACCAAAGTATCCCAACTCGTCTCCCCTTCCCACTTCTTGACCCTGCTGCACGGTGCCCTGGATGCTTCCTACGAGCATGGCTCCAATGGCAACGAAAGCGACCGAGAGGGGCGTGGCGTCGGCAGCTTGGGGGACCGAAAGAAGGGTCACGTCGCGCTTGTTCTCAGTAAAGACGTCCAAATTCTCGTTGACTGCTACGGGGTTGACGGTCTGTGTGAGTTGCGGGGAGATATCAGCGCCCGAACTCAGACTCTTCAACGACTGGAGCGCCGAAACTTGACTCACGTAGTAATCGCCCTCGATGTTCTTGGTCGGTCCGACGAGGCAGGTCACGGGCGAATGGTAGCGATGGTAGTCGGCGGGAGCGAGACGGAAGATGGCGAGACTGGCGCCTTGCTCGTGGAAGGAGGTCGCGAGCGATTCGTCTTGGAGGAGGGAGGTGAGGGTGAAGTTGGCGCCCTGCGAAGAGATAGAGCGAGGTGTCAGTACAAGTTGGCTTAACGAAGCTACTCAGAAGAGTCACCTTGATCCAGAACTCTTTCGCCTTCTCGACAGTAGGGTACACCGTGAGCCTGCAATCCGCCGCCGAGGAGATGATGGAGGGATCCGAAGGCGAGTCCACGGGGCGGGCGTTGGGCTAGGGCGAGGGGAGTGAGGGCGATGGGGAGAGGTGGGCCAGAAGAGCGAGGGGTGAAGAGGAAGGAGAGCGTGCGACGAAGGCAGAAGGATAAAAGCGAGGGATCAGCAAACGGCAAGAAGTTCACGCGGCGAGAGCGCGCCAAAACTCACCCTCAACTTGCGGTAGAAGAACTCGTTGAACGTCTTATAGTCGGCACTGTGGATGAGTTGAAGCCTCAGCCACAGCGATCGCCCTCGTGCCCAACTCCTGCATCACCGAGCCCTCGTCTCACATGTTCGGCTTCTCCAACTCGGCACAGTCGATCTGATACGTCTTGACAAAAGCCTGAATATGCTCCAACACGTTGTCGGTCGAATCGAACGCCTTTCCCTGCTTGATACTCTGCTCGCGGAGCAGCTTGGACACACGCTCGGAGGCGAGAAGTTGGGCTTGTCGACGGCCATGGTAAAGGGCTTGCATGCCGAGACGGACGTAGAGGGGCATGGACTGTTGTGGGAAAGTGTAAGTTGGTGGCGGGGCGAAGGCGGCGGAGCGAGGCGGGTGGGCAAAAAGGCGAAGGTCAGCGCCGAGCACGAGCCGAGTCGGAAGGAGCGCCGAGATTCTCACCTCGAAGACTTTGGGAGGATTGGGTCCGCGAGCCGTAGCTACCCAGTTTCCGACATGATACGTAGCCTCGAGCTGTGGTGTCGTGTAGTCTAATCAGCGAAGAAGGCGGCGGGGCCTTCACGAGCTCGAGCTCGCCCTGTACGAGGTCAACGAGGGTCAGCAGAGCACTACAGCCGAGAGATGAAGCTACTCACTTGTGAATACCAGGAATCAAGTTGTTCAACCACGCGTTGGTAATTACTGCTCGACTCGAAGCGTCAATACTGGCGGCCCCACCTCTTCCAGCAGCTGTAGCTCATTAGATTACCTTCAGGAGCTGGGCTGTGAATGCTCAAATGCTTGTGCTTTGCTCCTGGCTCGTCAATGAGTCCCTTGAGCGCTTCCTGTAGCGCATCAAGAGCGAGAGAGTGCGTCAGTGGGGAGAGCTCGAGCGCGCAGCTCAGAGGCGAGCTGTAGGAGAGCAGGAAGACGAACCTCGAAGTCGCCGTGAGACTCGGCGTGCTTGGTAGGATCTTCGCCGCGCTGTTCCATGGTGAGGTGCGAAAGCAGGGAAGTGGGAAAGGGAGAGGGGGAGAAGCGCGAGAGGCAGACGCTTTGGTCCAGAGGCGCCCAAGTTAGAGAATGGTGCAGCTCGTCGGGAAAGCTCAGCTGAGATACATCGGAGACCCTCAGAAGCCTTCAAAGGGAGAGCCAAGCTCGGTACACTGCTCCTGCTCAAGCTCGGCGCAAGGAGCTGCAGAGGCTTCGCAGGGGTTTCTTCGCCTCTCAGTCGACGGGCTTTGACACGAGGACACTTGCATGAAGAATATCCATGCTTTCTAACGGCCAGCGGTGTCATTAGAGCGTTAGCTGCGCTATGGAATGGAAGAGTCAGCTCGGCGCTCGGCGATGGCGTTGCTCACTCGCCGTCGACTTTGCTCACTTGCTCTCAGCTGTTACGCGTCGAAGTCTGGACGCCATATTACAGCTATCCCCTCAAAAAGCTCCTACATTCACTCTCGCCTCCCTACCCGTCTCATCTCTCCCACCGCTCCACTCGTCGCCCTCAGCACCCTCAACCCTCGGCTCCTCCTCCCGTCCTTCCTCCCACTGCAAATCCCCCAATTCCCTCCCCACAACCCTCCTACTCTTCCTCCTCCTCATCTCCAACACTCCCGCTCCCAACTCCAATCCGTCCCTCATCAAGAGGAGGATCGCTCCCCCCAAGCTCGTCCTCAACCAGACGGGGTCGATAGGCTCGCTCCCTCCTCCTGTGCCGCCGAGTCGAAGTGGTGTACTAGTAACGAGACGAAGCCACGACATTGCGGTTGAAGGGGCGGCCGCCGCAGTGGGAGCAGCGAGCAACGCCGAGACGCCAAGTACCTTCCTCAGTGCTCGAATGGCACCGGAGGAGGGACGCGCTCCGCCTCGACTTGCAAGCCAGAGGAGGGCGGATCCGGAGAGGGAGCAAAGAGTGGGGTAGAGGAGCGCGCCGACGATGAGGGAGGTGAGGCGGGAAAGACCGAGTCGGAGGCGTTGGGCGGGAGGCATGGCGGGGCGAGGGTTGGCGGCTGGTTGATGAGCTTGTTGTTGTTGTTGCTGCTGATCGGCGGCGGCGTTTGGTGCGGCGCCTTCTCCTGCCTCCTCTTCCTCCAACTCGAGCTCCACGCCCAACTCGAGTTGTCCTGCTCCAACGCCGGCTTGCATCCCTCCTTCTCCCTGGGCCTCATCTGCCAGCTCGTCGACACCCTGCAACCCCTGCAGAACTCCTCTCCAGCCTTCTCCACCACTACCCTGACCGAGGACCTTTCGGAAGATGGCTCGGCGCGCTCGGAGGTAGGCGTGTCGAGCCCAGGGGAGGAGACAGAGGGTGAGGGTTGGGGAAGGAGGGAAAGTGAAGGAGAGGGAGGAAAGCGAGTCGGTGGGGGAGGTGAGAGGTGGGAGGATGAGAGGCGAGGAGTGGAGGGGATGCGGAGGCGAGAGGGAGAGGACGAGGGTGAGGGGCAGGAAGGGGAGAAGGGAGTCGATCAGAGGTGTGCGAGAGAGTAGGAGGGTGAGAGGGATGAGAGGAAGGTTGACTGTTGGTGTAGGGACATTGGATCAGCGCGGAGGTTCATGAGTTGCGAGATCATCGTTCGCCGAAGAAGGATCATGTAGCGAGGCGAAGGCCGAGACTCACGCCAGTACTTCCACCTCTTGCCACCATCTCCTTGCGCGCCCCACAACAGCACCCTAGCAACTTCCTCTCCCGCCCAAGCTCGGACAGCATAGGCGCCATACGCCGAGGCGACGAGCCAACCGCCTCCCAAAACTCCACCAATGGCAATTACGGTCGCTGCTTTATCCCATCGACGGACCGAGCGTTTGTAGAAGGTTAAGAGCGGCGAAGTCGATTGGGTGATGGTGTAGGGAGTGGCGCAGACGGGGCAGGAAGGGGTAGGCTGGGTGGTCGAGGATGTAAGATACCAGGCGAGGAGGCACTGCGACGGGGAGAGCAGGTGTAAGCGAGCGTTTCCGATGGCCTACAGCTTCCCGAGCAGGCTGCACCACTCCGACCGCCGTTACCGACCTGAGCGAAAGAGCACGGGACTCACCTCTTCGTGCGCAACCAATGTGCAGCTACAAGCGTGCACCCACTTCTTCTCCGACCCCGGCTCATCTTCAAGTTCCGTTCCCATGCAGATCCAACAGCTCTTGTCCTTGAGCGTCGACACCGTCCTCTGAGGCGGGGAGCGGGGCCGGCTTCGAGTCGCCTGCTGAGCTGGGAGTTCGGAGGTGCTGGGTGAAGGAGCGAGGGGCCTTGGCGAAGCTGTAGAAGAGTACGGCGGAGGCGAAACTGCTCGTGTAGGCGATTCCTCGGCGTCTAGCAGGGCGGGCAGCTCGTCATCCTCTTCGACCGTTTGACGGTAAGGCGAAGAAGACGTTGAAGTAGAAGCTGCGGCGCGAGCGTATTGTGGTGTTGAAGCTGTAGCGTGGCTCATCTTTGATGTAGTCGAATCGGCTGAGCTCCGAGAGCTGTTGGCTCCGAATGGCGGGAGAGCAAGCCGTTTCCGCTCGCCGACTTGGGGTTGGCTTCCTGCCGTTCGCTGCTTGTCGCTTTTCGTTTCATTCTATCAACCTACAGCACCTGCTAGCATCTCAGCCTACTAGCCTACAGCTCCAGTCATGCCCGCCGAGACTCCCAAACACCTCTCGTCGCCTCTCCCTTCCGCCGGAGGAGCCAAGCAGCATTGGTCTCTCGATGTAGCTTTCCCCGGTGAGTTCAGCTGCAGCTTTTTGCTCTGCTGCATTGCTTGCTGCGAATCCTGTAGCAAAGCAAGGCGATCCCAGCTCTGAATCTGACGAGCGATCCCTCGCACACAGTGTACGCCATGGCTTTCACCGAGGACAAGACGGTCCTGCTCGGGGGTGGTGGAGGAAGTAGTCGTACAGGTGTTAAGAACCGCTTGGTACGTCCTTTCCCTACCCCTACAGCTCGACGGAGAGCGAAAGTGGGGCCAGCGCGTGCGGAATGCGCGTGCTTCACCTTCTGCTGGAGCTGGCTAGGCTGTAGGAGACCAAGAGCTGACAGGTGGCTCCCTACAGAGCTTGCACAAGATCACCCCGGCCACTCGGTCGTTCGATTTGGTGCACGAGTACGAGTTGAGCAAGACGGAGGATGCGCCTATGAGCGTCGCTGTGGAGCCTACTGTACGTTACATCTCTCTTTCGCGCTCTGCACCCGCTCCGTTTCCTTTGCGAGCTCGCAGTGCAGGAAGAAGGCGCGCCGAGAAGCGACCGAATCGAGAACTGACTCCGCCGAACCCACAGACCAAGACTCTCATCGCTGGTATCAACTCGGCGGTTGACAAGCTCAAGGAGGGCACCAACGAGAACCTTCGCGTGTTCGAGTACGACGACGAAGCGTGAGTGGATTCCTCTGCCCTCGTCTCCTCTTCCCAATTGGGCGCGACCGAACTGCCGCTGATCAAACGGCGCTGCAACAGAATCAAGTACATCAAGCAGAAGCAGACGATCACCTCGGTCAACGAGGATCATTACCAGGTTCGTGGTTGCTCTCCGCTCGGCGCACGCCTCGCTCGCCCTCACTCGCTGACCTCTTTCCTCCCCCGAGCAGAAAGTCGCCACCTTCTCTCGCTCCGCCTCCTCCTCATCCTCCGAGAAGGCCGACGAGAAGTCCTCCACTCAGTCCCTCCTCGCCATCGGTTCGACCAACTCTCAGCTCTCGCTCCTCACTTTCCCCGAGCTCGAGGAGGTCTTCCCTCCCATCGAGTACGAGGGAGAGGAGCTGTTTGATGTCGATTTCAATGATGATACTTCCCTTGTGCGCGTTCTCGCCCTCGTCTCCGCTGCTCCTCCTTCAACCCCCCGACCGAGCACTCGCGCTGACTCGCCTTGCCTCCCCCTCCTCGCCTCGTATCTAAACAGCTTCTCGGCGCTTCTTCCAGCAAGCTCTGCGTTTGGTCCACCAAGAAGGCTGAGGGCGAGTCGGCGCAGGAGGCCGTTCAAGTCATCGAAAGGCCCGTCTTGAAGAAGACGCTTGCTTGCACTTTCAGGGCTGCCAAGTGAGCTTTCTTTGGTCTTAACTCTATTTTCCCTTCTCCCGCTGACCGCCCCCCTCCCCTTGACTCCCTTTCCTCCCCTTCCTCCTCCCCTTCCTCCCTCCCCTTGACTCCCTTTCCTCCCCTTGACTCCCTTTCCTCCTACCTCGCTTCACTTCAACCCCTCGCATCCACAGGTTCGGCCGCCACTCGACCTCCACCAACCTCTACACCATCGTCAACGCCTCCCCTTCCGTCCGATCTCGCAAGCCCGGTCCAGGGGAGAAGAAGTCGTTCGTTTCGTTGTGGGACACAAAGACTTGGACCCTCAAGAAGACGAGGACCGTTAGTCAGAAACCGGTGACTGCTTTTGATGTTAGGTGAGTCTTCTTGAGCAAGGGTGCTTGCGGCGGGCGAGGAGGATGCGCCGAGAGCAGAGCCGAGCTGCTGCTGTTGGAGACGGAGTGCTGACGTTCCGATTCCTTGAACAGCGACGATGGAACCCTCTTGGCGTATGGAAGCAGTGATCTGAGTGTGGGAGTACTGGACGCCGTCACTTTGAGGGTGAGTCGCTCGCCGAGTCCTTCTCTTTCGCACCGGCGCTGGCTTATTCCCCTTCCTTTCCGCTCGCCTCACCTCTCTCACCTTCTTGTTTCTCCGTTCTCTTCCTTGAACACTCCTTTCCCTACACACAGCCCATCCTTCACATCCTCCACGCCCACGACTTCCCCGTCACCTCGCTCAAGTTCAACCCCTCCGGTACCCTACTGCTGAGTGGTAGCGCCGACAACAGCGTCCGAGTTGTCGAGGTGCCAAGCAAGGAGAAGCGAGGTGAGTCATGGGTCGAGTCGTGAACTGGCTCGGTGGGTCGAAGAGAGACTCGGCGCTGACTTGACCCCTCCCCTTCAATCGCAACAGGCGGCTCCTCGACCTCAACTCTTACCAACTTCCTTCTTACGCTCTTCATCCTCCTGCTGGCTGTCTACATCCAGAGGAGCTATGGCGAGGATCTGTTGAAGGCGGCTGGAGTCGCTTGAGGGGGCTTCATCGAGAGCGGAAGGGAAGGGAGGCAGGAAGCACTGGATTAGTTGATGTTAGGGCATTCTGTGTGATAACTACGTTGGATCTTCTCGTTTCTGGGAGCTCGTATGCGGCGCAAGCAGGCGAACAGAAGGCGACGAGGAGACGATTCTCGCCCGCCGCTCCTTGCTCTCCTCCCACATCTTTGCTCGTTTGGCTTCGCTTCGACGGCTGCTCTCCGGCGCTTCTCGTGCGCTCGCTAGGTAAGCTACAACCTCTTCTGTACCCCTCTAGTACCTCCCTACTCCCCTACAAGTCGCCCCCGTCGCACCCCCTTCACCAGCTCATCAAGCTTAGCGCGCTGACCCTGAACAGGACTCGCTCGCTCGCTGAAGCTCTCGCCGTCGTTGAAAGGACTAGGAAGCACTCGATTGAAGCTCTCCTCGACTGCCTCCTACCCCTCCCACGCCCGCTCGCCTTCACTCGCCCTCGCTCGCTCGCAGTCGCTCGCTCAGAATGGCTGGATGGAACGACCTCCCAACCGAACTCAAGGCGCTGGTGGTGGCGATGGTTGACGATGAAGGACTCGTACGCAATGGTCTGGCAGACGCAAGTACAGAGGAGTTGCGCGCGATGCTCGCTCTCGGCGCGATAGACCGCCAGCTTCACGCTTTGGTTAGCCCGCTTCTGTGGCAGGTGAGTAGCTGAGTACGTAGCAGGAATCTCGAGCTGATGCTGATTCCTACCCACAGACCATCAACATCAGCGATGGCTCCATCTCCCGTCATGTCTCTTTCGCCGAGATTGCTCCGTTCAAAGGCGGCTTCGTTCACCAGCTCATGCTCTACCACCCGTCTTTGACCGCCAACCAGCTCGCTCGCATCTCGGAAACCTACGGAGCACTCCTGGCTTCACTTACCAACCTCAAAACCCTCGCCCTTCACGGGCGCTCGAAGGTCGTGACCGGAATAGTTCCCCTTCTCCCACCCAAATTCTCGGTCAATCTCCAACGCCTTTTGATGGAGGAGCCGGATGGCAGTTATCTCGAGCCGGTGGACGTTGCGGCAATTCTCCACGCCCTTCCGCAACTCGTCGAAGTCGAGCTGAGGGGGGTCAACTCAAAAGACGGCGCCGCCCTCGCCATCAGAGCTCTCCGCCACCTACCCAAGCTGCAGAAGCTAAAAATGGCGGACGGAGACGCTCTAGTACACCGAAGCCTCGGTCAGCCGTGGAGCTCGTCGCTCACGTCGCTCAATCTGGATCGCAGCGAGCTCATCCACCTCCCTGTCCTCCAAGCACTCCTCGAACAACACTCCAGCACCCTTCACCTACTCTCGCTACCTTTATTACCCCATTATCCCGACTTTCCCCACTTCTCTCTACCGCATCTGGAGGAGTTGCGGCTGTGGACGACAGAGACCTCGGCTCCGCTCCTCCGGTCTTTCTCGGACTCGCCTTTGCGCAGGCTCAGGGTGAAGATGTATGTCGAGGGGGATCCAATTAAGATGGAAGTTGAGGCAGTGCTGAAGACGGTACAGCATCATGGGGGAACGCTGAAGCGGGTTCGAGTGACCGCTCGCGCTTTCAACGCCGCCGAGCAAGACGAGCAAGAGGTGTTGGATAGGCTGGAAGCGCTGTGTCTGAAGCAGGGAATTAAGTATCAATATGAGCTCGAGTCGCCGTGATCTTACTGCAAGGATCAAATAGTTCGTTTCGAAACGTCGAGCGCCGAGAAGGGGAGGAGAAAGGAGGCACTTGCTTCTCAATATTTGCGAGCTTGACCGCTCAAGGAGCATTCTAAGCTCTGGGGTACTGAATGTCTTCGCGCTGCACCCGAATGCCCGACCTCCGGCGAACAAGTGAGCGGAGCCGGCGCGCCTTGGAAACGAGACGGAGCTCGCTCTCAGCTTGGAACCGACCACATCGCTCGTCTTCACCATGGCCGCCGCTCGTCTCTCTTCCATCGCTTCCCATCTTACTGCTTCTGCTCCCAAGGGTCTCCTCGCTGGAGAGGTCGCCATCATCACCGGCGTGCGTTTCCTCGTCTTCGAGCAGCAGGAGCCAGCTGACCTCTTCTGCTCAACAGGCTGCTCAAGGTATCGGACGTGCTACAGCAATTCTCTTTGCTGCTGAGGGAGCCAAGGTCGTTGTCGCTGATCTCGATGCAGGTGAGTCCTCGCCTTTGCCCCACCTGCGCCTTCTTCGCTGACCGCCTTTTGCTCTACAGCCAAGGCCGAAGCCGTAGTGCAAGAGATCAAGAAGGCTGGAGGAACCGCCATTGCTGTTGGTGGTGATGTTACTGCTGCCGACTACCCCAAGAAGCTCATTGGGGCGACCATCGAGTGAGTGGAAGCGCTGAGAGCTGTATGAACGTTGCTGACGGTCATTCTGCAGGGCTTTCGGCTCGTTGAACCACATCATCAATAACGCCGGCTTCACCTTCGATAAAGTGAGCTTTCAAAAGGCCGAGTCAGCCTGCTCGGCGCTCTTCGGCGGAGCCGCTGATGCTGATCCTTCCCTTGCGCTGCTGTTCTCCAGATGCTCCATACCATGTCTGACGAGACTTTCGAGCTCATGCTCAAGGTTCACAACACGGCTCCCTTCCGTATCATTCGCGAGGCCGCACCCTACCTTCGCGCCAAGGACCCCGCCGTCATCTCGACCAACCGCTCAATCGTGAACGTCTCGTCGACTAGTGGACTTCACGGGTATGTCTCTGGACCTGATTCGAAGTCACTGGTCTGATCGGGGCGCCGAGAGGAGCGTTTGGCGGTCCGGAAGAAGGGGTCGGCGCTGATTCGGCTTTCTCTGCTCGCCCACAGCAACGTCGGACAGGCGAACTACGCCGTCGCCAAGGCTGGTGTCGTGGGACTTACTAAAACTATCTCGAAGGAGTGGGATGAGTGTTGTCGACCTCTCTGAACTTCCTTCTTCGTACTGACGCCGTTGCTGCCCGTCTCCACGCGCCTTCAACGTACGAGCCAACACGGTCGCTTTCGGGTAAGCTACTCTCCATTTCGTGTCGTGTCCTGACAGTCACTGACTCGTCGTCTCGCTTCGCAGCTGGATCTTGACTCGCTTGACCGCGGCGAAGGATAGCGACAACAGCATCGAGATTGACGGCAAGAAAATTGCCCTCGGCATCCCTGGGCGTGGAAACGGCAAGGCCAACGAGGTCACCGCCGCTCCCGACATCCCTCTCGGCCGTCCTGGCACGGCGGAGGAGGGAGCGAAAGCTATCCTTTTCCTGGCTTCGCCGCTTGCGAGCTACATCTCTGGTCACACTCTCGAGGTGAGTCATCTCTCATTTCTTTTCCCGTCTTCCCTCTCCTTCCCTCCCCCGCTGTCCTTCTCCCGCTCTCCCTCCATCTTCTCGGTCAGGGAGGTCCTTCTCGGCGAGAGCGATGACTGACCTCTTGCACTCGTTTATCGCGCGCAGGTAACTGGCGGAAGGGGCATCTGAAGAACAGGGTGTACAAGTAATCTGGAATCTCTTTTGGTGCTACATCGAAGCGGCTCGGAGGCAAGCTGGGAGTCGGCGAAGCCGGAAGCTCGGCGAAGGCAGAAGGGGCGCCCAAGCTTGACTCGCGACTACTTGCTCCCGGAACTGCCGAACAAAGGTAGATCGCTCCACAAATTCTCCCTGTGAGCCTACAGAAGCTCTTTTCGACTCTCGCGAGCTGACTCGACAGCTGAGAACGCTCGGTCTCGCTTCTTTCTCTCGTTCCGCTCGCTTTGCTTCTTCAACTCATCTTCAGTGCCTCGCCTGACTTCTCAAGCACCCCCGGCTGCTCACCCACTACAGCTGGACCTACTCTGCACCTTCATCGCCCTTCTCGCTCTGTTTTGAAGATGAGCGCTCGCCGTCTGGTCATCGCCGGTGAGCTTTCGCCCGTTCTTCCAGCCTCAGAGCAGCACTAACGAGCTCTACAGGACTCGGCAACTACACCCACCCTCTCACCCGTCACTCCATCGGCCAACTCACGCTCAAGAACCTCGCTGCTCGCGCCGCTTCGCTACCAGGCTCTCGTGGCTCACCAAACCTCATCCTGGACAAGAAGCATCCAGCTTGGACTACCACCATTACCGTAGAGCACCCCTCAGGCGGCCACCCGCCATTAGAGATCCTCTTCTGCCTTCCGTGAGCTCGCTTCTCCTTTCTCTTCCCTTCGCGCTCGCTCATCTCGGTCTTCGCAACAGTCGCTCGCTCATGAACATCAACGGTCCAGCCGTCGTCTCCTGCGTCAACTCCTTTCTTCAGCAACCCAACAACTACCGCCTCATCACCCTCCAAGACGACCTCGATCTCGCTCCTTCGACCTTCAAAGTGCAGCGGGGCGGAGGTCCAAGAGGACACAACGGTGTCCGATCCGTATCTCGCAGTTTGCAGCAATCCCGAGATTTCTGGCGGATACGGCTGGGTATCGGACGACCAGAATCGAGGAGCGAGGTTGCGAGATGGGTTTTGAGCGCCTTGGGGCGGGCAGAGGTGCAGGCGGTCGAGTGGGATGATGGGAAAGGGGGTGTAATGTTGGAACGTGTATGGGAGGAGATTGTCAAGATCGGTTGGGCCGACGAGGAGGATGTAATCGCAGGTTGATGAGCTTCTCGGAGCCTTCTTCTTGCCCCTCTTATCTCGCCCTTCTCGCCCTTCGGCTGGCGTTTCCAACACTTCGACACCCGGTATGGAGCACCGAAGCACGTCGAATTGCTTTGCTGGCTCTCCGACGAAGGGGTTAAGGACCGCCAAGCCTCGGTGGTGGACCTGGAAGGCTGGATTCGCTCTATCTCGACCCTTCGCTGTATCGACGACTCAATCTCGTCGAGCTGCTCTCTATCACTCTTCCCTTCCTTCTTCTCTCATCTCATCTCATTCCCCCCACCTCGATTCCACTCTGACCAGCATGCTTTTCTGCCTCGGCCGCCCCGAGCTCAACCCCCTCACCCTCAAATCCAAGCAGCTTCCAATCGTCAACCCGGTAACCTCCCAGCATGGTCGGGTGCTGTTCATCTCGTGGGTGTCATTCTGCCTATCTTTCATGGCTTGGGTAAGTCAACAACAAGCGCGCGAGACCCGCTGGAGGAGGGAACGGGAGGATCAGGGGGAACTTGGAGCTGACCCTTTCGCCTTTCGCACTCCTCATTTCACCTTCTTACAGTACTCGTTCCCTCCCCTCATGAAGTCCATTCGCGCCGATATAGGCCTTACACAAGAGCAGGTCCTCAACTCGAACATCGTGAGTGTCGAGACTTCACGCTCGCGAGCGCCGAACTAACCCGTTCCCGTTTGCAGGTCGCTCTCGCTGCAGGACTCTGTATGCGCTTCATTGCTGGTCCTCTCTGTGATCGTTTTGGACCAGTGAGTAGTGCTGTGGATGGAGAAGGCGGCCGGCGGAAGGAGGAAAGCTGACCCCTCGGTCGACAGCGTCTCGTCATGGTGGGGATCCTCTTCTCTGCCGCCATCCCTTGCGGACTCGCGGGTACCATCACCACCGTTCATGGTGAGTCCTCTACTACTCGCTTGAAGCGCGAGAGTGGAAAGGGAAAGACTCGACGCTGAGAACCGAATCACGTTCGCAGGCCTCTATGCGATTCGTTTCTTCATCGGAATTGCTGGAGCTTGCTTCGTCCCAACTGTCGTGTGGTGCACCGCCTTCTTCGACAAAAACGCCGTCGGTAGCGCCAATGGTGTAGGTCCATTCTCGCTGCTGCTGAACGGCGCTGACCTTCGCTCGGCTCTTGCAGATCGCAGCTGGCTTCGGGAACGCTGGTGGAGGTGAGTACACGGGCACATCCTCCTTCGACTCTAGTGCGAAGCTAACCTGCTATCTATCTGCAGGAATCACCTACTTTGTCGTGCGTCTAATCGTCTCAAGCTCGGCGAATCTCAAGCTCACCTTTCCGGCCTTCGCAGATGCCCGCCGTCTACGACTCACTTCGTCTCGAGCGTGGTCACACTTCTCACACCGCATGGAGGATCGCTTTCATCGTCCCCACCATCCTCCTCATCGCCTGCGGTCTCTTCGCCCTCCTCTGCTGCCAGGATACTCCCACTGGTCGCTGGGCAGATCGTCATGAAGCTCTCGCTCGCCTTCACGCCGCTCACGGAGAGGTCGCTCATATCGACGAGGAGGTTCTTTCGAAGAAGTTGAACGACGTCAAGGAGGATAGCAGCTCGAAGAAGAGCGGAGGATCGGCCGAGGTCAACGAGGCCGCTACTCCTGGTCCCGGCGGCAAAGAAATCGCGCCTGTTTACGAGGTGGTGCTCGCTCCTACGCTCAAGGAGGTCATCCCTGCCCTCATGTGCCCTCAGACTTTGATGCTCGCCCTTCCGTGAGTTCCTCCGCTTCTCTGAAGGTTCGCCGAATTGAGCGCCCAAGGCGTCGCTCGGCACTCGATGCAGGTGTAGGAACACCGACCGCCAAATGCACCGCACCGCATGTTTGGAGTGCAGCTTGAACGACGACTGACCTCGCTGTCTTACAGCTACGTCTGCACTTTCGGAGGAGAGCTCGCCATCAACGCCATCCTCTCGGCCTACTACCTTCAGCACCAGCCTCAATGGGGTCAGACCAAGGCGGGACAATGGGCCGCGATGTGAGTTCAACTTCTCGCTCTCGTCGTTTGCTTTCGGTCGCTTTCGGTCGCTCACTCCTCGCTCAACTCGCCCACAGGTTCGGTCTCCTCAACGTCGTCACTCGTCCTGCTGGTGGTATCATCTCCGATCTCATCTACCGCGCCGTGGGACCCAAGTATGGAGTGCAGAGCAAGAAGTGTTCGTCGTCATGCTGGGCTTTGACTCTGAATCGCCGCTGACCGTTCTCGGCGTCTACAGTCTGGTACGCCTTCCTCACGGCGGGACAAGGTGTCATGGCGCTTTGGGTCGGTCTCGTCGACTCTCCCAACGCCGCTGTCATGGTATTTGGCATCGCCGCCATCGCTCTCTTCATGGATGCCGCCAACGGGGCAGCCTACTCGCTCCTCCCGCATGTCAACCCTCAGATTAACGGCGTGCTAAGTGGACTCGTTGGCGCTTCGGGAAACTTGGGGTGAGTTTTCTGTCGGGTGAAAACGACCCCGACGCTCGCTCAGTTTTGACGAGCCGAATCCACCTCGGCGCTCGCTGACTCTTTCGCTTCTCCCTCGCAGAGGTCTGCTCTTCTCGGTCGGCTTCCGCTTCACGGGGTCGTACGCTCGCGGTATCTGGATCATCGGTGTTTGCTCGTGAGTCCCTCTCTGTACCTTGCTTTACTCGAAAACGGAGCTAACTCGCTTTCTGGTCGCTCAGAATCGGCTGTGGAGTCATCTGCGCCTGCATTCCTCCCATCCCGAGGCGTCAAAGGGCAAAGGGCGGCTACATGAACCAGTAGAGGGACTGTCGACTAGCGGCGGAACCCGTATCGACCAGCAGAAGGGTGCTCGGACTTGACGGAGGGCCGCTCGGCGAGGGGTGAGGTGAGCTGGGTTTCGGGCGTTTGAAGGGGTAGATTGGTACTTGGCAAAAATATGTTGTTCGTTCTTTCCTGCGAGTCCAGTTGACTTTACTACAGACTTGACCCCTAGGTCGACTCGACCTTGGGAGCAAGCTCGAGAAGACGGGCGGGAGACGCGCTCACGCCTCTTGCCTCTCGCCTCTCATCTCAAGTCCCCTACAGCTGTCCTCCGACGACAGCAAGGGACTCCAGCGCTCGCCGTTTCGCCACCTTATTCATTGGACGAGCGTAGCATGTACCTCTTATAACAGCCTACCGCCCCCCTTCCCCCGTGGTTCGTCCGCAACCCCAGGAGCGCAAGATGTTGGTTGACGGCGTCAAATTTAGTTGCAAGCCTTGCCTGCTAGGCCATCGCTCTGCAAACTGTGGACATGGCGACCGCCATCTCTTTGAAGTCAAGAGTGAGTCCCATCGTCAAGGCGCCGAAACGGGGTAGTCGCGCGTGTCTCAGAAAGCCAGCTGACGCCTTTTCTTCACTACCAACAGAGAAGGGACGACCCAGCACTCAATGCGACGAATGCAAGGCTAAACGCGAGCGTACGGGAGGACACATTCGCTGCGTTTGCCCTCGACCCGAAGGTGAGCGACGAACCGACGACGAAACGATCAACAAGAGCTAACCCCGTCGGTTCGCACAGAACGCCCGCCTTTGGAGCTTCCCAACGGTATCGCTGGGGCCGCCGTAGTCGATCTCCCCGCTCCTCTCGTCCGCAACACCTCGACTTCCTCCGCAACCTCCTCCGCCTCGTCGCGCGCCGCCTCCGTCCCCGCCGAAACGCTCGACACCCAGGCCACCATCGGCCGCAAGAAGAGCGTCTCGAAGTCCAAGCGCAAAGATTCCAACGCCGCTTCCAAGCCTCACGACCTCGCCCATGGCGCCGCTCACCTCCCTTCGCACGTCTACTCTCCTTACCACACGCCAATCCCTCACTGCCGTTCCGCACCCATGTCGAAAGCTCCCTCCGTCGCCTCCTGCGACCTCTCGTACCCTCCCCTCGAGCTTCCTCCTCTTCCTCCCCTCCCGATTGACCTCGAGGCGCCCGCTCCGAGCCCCGCTCTCTACGAACTCCCCGCCGAGCTCGAGTTGGGCTCTTCGGCGTCAGTCGACATTGACGCATTCATCGCCTCGCTCGACCCCAACTACTGGCCGGCCGTGCCCCTCGAAGACGTGGAAGGATTGGCGTCCAAGGCGGACGTAGAGTGGCCCGTCGGAGTTGGAGCTGGAGAAGCGTGGCCCGTGGCGACGAGCAGTATTGGTAGCGCAGGAGGCAGCGAGGTCAACTACAGCAACACTCCCGGCTTTGGTCTCGGCGAATGGCCTACCATCACCGACAGCACGACGGATTCGTTCGACCTCTCCTCCGAAATCGACAAATGGCGCCAAGTCCTCGTCGACGAATCGAGCGGTCAACAACTCCCTCCTCTCCCCAACAGCAACAGCGAGTGGATTGCCCCTCACTTTACCGACGAGCCCGACTACTCTGCCCCCTCCAGCGCTGCCTTCATCCCCGAGATCCCCTTCCCCACCTCGGCGGCTTTCGAACTCCCTCGCCCCTACCTCTACGACGAAGGCTTCTTCTCCTCGTCCTCGGCGTCATCCAAAGCTGCCTCCTCGGTCGCTGGATCGGAATACTCAGCGCCCATTCGCAAGGCCAGTCAGCTCTCCCTCTCGCTCGTCGATTTCGACTTGTCGCTCGAGACGTCGGGTGCGGGAGGTGCCTACGCGTTGCAGACGGGTGATGATGGATATTGGGATGGAAAGGTGGATAGTTTGCTGTTTATACCCGGTGGTGCAGAGGAGATGAAGGTGGTGCAGGATACTGTTCAGATCGAGGAGGTCGCTTGCTAGCTTTTGCCTTTTCTAGGAGGTTCCCCTCCTCCGTGCTATCACTACCTTTCTCCTCTGTACCTTTACTCTTGGTCAAGGATGGAGAGCAGTTCATCGTCTAGTGCGAAGCAAAGACCGGCGAAATCTCGGCGAAATCCCCTTCGCCGAACTCGGAGAGGCCGGCCGAGGGGAGCGACGAGAGTGATGATGAGGGCTTCTTACCAGCTGCCTGTTGAGCACTAGAAGTCAATTCTTCGAATACACACGTCTTCAAATCGCCCTACTCTGCTACATTGCTACAGAAGGGCGAACTCGCTGCACGGATTCTAAGGCGGCTCAGCGCGCCCTCGGCGCCGCGCTTGGGCGTCCACTTGCGAGAAAGTAGTGGGGGGCCTGCAAGCAAAGCTCACGAGAACGAGCTCAGTGAAAGGAAGCAGGGGAAGGGGGAATGACCTTCGGCGAGGCTCTCTCCAGCGCTGTGCAGTCGAGTATGGGCTTCTGTAGAGCTGTGAATGGTGAGCTACAGATGGGCGTTACACGGCGTCGCACCCAGCTCGCTCCACCTGACGAGTTACTAAGGGCGCGTCCACTTCTCCCCAGTGCCCTTTCTCGGCCGCCGCTCTCGTTCTCTTTCTCTCTCCTTCCTACACTTCACTGCCACTTCCTATAACAATGACTACCACCTACAAGAAGCTCGACGTCGAGCAGCTCCTCGCTACCCTTCCTCTTGACGTCAAGATCAGGCTGCTCGCGGGCAAAGGTGAGTCGCTGCACTTTCTGCTCGCCCTCGTCGCCGTTTGCGCTCGGGCTGTATTACAGGCTCGAGATGCAGTACAGACCTCGCCAGTGGTGCTTGCACACCACTGGAGACCGCTCAGCTGCTGTACCGAGCAGCCATCGGCTCTGTTGAACGCTGGACCCTCCGACGCTGACGCGGTCTTCCTTTCCACTCAATCAGACTTCTGGAACTTTGAATCTTCTCCATCTCATGGTATCCCTTCCATCCGTGTTAGCGATGGACCCAACGGTGTTCGTGGTTCGCGCTTCTTCAACGGCACACCCGTACGTCGCTTTTCCGATCGGATGTGTGAGTTCTGCTGACCATCAACTACCTAGGCCAACTGCTTCCCTAGCAGCACCGGTACTGGTGCTTCTTTCGACGTCGAGCTCGTCGAGAGGATCGGCAAGGCCCTTGGAAACGAGTGCCGCGCCAAGGGAGCTCACGTCCTCCTCGGTCCTGTAAGTTCTCGCTTTCAACCAGAAGGAGAACACCCACTGACTTCTCCCTACGATTTCAGACCTGCAACATGCAACGTTCGCCTCTCGGTGGACGTGGATTCGAGAGCTTCGGCGAGGACCCCACCCTCTCGGGACTCATCACCGCCGCCTACATCAACGGCCTTCAGTCGCAGGGGGTCTCCGCTTGCGTCAAGCATTACGTTGCCAACGACCAAGAGTTTGAGCGCTTCTCCGTCGACTCGGTCGTCTCACAGCGTGCACTTCGCGAGATTTACCTAGAGCCTTTCCGTTTGGCCGTGAAGCACTCTTCGCCTTGGTCGTTCATGACCTCGTACAACAGGTGATTCCTTCTAATATCCTACCTTACGAAGCCTCGCTAACCGACATCCCTCTTCCTAGGGTCAACGGCGTCCACGCTTCGGAGAACACTCAACTCCTCGACGACATCCTTCGCAAGGAGTGGGGCTTTGACGGCCTCGTCATGTCGGACTGGACCGGTGTCTACTCGACCTCGCAAAGTATCAAGGCTGGACTCGATGTCGAGATGCCCGTACGTCTCCTTGACCTTGACATTCGGCCCCGAGCTGACTTTCTTCCTCGCTTCATAGGGACCCACCACTATGCGTGGCTCCGCCGTCATGCGCCAGTTCGCCGCTGGAAAGATCTTTGTCGAGGACATTGACGAGCGCGTTCGCAACATCCTCAACCTCGCCAACCGCGCCATCGAGTCGGGTATCCCCTTCGAGGCCGAGGAGACCGCCGTCGACACCCCCGAGACTCGCGCTCTCCTTCGTGAGGCCGCTGCTTCCGCCATCGTCCTCCTCAAGAACGAGAAAGAGCTCCTCCCCATCTCGGGCAAGCCCAAGAAGATCGCCGTCATTGGATCCAATGCCAAGATTGCCGTCCCCTCGGGAGGAGGATCCGCTTCCCTCGCTGGCACCTACACCATCTCCCCTCTCGACGGTATCACTGAGGCGGCAAAGGAGATTGGCGCCGAGGTTTCGTTCGCCACCGGCGCTTCGGCGTTCCGCTACCTCCCCCTTATCGACCCCTTCATGAAGAACGCCAAGGTTGAGTTCTTCATCGACTCGCCTACCAAGGACTACTTCAACGACGCCTCGTTCAGCGCCAAGGCCGATTGGGAGGAGCCTACCAAGTCGTCTCTCGCCTTCATGTGAGTTCGGCTTTCATTGAGCTCGACTTCGTTAAGCTCAGATCTTGATCGCGATGGGCAGTGGCTGACCTGAAGCTCACACAGGATTGATGGAGTCCCTTACGACAAGCTCGGAAGCTCCCCTCGCTGCCGTGTAAGTCCTCCTCTCCCTACTCTCGCATGCGCCCGAGCTCAGCTGACCCTCTCATCTCCACCACAGTTCACCGCCGAGCTCACCTCCGACTTCGCCGGCACCTGGGACGTTTCGCTCGGATCTCTCGGCCAGGCTACCCTCCTCATCGACGGCAAGGTCGTCGTCGAGAACGTCGAGTCGCGCCGTCCCGGAGAGCTCTTCTTCACTGCCGTGCGTTCCTCTCGCGATTTCTCCGGCTGTTATCCTCACTGACGTTCTGATTGCACCTACAGGGCTCGGAGGAGCGTAGGGCCCAGGTGCAGCTCGAGAAGGGCAAGACCTACCTCTTCGAGGTTCGCCACTGGACCGACCCCACCAAGGTCACTCCCGGTCCTTTCGCCACCTTGGACAAGGCCGCTGGATTCCGCGTTGGAGCTTACCCCTCGCAGACCGTCGAGGCTGCTCGCGAGGAGGCCGTCGCTCTCGCCAAGACTGCCGATGGTGAGTCGCCGAGTCTACGCTGTCGATGACTTTTCCTCTTCCTTTCCCCCTTCCTTTCTTTTTGACTCTCGCTTCAGAGAACTGACATCCCTCTCTCTACCTACAGTCGCCGTCCTCGTCGTCGGAACCAACGTCGACTGGGAGTCTGAGGGCTTCGACCGAAAGAACATCGAGTGCGTGCTCTCCCGAGCCTCGTGCACGGCACCCGCTGACCCTCTTCTCATCTACAGTCTCCCTGGAGCCACCAACGACCTCGTCAAGGCCGTCCTCGCCGTCAACCCCAACACCGTCGTCGTGACCCAGTCGGGAGCCCCCGTCGCCATGCCTTGGATCAAGGACGCTCCTACCGTCGTGCAAGCCTTCTTTGGAGGAAACGAGCTCGGAAACGGTCTTGCCGACATCCTCTTTGGCAAGGTCAACCCTAGCGGAAAGCTTCCTCTCACCTTCCCGTGAGTGCTGAGCTGCGCCGAGCGGTCGAGCTTAGCTGACTTGACTTCGCTCACAGCGCTCGTCTCGAGGATAACCCTGCCTACCACTCGTTCGGTATCACCTCGGACACCCCCGGGAAGGTTGTCTACGGCGAGGTGAGTGAATTTCGGTGCTGGACGTCTTCGCGGGCTTCTCGCTTCGGTCGGCGATCTTCAGAGCTACTTGCTGACCAACCATCACTTGATTTGCAGGGCGTTTACATCGGTTACCGCCACACGGATCGTAGCAACATTACTCCCCTCTTCCCCTTCGGCTACGGACTCTCGTACACCTCCTTCGCCTTCTCCGACCTTCAGGTCTCGTCGGCTTCGGCCGAGGGAGATTTCACCGTCTCCTTCACCATCACCAACACCGGCAAGACTGCTGGCAAGCAGGTCGGACAGGTCTACATCTCGCCTCCCACCGAGGGCCGCATCACTTCGCCCGTCAAGGAGCTCGTCGCCTTCAAAAAGGTGGATCTCAAGGCTGGGGAGAAGAAGGAGGTGACTGTCAAGGTCGCCAAGGAGGCCTTCTCTTACTGGGATGAGCACTTTGACTCGTGGGTCGCCACCGCTGGCACATTCAAGGTCGCCGTTGGTGGAAGCTCGGATGCTTTGGAGCTGGAGGGCGAGGTCAAGCTCGAGAAGACCTTCAAGTGGAGGGGATTGTAGATGTCGTTTTGCTTAGCACGCAGGATACCCCAAGATTTGTCAATTGAAGCATCAGTACCTTTCCATTTGACGAGAGCGCCGAACTGGGCTCGGCGAAAGGGAGCTCGGCGAAAAGGAACTCGGCGAACAAGTAGCTTGAGGAGGTTCAAGACGTAGTGAGTTGCAGGACTATTAAACGTCTGTGTAGAGCTGTACGAGAGCTTCCCCTAGTCACTGCTCCAAGATGAGCTCAACGAGCGATCCGTCTCTTCTGCTCTCATTTGCTTTTCGTTCCGCTTCACCGTCTCGTCTTTGCGGACTTCCACTACATCAAGGGTAATCTCTTTACTGCTCTGTCGCCCCGGCTAAGACCTGCTAGCTATCACATCCTTCCCGCGACGCGCGTTTGGACGAGCTGACCTCGTTCTCTTCGTCAGACTCTCCTTTCGTCGAGCCGCACCTTTCCACGCCCAACTGCAGATTCTTGACACGCTCGCCTACTCACTCTCACCTCTAGCACGCCCTCGACGATGCCTCAGTGGAAAGATCTCGCTCGAGAGACGAAGGTGACCGTTATCAAGTCGCTCGCCGTCCACAACGACGGGGAAGAGCAGCCTTACCCTTCCAGCTCGCTCTTTAGCACTCTGGCACCCATCACCCTCGTCAACCGCGAGCTGTCGGAGGTAGCAGGCCGTCATTTGTGGGAGGTGAGCTGCTGAGCCCTTTCGCGGTGCTAGAATCGTAACTGCAGTACGTTGCTAAACTCCTCGACGTCTACAGAAAGTCACTGTCGATCAGAGCGCTCGCAAGGGATTCTCGGTCCGGTCTGTGAGTGAAAGAGTGCCGCTGCCTACGCCTCGGAGCTAGTCGCTCACCTTCAGCCGTGCAGAGGAAAGCCAAGGACGAGAAGTTCAAGAAAGATCTACCTTTTACCGAGGTCGTTCTTCCCACCCGTGGAGCCCATGTTCGCCTCGTCGACTGCCGCTCGGAGAAGGAGAGCTCGACCGACCACCTCGACCGCTGCGTGGAGGTCATCAACGGATGCTCGGGCGTCACAGAGCTTCATTTTGAATCGGAGAACAATGCGCTCGCGGTCGCCAAGCGGCTCAACCCTTCGACTCTCAAGACCATCACCGCCCTTCACCTCGTCGACGCCGGCTCCGACTCGGCTGAGCTCTTCCCCCTCTTCCCTTCTCTCAAAACGATCGTGGTGGCTACCGATGAGTTAGGTGACTCGTCGGAGAGCCTCGTGCCGGTCATCCAAGCCATCCCGACCCTCGAGTCTTTCAAGTCGAGGGGCTACGATGACTTCAACTCGCCTACCCTGGCCGACGAATGGAAAGGACCCATCCGTTCCCTCTACCTCGACAGTCACATGGACCTCGCCACCATCATCAGCCTCGCCACCCGCCTCAGCCCCACGCTGCAAGAGTTCTCCGTCGCTCGCCTTCCAAACGACAAGCATCGCTCCATTCCTCCTGACCTCGACCTTCCCCATCTTCACACCCTCCTCCTCACCATCGACTGGCAGAGGCTCACGCTCCTCGGTCTCTTCGTCGAATCGCCTCTCCGCACCCTCACCATTGCCTTCTTCGGCGACGGTAAGGATAAGGAGAACTTTGTCGAGGCGTTGCTGCCCATCGTGCGATACCTCAGGGAGACGCTTCGGACGCTACGGCTTATCTTTGTGGATAGTGATCCCGAGGACGAGATGCTGGAAGGGTTACATGCGAGGTGCGAGGAGCTCGGCGTGGTGCTCTCGGTCGGCGACTTTGACAGCATGGACGGCGACGATCGACCTTGGTAGACTGTGACAGCTGCATAGGAAGGAAATGATACGCTGGACGTACTCTACTGTACTTTATCTCGCTGAAGGAGGCGAAGCTGACGACCTTAAGCAGAGAGAGCGCTCGCCAAGAAAGGAGCTCGGTGCTGGCCTCGGTTGCCTTTTGAACAGCCAACAAGTCGTTTGCGCAAGGGAATTGGATGCCATCCGCTGCTTTGTTTCCGACGGCTTATTCGTTTAGCAGATCCCGTTGACCTGAAGGTTGCCGGCGCACGAGAGCCAAAGCCGGAGGCGCGTCGAGCTTCGCAGGTCTCTCTCCTGCCTCTTCGCTTCTCGTCTCTCAAAGCAGCAGCACCGTTTCCCGGCACACTACAGCACTCTGCTCTCACCCTCACTTACTCAACATGTCTGCTAACTCTGCTCAATCTCGTTTGGCTGCCGTCGCTGGCGCGATGTCCGGATCCTTTCCCAAGGGCCTTCTTCACGACGAGGTAGCAATCGTAACTGGTGTAAGCACACCTACTCTTCCTATTGCACCTCAACCGGCTGACTCGGTCTTCTTTGCTCGCTGCCTCCCGCTCCTCGTCCTCCTTCCTCGCTCGTTCGGCTCATGTAGGCCGCCCAGGGTATCGGAAAGGCTGTAGCGCTGACTTTCGCTAAGGAGGGAGCCAAGGTCGTCGTCTCTGATCTCGATGAGGGTGAGATGTCGCTGTTTCCCCCACATGCACTTCCTCGCTGACCGCTCTCTCCTCCTTTAGCCAAGGCTAACGCCGTCGTAGAGGAGATCAAGAAGGCCGGTGGTCAGGCTATTGCGGTTGGAGGAGACGTGACCGCTGTCGACTTCCCCAAGAAGCTCATCAGCGCGACCATTGAGTGAGTAGCGAGAGGGAGGGAAAGGCGGAGTCGGGAGCTGACTGGTTAATTGGTTGCAGGGCTTTCGGAAAGGTCAACCATATCGTCAACAACGCAGGATTCACGTTCGACAAGGTGAGCTCTCTGGCATCCCGATTTGCCGTGCTCGGCAAGCTCTTTCGTTCTTCGGCGTTGCTGACCCCTCCTTCCTGTTCCATCCCTCTCACCCTCTCCTTCTCCTTCCACCAACAAAGATGCTTCACACCATGTCGGACGAGACCTTCGAGCTGATCCTCAAGGTGCACAACACGGCTCCCTTCCGGATCATCCGCGAGGCCGCTCCCTACCTTCGTGCCAAGGACCCGGCCGTCATCGCTACCAACAGGTCTATCGTCAATGTTTCTTCCATTGCTGGTCTTCACGGGTATGTCCTTGGAGCTCGCTGGGAGGGCTGGGATCGAGCTCGGCGACTGACTCGGCCATCTTTCGCGCCCTCAGCAACGTCGGGCAGACTAACTATGCTACCGCCAAGGCTGGTGTTGTAGGACTTTCAAAGACTGTGGCGAAGGAATGGGGGTAAGCTACAGTGCTCGCTGTGCCAGCGTTTCTTGGCAGGCTAGCCGCCGCGCCGAGCCTCTTTCTCCGTACTCACCCTCTTCCTCTCTACAGAGCCTTCAACGTCCGCTGCAACACGGTAGCATTCGGATACATCAACACGCGCTTGACTGGCAACAAGGCGGACGGAGAAGCCATGGTGGTGGGAGGTCAGAAGATCGCGCTCGGCATTCCTCAGCCCAAGGGAGGAGCGCCTAAGGGTCCTATCCCTGGAGTGAGTGGCCTCGTCGTGGCTCTAGATACAGTGTTGTAGACGTTTCGGAGCCTGTACTGACCCTCGCTCACCTACAGATTCCTCTCGGTCGCCCCGCCGAGGCTCAAGAAGCAGCAAACGCCGTGCTCTTCCTTTGCTCGCCGCTCGCGAGCTACATTTCTGGCCACACTCTTGAGGTGAGTCTCTCTCTTCTTCCTTTCCCCCCGTCTTTCTCTTTCTCCCGCTCCTCCGCTCTCCTTACCCCTTCTCGGCGAGGGAGTTCCTTCTCGGCGAGAGCGATGGCTGACCCCTCGAACGCAGGTGACCGGCGGGCAAGGTATTTAAAGAAGAGGACTTTTTTATATATCTGCAATCTGTTTAAGTGGTACATTGAAGCGGCTCGGTAGGCGAGCTGGGACTCGGAGGATCTCAAGCTCGGCGAAGGCAAGGGGGGGCGCCGAAGTAGCGTTTCTTGCACGTTAAAAGAGCAAAGCACACTTGAAGCTTGCTGTTCTGAGCACCGTGATGGATTTGTGACCTTTCCAAAAGAGCGTTGATTGGAAGAGGAGGAAGCGAGCTTCTGGCTCCTCACGCGCCGAGCGAAAGGGGAGCGCCAGGTCGCGCTTGCCAGCTTGCTCTCCCTCCAACACCTCGTCGCTCGCTTCTCGACTCGTCGGCTCGCGTTTCTCGCTACAGAGCAGGAAGGTCGCTGTAGGCTACTACTGCTGCACCTCAGCACTACTTCCTCAAGGTGAGACAGCCTGCTTCTCTTGCCCGCCCAGCGTCGCCCTTTGTCGCTTTCGGTTTAAAGCTGACAATCGGGTCTCGCGTACGTTACAGGACACTCGCCTACAGATCTACATCCTCTACAGCCCCTCTTTGACTCGCGCACGAGGAGCGAGATGCAGTAAACGCCGCCCGCTCTCCCCTCCCCTCGCGACCCTGTTAACGACCTCACGGCCTCCACTTCTCTTCCCTATTACGGACGGCTAACGACCTACACACGAATCTTTCAACTCGCTACACATTCCTCCCGACTCTCAACCTCTCTCACCTCAGCAAAACTCACCCGCCCGCGAGTCCGTGCACGCGCTCGTCCAATAACATGCCCTCCTCGTCTTCGCCTACAGCTTCGGCCGGCCAGGAAGCAGCAGGATTGAGAGATTTGGCGATTGCAGCGGACGGCAGTTTCGTCGAGACGACCAACAAGAAGGCTGCGGAGGCTATGGCGGCGCATTACAGTCGCGAGGGCGAGGGAAGGGAGGAGTATGCCGTGCAGAGCAGGGTGGAGAATGGCAAGACGATCTACAGGATTAGGTGAGTCGCTTTCCCGCTGCTATTGAGGTCTTGGGGGAACCGCGAGGCCACGAGGGGGCGACATGAGCGCGCTCGCTTCGCCGACGGGGGGAAGATGCAGCCTGAGGGCGAAAGGGCTAGCAAACAGTTAGAGCTGACCTAGCTCCTCCTTATGCGACAGACCTCGCTCCGTCCCTCAGCCCTCTTCGCCGACCGAACCCTCAGCGCCGACCCACTCTTCCGCCTCTCCTCCTTCCTCTGCCGGCTCAAGTGCAGGTCAAATGCCCTTCGCCAAGACGTCGACTCAACCTCCTCCTCCTACACCGCCCAAGCTTCAGAACCAGCCTTCCATCGCTGTTCTACGCTCGTCTCAGTCGATCCCCATTCTCGAAGCGGACATCCCTTCACCTCCTCCCGCCAACGGCACTACTTACCTCGCCCCTACACCCGCATCACACGCTAACACCGGCGCCATGCGTCGCGCCGGCAGTACTCCCTCGCTCTCGGCCATGGCGTCCACCTCCTCGGTCAGCCTCTCGCGGTCAAAATCGACCGGCGCAGGCTCAGGCGGCGGCAATGGCCAAGGCGACGTACTCGGACGCTTATTGGGCTGGAATGCTGCACCGATGGGAAGCTCGAGGAGAGAAGAGGGTACGGCTCAGCTGGGATTGCCCGGCGTATTCAAGGGCGAGGAGGGAGCTACTCTGGCAAAGGGTAGCAGAGGGAGCGCCGAGGAGAGGGATAGCAGTGATCTGCCTGAGGATCGTACGTTTTCTCGCTGGCTTCGCTTTTGCCCCTCCCGCTTTCTTTCTCCCTCCGAGCCAAGCACTGATTCACACTCTCCACGCGCAGCAGTAGTAGACGAGCTCAACTCTTCTCGTTCGCGCTCCAACTCGCATTCCCTCGCTCGCCCTACGCCATCTCGCGCCAACTCGTCCCCTTTCGGCGCTGGCGTTCGAGTTCCCATCCTTCCGCGCTCCCGCGACCCTTCCGCCGACGGCGCCACCACCACCTCCTCACATCTCAACCTCGACACGTCCGAACCTCGTACGATGCGTGAGGTAGCCTCATCCGACTCGATTCGAACGGCCAAAGCCGACGATCATCGAGCGACGACGGCCTTCCCCTCTACTCCTCAAAAGTCGAGATGGAACGACACGACCGTCTTTGACGTCATCCAAGGGCTCTCCTCCACTCCAACGCCAACTTCACCGTCGCCGGAACACCCTTCCTCTCCCGCACCTGTCCCCATTGGGCGGGAGCAGCACCACGAGCGCCTTCCCTCCTCCGCATCCTTCTCCTCCTCGCACTCTCAATCCTCCTCCGCCTTCTCTCACGCCAGTTCAGCCCATCACATCACCGTCTCAGCTACCACTGCACCAGGCGACGACCCTCGCTTTGTCATCTGGGGTCTTCGAGACCGCCCAGCTACGCCCTCGCCCACCGGTTCAGCTGTAGGCGAGCGTCGAGGAAGCATCGTCGATGTGGAGCTCGGAAGCCCTGGGACGAGCGCTAGTGGAAGCCCCGCTACCGCCAGCTCGAAGCGATGGAGCGGCTTCCGGGAGCGAAGGGATACGGGAGAGAGCTACAGTCCCGCGTCGAGCGTGCGGGATTCGATCGGCTCCGGTCGAGGATTACACGCTCAACAACCGCCACTCGCCGTTCAGCCCCAAAACCGAGTCCTCATGGCCGCCACCGCCGAACGTTGGATCGCCGAACTCACTTCGCAAATCTCCTCCGACCTCCTCAGCACCTTCTTCCTCACCTACCGCGCCTTCCTCACTCCACTCCATCTCCTTAACTTCCTCATCGCCCGCTTCGAGTGGGCTCTCCAACCCCCTTCCTCCCCCACCGACGAAGCCTCCCGCCGTATCGTCCGAGTACGAACCTTCGTCGTCCTCCGGCATTGGCTCCTCAATCACTTTATGGACGATTTCTTCCCTCATCGCGAGGTGAGGAAGGGGTTGACCGAGTGGTTGAATCGATGTGCGAGGGAGCAGAGGTTCAAGGAAAGTCAGAAGGATATGAGGTTGATCAAGGGGCTGAAGAAGATTTGTAGGAGGTTGAAGGAGATGCATGTGGTGTTGGGACCGGGGGATGCGAGGGAGGCAAAGAGGGTGATGGAGGAGGTGGAGCAGCCGCCGAAGAGCCCCATCGTCGGCGCTTCGGACGAGGACGTCGACCTCGACCTCGACAACGCCGACACCGCTACCGGCAACAGCACCCTCTCGCCTCCTCCTTCCGCTCCTCCAACTCGCGAGCGAGGTCGACTCGCCTCCTTCCTCCACCACAAGCCGCCTGCCGACCTTGCCTCAACCTCCGCCGCCGCTCAGTCCTCTTCCGCTACCTCCTACCTTCCTTCCGCCGCGGTTCCAGCTTCCACTGCCGCCCAGTACCCTCTTCCCACCCCTACCGGTACTCAGAACCACCCCCTCGCTCGCTCGCTTCACAACGCTCTCGGATCGCTCGGCCGATTCAAGCGCATGCTCGGCAACCGGACAGGCGCTTCGGGCGCCGGAGCGGGAGGAGCTGCAGGTGGGAGCACTGAGATGATGGATGAGGTCGAGTTTGAGAAGAGCGAGACGGGAGATTTGTTGTGGGTCAAGGGTGGAGTGGATCGATATCTCGAGTTTTGGGGGATTGCGAAGGAGGGAGACGGCGAGGAGGAGGAGGAGGGACGACTACCGCCGCTGGACGAGCAGGATCGTGGAGCCGAGTCAACGCCCAGCACCTCGATCGACACGCCGAGGGAGCCCTCCTACGTTCACACCATCGCTGAGGAGAAGGAGCCCGAATCGCCTCGCGTCGCTACCGCCCCCGAGAACGTCGGACTCGGACTCGGCCTTCCATCAGTGATGTCTTCCGAGGTCGAACCCAAGCCGCTTTCTCGCTCGCCCGCCACCACCGACTTCACATCGGGCGTTCTCCCTCCTCGCCCTCCACCAGTACCCACCGCTGCTCCCGCTCCCATCATCCCCATCTTCGAGCCGTCGCCTTACGACCTTCTTGACGACCCTCACCACCACCAAGAGTTCGATGGCTCTCACGCCTTCTTCCTCTCTCATCGCCCTCCGTCCGGTCGCATCGAATTGGACGACGTCGACCTCTCCGACGAGGACGACGATGTCGTCGAGGTCAAGCGCACCTTGAAGCGCCTTCCAGGAGCCGGAAACCTTCGCATCGCCTCTAACGTCAAGGGCATCGCTCATGCCTCGTATCGACACTCGATGGACTCGGTCTCCTCCTACGGTTCCCCCCGGCCGCCTTCCTTCGGTGGAACAGAGCGCGAGTCGATCCTCCCTCCCGAGGCGAGCTTCGTGGATGACGAGGAGGGGGTCGAGCCTGCTGCTGGAGTGCAGATCGTCGCGGGCTTCATCCTCGAGGGTATCGATGATTCGGACGACGAGGATGATGGAGGTGGGATCGAGGCGGCGCTCAAAAGGCTCGAGGGCATCGTCGACGATACGAGGGAGAAGGAGCGGAAGAGGAAGGTCGAGAGGCAGATGGAGAGGAGCGCGATGGTGCTGCAGTTGCAGCAGGCAGGTGTGGCCGTGCCGCCCTCCCTCGGCGGTCAGCAGGAGCAGCTCGATGACCAGGAGGATCGCCAGTCCGTCGCTACGTCGACCATCGAGTCCATTCCTCCCGTCGACATCCCCGTTGCCGAGCAACCCCCAGCAACTCGCGAGGCAGCAGTTGTCCCTCCCGTCTCCTTCATCCCTCCCTCGTCCACTCCCGCACCCGCCTTCCCAACCGAACCCGTCGTCTCGACCGAACCCGCCCCCACCTCTCCTCCTCGACCTACCAGCAAACTTCCACCACTCTCCCTCTCTCGTCGCGCAGGACCCGGCCGCAAACCCTCCCTCAGCAAGCTGTTCGGAGGCGGCGGCTCGGCGGCTCTTCGCCCTACTTCCTCTCGCCCTCCACTCGCCGGCATGAACCCTACCGCCGGACCCACAGCACCCACTCACCGCTCCTTCCTCCTTCTGTACCGAACCGAATCCCTTGCCCGTCAATTCTGCCTCATTGAGCGTGATATGCTTCGTGTCCTCGGATGGCAGGAGCTCGTTTCGGGCGCGTGGAGGGATCGTGCGCAAAGGGATGGCGGAGAGGTGTTGGATTGGGAACAGTACTTGAAGGAGAGGAGGAAGATCGAGTTAAAGGCGAGGGAGAGGGGCGAGAGGATGGAGAGTGCCGTGCAGGCCGTCATCGCCAGGTTCAACTTAACGGCCAATTGGGTTTGCTCCGAGGTGGGTGTTCATGACTGAGCTTTGGTGAGTTTCTATTGACCGCCTTCTCTTTGTGCAGATCGTCCTCACCGCCAACCCCGACGAACGCGTCGCCCTCATTGCCAAGTTCATTCGGCTTGCTTTCGTCCGTCGTCCCTCCCTCTCATCGTGGTGTTTCAACGCTGACCCGCTTTCCCTCCCGACAGAAATGCTACTGCCAGTCCAATTTCCAGACACTCACTCAGATCATCCATGGCCTTCAACTTCCTGACGTCGAGCGGCTCAAGAAGACTTGGGCAAGGGTACCGACCTGGGAGATGCGCAAGTTCCGGGGCATGCAGGTCTTTGTCTCGCACCTCAAGAACGTGAGCTGTTCTTCCTTCTTGTCTTTCGCTCGAGCAGAGAGCTGATCGCCTCTCGTCGAGCAGTTCAAGCACCTTCGCGAGGTCACGAGCGCTCTCATCGCCGAGTATGGCCCTCCCGGTCAGCGTGGTCTCTCCAATGAGCCCAACAAGAACTCCGCCGCCGCCAAGGGTGTCAAGGCTTCGCCCGTCCCCGTCGGCTGCATCCCCTTCCTCGGTGAGCTGGCTCGTCGATTCGCTTCGCTAGCCATCGCTGACCCTCGTCTCCCTCCCAGGTCTCTTCCTTCGCGATCTCACGATGAACGCCGAGCTGCCGACCTTCCTCGACCCTACCTCGACCAACACCCCCGCCTCCGTCGACTCGACCGGCGGCCTCACCCACGTCGCCGATCCCTCGGCCTTCGACCACCTCCCTCCTCTTCCTTCCCACATGCCACTTCGCCCTCTGGTCAACGTACACAAGTTCCGCGTGCAGGCTACGTTGGTGCAGCGCGTGTTGGCCTTCCAAGAGTTCGCCGAGGGCTACCCTTACGAGCCCGAGACAAACGTCTACTTCAAGTGCCTCAAGATTCGTTCGCTCGACTCGACGGCCATGAGAGAAGTCTCTTTACGGCTTGCCGAGTCTTCTTAATACCACCGCCTTCCCTATATCGTCAGACACTTCGTTCATTCTCCTCGCCTTTCCCCCCTCCATTCGTTTCTCTTTCGGCAGTCTTCCTTCAGTTTAGGGTGTATAGTTTTCTCAGAGTTTTAGTGATACCTTTTCCTTCTTTCATATCCCCTCTTTTTGCAAGTTCAGCTACAGTTTTCGACCCGAGCAATGTGGGGCAGCGAAAGGCGAGTCAGCGAAGCGAATCGCGCCTTCTCCTCCCGCTTTTCACCTCGCTCATCTCAATGGCCGTCACTTCGTTCGAACCAACTTGGGAAGGACTACCAGCAGGTACAGCTACCTGCTCCATCACCGCCTTCTGTCCCGCGACGCTTGTGCTTAACGAGCAAGAGACCTTACTCCCAGGCCGCGCCGGCTTCTAGTGAGTCATTGCACGCTGCAGGAGAGCAGTACAGGGCTCACTCTACTTATCCACAGTACTCGTCGTCCCTGCCTGTGCTTCCTGATCCGTCACGGCCCTAGTGTCGCCCTCTTCGACCTCTCCCTCGCCGCCGGATGGCAAAAGTGGCTTGGAGAGCGGGCACCGGAATACGAGGAAGAGTTCAAAATAGAGCTTGGGGAGCCTTTGGAGGTTCAACTGGCCAGAAGGGGCGTTAATCCGGAAGAGATTGACACGGTGATCCTCTCGCGCAAGTCTCGAGCTGCAGGAAAGCAGCGAGACCTTCGCTGACCTCTTCTCACTCCTACAGATCGTCACTTCGACCACACTGGAGACGTCTCGCTCTTTCCCAACGCCAAGATCGTCTGTGGGCCGGGCGAGGCTGCTGGAACCCCTTCCCTCGCTACAGAGACCGCTCGCGTCACATCGGTGGCATTCGACGACACCAGTCTACCCATAGCCTCCTTCTCTTCCTCGCATGATCTGTACGGCGATGGCTCGGTCGTCCTCGTCGCGCTTCACGGCCACACCCCCGGCCACATCGGCGCTCTCGTGAGAACAGGACAAGACGAGTACGTCCTGCTCGCCTCGGATGGATGCCATCACCATCTTCTCCTCTCCCACCGCCCCGAGGATTCGCACTTTGCTCTCGGTCTCGTCCACGCCGAGGATGCGAAGGAAGGAGACCGGCCAACCGTTTCGGCCAACTACGAAGATTACGACGAGGCTAGTAGGACGTTGGAGAGGTTGAGGGTTGCAGGAAGAAGGGCGGAGATTCTCGTGGTATTGGCTCATGATGAAGTGGGCTGGAAGAGGTGGGAGGAGAAGGAGGGTGTTGAGGGTATCGAGTTGAAAGGGTGGAGGGAGCGGGGGTTGAAGGCCGATATGGTGGAGGGGTTGAAGTAGGGTGCGTTAGAATGGCGTGGTGTACTCGACTCGAGCTTTCCAAATCTCGAGCGGAGCAGGGAGGACGTCGACCGAGCGCCGAGCTCTCAACCGAAGGGGCTGCTTTTCTGCAGCAGAGGTGCAGAAGTTCGTTCGGGTAGTCTACAGATCAGTCTGTATCTCGTTCTTACCTTCATCCTTCCCTACCCCTGAATCCTGCACCGCCTCTCTCGACTCGAATTGACCAACTCCGAGGTCGAGCTCCGATTCGTCTCTTTCCCTCCTGCCACCATGCGCTTCACTCTCCGCCCTCTCGCTCTCATCGGACTTGCTACCTTGGCGACCCAGGCTCACGCTCAGTACACCCTCCCTCCTCTCCCTTACGCCTACGATGTACGTTTCCAGTCGCTCAACTCCGTGCGAGCGAGCGGAGCTGACTCGTCTCCCTCTCACAGGCGCTCGAGCCCGTAATCTCGAAGGAGATCATGAGTGAGTACATTACTACATGTCTAAAAGCTCTCCGAAGCGTCGTTCTTAGATTTCAACCCGACGGGAGCCCTTCACCACGACCGCCATCATGCGACATACGTCCGAAACCTCAACGCCGTGAGCCCTTTCTTCCCCTTTCTATGTTATGTAGGGAAGGAGAAACGAGCCAAGGGTAAAGAGCTGAAGCTTGTTCCCCTCTCCCCAGGCGACCGCCGAGCTCGCACAGGTCTTCGCCCATCAGGGCTCTCTTATGGATCTCGAGAGGGAGATCGCCCTCCAGAGCGCCATCAAGTTCAACGGTGGAGGTGAGTCACGAGAGTGATCGTTGTAGGAGAAGGAGATCTTACTAACGATGCCGCCCTTCCCTCCGCAGGCCACATCAACCACGTAGGTCTCGTTTCTTCCGTTTCTCGTCGATCGAGCTCGGCGCTGACCATTCGGCCCTTCCTTCACAGTCGCTCTTCTGGGAAAGTCTCACTCCCGTTCGTCGTCATCTACCCCTCCTTACAACCACTACTGGAGGCTGATCTTCCTACAGGTCTCCAACTCGTCCTTCCCTACTTCGGGTCCGCTCAAGAAGGCCGTCGACTCGCAGTTCGGCTCGCTCGACGCCCTCAAGAGCACCATGACGACCAACGCTCTCGGTATCCAAGGTTCGGGATGGAGCTGGCTCATCTACCACCCCTCCAACAAGACCATGGAGGTGGTCTCGACTGCCGATCAGGATCCCGTGCTCGGCGCAACTCCCTTGCTCGGCATCGACATCTGGGAGCATGCCTACTACCGTGAGTGACAAAGCTCCAGGTCGAGAAAGACCTTAAATTTGACTTATCCTCTTTGATCTCGCAGTCGACTACTTGTGCGCTTTGAAAGCCTTTCAAGTCCGACCGAGCTCCCTCGCTGACTTCCTCGCCTTCGCAGGAACGACAAGGCGAGCTACCTCCAGCACATCTGGAGTGGTGAGCTTCATCTTCTACTTTACCCTCTTTCTCTCTCCGCCTATCGCGACGTGAGCTGACCCTCGCCCTCTCTCCTTCCGCCCTGCTTGGCGCTTCCCTCCCTTCGCAGTCATCAACTGGAAGACGGTCGAACAGCGCTTGGTCAACGCTCAGACGCATAAAGCTTGATCCTATGCTTGGAAGGCGCATTCAGATAGGACGCTCTCCTTTACTTAACACTTAGTCACTCTCCCCTTCGCCGAACACTGGAATGTGAAAGGTCTTCTCCTTCTGCGCTTGCGATCCCGACGCTTTCATGAGAGCTCGGCGAACAGCCTTCATATTGAACTTGATCCATGCTGCTCGTCGCAGCTCCAACACAACTACGAGAGAGGACTCAAGCAGGCCTCTCGCGAATGGTTCGCCGAGCAGCTCGTTTTCCAGGCCGCTGGAGCTAGCATGACCGCCATCATGCGACATATGTCCGAAACCTCAACGACGTAAGCCCTTTCATCCCCTCTCTAGGTTCTGTAGGAAAGGAGAAACGAGCTGAAGACGGAGAGCTGAGATTCGTTCCCCTCTCCCCAGGCGACCTCGCCGCTCCAGACGTCTCCGAGATGCCCAGTTGCAAGCTTTCCCTTATTTGATGAAAGTATGATGAGCGCCCAAGCAGCTAGCGAGCGCCCGTCGAGACGGCGCTGGAGCTCGGCGAAGGGTCACGCTCGGCGCCGCCGAGCAGCAAAGTCATCTGGTAAGGGGTCTCTCCGAAAGCTGCAGCACCCTGGAACACTGACAACTCAGCCCTCCCCGTTTTGTCGCGTGCGTTGACACTCGAGAGTGCCTCGCCTAAATGAGCGAGCCGAGCGAGTAAGAGGGCTCGAAAAGCTCGAGGCAAGGCTCTCTCTCCTTCCCCTTCCTCCCACTTCGTCGTCTCCCTTCGCTTCGACCGCTTTCCGCCATCAGAATGCCGACTGTGCCCTCTCAAAAGACGATTTACGGCGCTGCTACCCTCAACAAACCCCCCAGCTCACCCTCGCCCGCTCCAGCAGTCAAAGCGCCTCCGCCTCCTCCTACGCCACCTCCTCCGCCTCCTCTCGCAGCACGCTTCCTCAAAGCAGACGGTACTCCCTTAGTTACACCGCTGTCGTTCAAGGAAGCTTCGACGCAAACTGCGACGTTGAGCGAGGAAGCTGAGCCCTCTCGTCGTCCGCCTCTTACCTTCGAGCCGATGAGCTACGCGGATGCGCTCGAGTGCTTGGGATTGAGCGATACAACAGATCTTCAGACGATTCAAGAAACCTGTGAGAAGGCGGTGGTGAGTCGCGATCTTTGCCGAGGCCGAGGAAAGAGCAGGTCTCCCGAGCGGCAAGTTGACGAGAGTACTCGCTCACAGGGGCAGCTTGAAGCAACCGAAACGGAGAGTAAACGTAGCTATCGTATTCGGGGCGCGCTCTTGGCCATCGGACAAGAGCACCGCTCGCTTCAACGGCCAGCAGCAGCAGTGATCCAAGACGAGATCAACGCTCAGCTTGCTTGCATCGACGTGCAGCCGCTGGCGCCCGCCCTCTCGTCACTCCGAGGACTTCCTGGACAGCCACGCTCGTTCGACACGGTAGCTTCGAAGGAGGACGCTTGGACCGAGCTCGGAGTAACGGTCGACTCGACGTCCGCCGAGGTTCGCGAGAAGCTGGAGGCGAGCTTTCCTCCTTGTTCCCACCCTCTTGAGAACGGCGAATCTGACGATATACATCCCACTTTAGACCTTCGACGTCCCCGAAGCCTACAAAGCCGAGGGAGCCTTCATTACGCTCTGCCTCTTCTCCGCCAACGGCCTCCAGCCTTCCGATGCGATGCCCTACCTCGTTTAAGAAGCCTACGAGCAGCTTCAACGACTCAGAATCGAGCACAACGATCTAGCGGTAGCCGAGATCTTCAACACCGCTCTCGGCGATCGCTTCTGGCCTTCTTCGTCGAGTCCGGGAAGCGAGGCCCCCGACTCGCCATCCGTCTCTCCCAAAGGAAAGACGACCAAAAAGAGCAAGCTCAAAGCCAAGGCAGCCGCTAAAGCCGAAGCTACCGAAGCTAGGCTCAAGCGGGAGCTCGCTTCAGCCAAAGCCGATCTCGCCGTTTCGATGAGGAGGGAGGTTCAGCTCCAAGGCAGCGCCGCGGCACTGAGGCAGCGCGTTTCGCAGCTCGAGCAGAGTGTCGGTTCGCGCCAGAAGATTGATCAGCGAGTTGAGTCGGAGGTGCAGCGCAGGATGGAGGAGGTCGAAGAGTGGAGGAGGACGAACGCTTCGAAGGTTGATGAGCTGGAGACTCGGTGGGCTGCTGATAGAGTCGAGCTTGAGGCGCTTGCAGGAAGGGCAACGGACGCGACACTCAAGATGGAGGAGCATCATTCCGCCAGAGTGCAGCAGCTCGAAAAGGAGCGAGACGAGGCGCGAGAAGGTGAGTTCGTTGCCTCTCGTCTTCCTCTCCGAGCTTCGTGCTGATCCACTTGTCCTCGACAGCTCTTCAAGTCGCTCAGCAACAACAGGAGCAACAAAAGAGGGAAGATTCCCCTCCTCCTCCCGCTCCCACTCGTCCCGCCAGCTCCAGCAACTCGACTCCCTCGCCATCGCCGAAGAACTCGGCCTTCGTGATCGCTCGTCTGGTGGCGCGAGTCGAGGAGCTTTCGAAGCAGGTCGTCGACAAGAACCTAGAGATCAGTGAGCTCTTCGCTTGAGTTTCATTCCTTCGCCGAGATCGTGTAGCTGAAGTACTCATCCCCGAACAGCCGACCTCCTGCTTCGTCTCGCCAAGATTGAGCAGTAGAAGTGTGATGGGGGGTGAAAGGGGGATGAGCAGGAGCATGGAAGCACTATCCAGGCTCGAGCGTACAATGGTGCACTACAGAAGGCTTTCCAAAGTCGACGACTCTCGGCGAGCGAAGCGAGTTCAGGCTCTCCCTTCGCCGCATCGCTAGACTCGTCTCAACCTCCCAAAAGGCGCATTCCAAGACTCGTATCGACAGTTCAGCTCGTTCACGACCACTTCTACCTTCTACGCCTGCACCATGGTCTCGTGGCCCACTCCAGCAGCGATTCTCATCCGCCTCGCCGCGCTCGTCTTTCTGCACGCTGCTTACTCGGCTTGGGAAGGTGGGTCATCTGCTCCTGCTCTGTACGCTACTGCTGCTGACCCTGCTCTCTCCCCTCTCGCAGTTCGAGGCCTCGCCAAGACTGCTGGCGTCGAGATCCCGTCAACACTGGGGAGCCCGCTGCCGGTAGATGTGAGTCGAAAGTCGTCACCTCAGCAACGATAGCCCTACAGCAAGCTGCTGCTGCTCCCCAGTTGCCGAATGAGCTGCTGCAGGGGATCAAGAGCGAGCCAGCTGACACCGCGCTTCTCCCACTCCCAGATCATCGCCCAGGCCTTCATCAGCTTCATCCTGCTAGCAACGGGCGTCATCTGGAGTGCTACACCACTCAAGAAGATCTCATGGGCCAGCGAGATGAGCAAGAGGTGCGTGTAACGAGCGCGTGAGGCGAGGCGCCTTGAGCTAACGTTCTGCTGCACAGGTGCATCGACTCGGAGGACTCGAGGTTGTCGTTCGCCAACGTGCGGCATCGTGGAAGCGTTCTCTTTGCAGAGACGGACTAGATGGGATGTAATGCGCTTGATCAGGCTCGCTCGTTCGCCGATTTGCTCGCAAAGCTCGCTGCTCCCGACCAAGCTGCTTGCTATGATGGATAACAACAATCACTGAGACACTACCTCGCCTGCAAGAACCCTCCCGTCTCGTTCAAATCGAACACAGTGGCTCCCTCGCCACCTCCCGCCGCGACTGGTCCTCCGCCGAGCAGTTCGGCCAGCGCAGCCTCCCTTTCTGCCCTCTCGGCCTCCTCCATATCTTCCTCCTCCATCACGCCCCTCATCTCCCTGTCCCCACGAGCACCCTCTATCGCCCTCGGCCGAACACCAGCGGCTACGAGATCAATGGTTCCGCCGGGGGTGACGCCCTTCGCCGGTTCTTGCATCGGAATCGCGTCGATATCGATGGGTCGACCGAGGATAGAGTCGAGGACGACGAGAGCGCCGAGCTTTGAGACGACTGTGATCGAGGAGAGGTTAGCGAGGCGAGTTGAGCGTAAAGAGCGAACGACGAACTGGTGTTGGCGCCCGAGCAAAGCTGAGAAGCGACGCCTGTGCAAGAAAGCGAGACGGATCAGCGTTGATCGCACGGCGAATGCGAGAAGGCGAACTCGCATGAAGGGCAGCCCTCGAGACAGCGGCAATTGGCGATCGTGTCCGCCGCCTGCTGCAGAAGCATCGAAACGTGGTCGAAGGCCTTGTGGCAGATACCGCCCGACTTGCCCGCCGAGTCGTAGAGAATCAACCTGCAATCATGGAGTCAGCGCTCAAAATCTACAACGACCCGAAAGCGAAGCGACTCACCTCGCCGGCCTCTTCCTCGAGCTCGGGGTGCTCGCCAACTCCTTCTCCGGCTGCTTGCACTCGGTCCTGACGTCTCCTTCAGTGCACATGGCTATCATGGGAGTGAGAGACATGAGAGCATGCTCGGCGGCATGGATGGAAGCGGCGGGATGGAGGTTCTTGAGGACGAGGATCTCGAGCGCCGAGGCGGGAACGTCGAGCCAGAGGCCGTGCGATTGGCGGATGAAGGGCGGCGAGTTGATGTCGACGGTGTCGAGGATGTTGTTCTGTGTGCGGGCGGGCGAGAGGTCAGCAGAAGGCCGAAAGAGCTGAGAATGAGCGACAAACCCTCATGTCGGTTTTGAAGTAGCCGAAGACGACGGAGGTGACTGAGAATCAGAGAAGATCAGTCATAGCTCAGCTTAAGGGAAAGGGGTAGCAACTCACTCTGCACCGTTCCATATGAAGCCACACAAGGCGAGCCTTGAATCTCGCGGATGGCGAGCGGCTCGATGGGGTCGATGTTGCTGTGAGGCGACAGAGATCAGCACTGAAACACGGAAGAGGCGTTCACAAACTCACGTAAAGTCCCTCTGCCTCGTTCGCCAGTCGATGGTAGCTCGTTCAACCTTGGCCAACTTGCGCTCGTGGCTGACCTCTCGGACCACTGCGCCGAGGAAGGGGGGAGTCAGCGCTACATCTCAGCTCAGAGAAGGAGAGAGATCGACACACGGAACGTCCTTCCCATATGCATGTAGATGGCTCCCTCGTACGTCGTGAAGATGGCCCTTGAGACCTCAATCTCCTCGATGACTTGATTCCTACCCTCGCTAATATCGACGATGACATACGACTCGTCCTCCGTATTCCTGATCGGCACGCTCTTGGCTGGATGCGGCCGATACTTTGGATGACAATGGAAGAAGCCCTCGTCGTCCCTCGTCAGGCGGTCGTAGCAAATCTTCTCCATCTCGGCGCCGAAGAAGGGTCGATCCTCGTCGAGCTGAATCGGGACCTCGTGCGCCGCGCATTGGAGGTGAGCTTCGAGGACGATAGGGTTGTTGAGATCGAGAAAGAGGTTCGAGAAAGGGCTGGTGAAGATCTCTTCGGGGTTGCGAGCGTAGTGCTGGTCGAGAGGCCATGGGTCGCAGATGAGCATGGCGAGGGAATCCTTGTTCCTTCGGCCTGCTCGACCGGCTTGTTGACGAAGGCCGGGAAGCGTGTAGGGGAATCCCACGGTGATCACGGCGTCGAGGGATCCGATGTCGACTCCCAGTTCGAGCGCCGTGGTCGCTACGATTCCGAGGAGCTCGCCCGAGAACATGTCGGCTTCGATCTTGCGGCGGTCCTGCGTTGAGAAGAGGGTCAGTAATACGAAGAAAGGAAGGATCCGAAGCCGGACGAACGGCGGCGCTGTAGCCTGAGCGGTAGGAGGCGACTCGCGAGGCCATGTCGCTACGACCCTCGACCATCAAGTCGGCTCGAATCTGCTTCATGAGAATCTCGCACTGTTGTCGGACCTGCGAGCGAGAAGGAGGAGATGAGAGAGGACAGGATTGCGATCTGATAGGAATGGGCCAGCGCTCACCTTGCAGAAGACGATGGCTCTCACTCCCCTTTCGAGGAAGAAGCGGAAAACCCTCGACGTCTCGCTGATGGTGCTGACGCGGCCTTGCTTGATGTCCTTGTCGTCGATGTAAGGTGGGTTCCAGACGAGGTATTCCTGTGTGAAAGGAAGGGAGCGCGGGTCAGCGGACGGCGGCGAGAATGGAGCCGCCGAAGGGAGTCAACTCACCTTCCTTCCCGAGGGCGAGCCATCAACGTCAACGACGGTGACATCTTCGAGCGGTAGACCGAAGATCGTAGCCATGTGCTGTGAGCGAGTAGAACGAGAGAAGGATGTCCAAGAAAGGTCAGTGAGGGATCGTACTTGCGCCGAGAAGCCAGCGACTCACCTCGGCGGGGTTCGCGATTGTAGCTGAGCAGGAGATGAACTGAACCGAGTCGTTACCGACAGCAGCGCAGATCCGTCTGAGCCTGTCGAAGAAGGGACAAGATCAGCTCGATGCTCTCCAACTCGCTGAGCTCGAAGGCAGCAGCTCACCTCCTCATCACATAAGCGACGTGGCACCCAAAGAGTCCAGCGTAGGTATGCAGCTCATCGACGACGACGAAGCGGAGGTTGCTAAAGAAACGGCGCCAGGTCTCCTCGCGTGGGAGGATGGTGAGGTGGAGCATGTCGGGGTTGGTGAAGATCTTTGAGGGAGGAGGGAGTGGAAGTACGAGTAGAGGTGAGGTGGGATTGGATGGAGGGAAGGGGTCGAGAGCAGTGTTCGAAGGAGGGTGAGGAGGGGAGGAGAAGGGCCGAGGAAGGTCAGCGCCGAGGCTTCGAAGCTCGATCGAAACCAGCGAGTGCGGACTCACAACGTTGCAGTTTTCTCGTATGTAGTCCCTGTCGTCCTTGGGAGTATCTCCATCGAACGTAGCGACCTGTCAAAGCGAGGGGGAATGAAAGGCAGAGGAGGAGCGAGTCAGCTCGGGCGCGGGGGAGACGAGGAGATCATCGCGCGGTCGCGAGGAGAAGCAAAAGGGGCTAAAAACGTAGATCACTCACCTTGACATCCTCCAACCCCTCGCAGCACCCTAGCAACTCCGCCAACGCCCTCTTCTGATCCTGCGCCAGCGCCTTAGTCGGGAAGATGTACACCGCAGTCGACTGCTTGTCCATCTCCAACGCCCTCAGCACGGGAATCTGGTAGATGAGCGACTTTCCCGAGGAGGTAGAGGTGGAGATGATGACACCTTTGGCTGGTTTGATGCCCGAGGAGGGGGAGGGGAGGAGATGATTGATGGCGGCGGCTTGGTGGGAGTAGAGTGAGGAGATCTTCTTTTGGTGGTAAAGAGCATCTTCGATGGCGTGGGAGAGGGGGATGTCGAGCGAGCCTGTTAAAGAGCGGAAGATCAGCTCGGCCCTTCAGCTTCAGCGCACGGATCGAGGCAGCCGTCAGCACGACTCACCATAGGCGCCTTCCCTCGCGTCGAAGATCCGATGCCCACCCTCAACAATCTGCTCCCGATAACTCTCCTGCTCCCGAATCTCCTCCACCAACGCCTCGATACTCGGCCTCATATCCGGATTGCGCTGATAGAACTCCAAATCGTCTTTCTTCTCCCTCAATCCCTTCGCCTCATCATCATCAGGCTTGACGGGTAGATTCTCCTCGGTAGCGGCGAGAAGAAGCTCGACGGGATCCTCTGGCGGTTGATGTGCGGAGCAGGCGACGAGGAGCTCGGAGACGGCGGCGTGGAATTTGGCGTTGCGCTTCTCGATGAGGGAGGTCATCGACTCCTTGGTGTACTTGGGCTCCTTCTCGGGTGGCTTGGGGGAGGCTGAGGCACCGGAATCGTCGCCCTTCTTTTTCTTGCGCCTGCGAACGCCGAGGAAGGGAGCGAGTCAGCTCGGGTCAAGAGGAGATCGTGCAGAGAGAAGACACACTGAAACTTCCTCGTAATCACTTTGCCCACGCCGTTACTACTCTTCAGCTCGCCATCGTTGAACTTGAACAGCAGCACCGTCTCCTTCCTCGCCTTCGCCGCCTCCTTGCCCTCTCCCTGGAATTCTCCCTCTCTCACCCCTCTCGCCGCTCGTTCATACTCCTCATCCAGCTCTTGCCGCTTCCTTGCTCGTGCAGCAGCAGCATCATCGCCCGCTTCAGCGCCCGCCGAGTGAATCCGAAGGAGCTCCGAGTCGATGTAGGCGAAGGTGATGAGGTCGGGTAGGAGGGACTTCATTTGAGCGATATCGTGCATCTCGAGCGGCCTGCTCAGGGGGAGCAGAGGGTGAAAAGAGAGCGGGGAGCAGAAGTCAGCTGAACTCGGCGAGCGGATGATGACGAAGGAGGAGGCCTACCGCTTCAAGAGTCCTTCCACAGATCGTTGTAGCGTATCGAAAGTAGTAGAGAAACCTTTCCTTGCCGAACAGAATGTGTAGACGGTGTTGAGGGCCTGCAAGAGCCGTCAGCGAGATTTAGCGAGTCGACAGTCTCGCCGAACTCACCTTGTAGACCTGTTCCAGCTTGACGAAATGAGGCGGGAACGGCACGGAGGGGACGAACAGCTCCTTCTGCTTCCCTTTACCCTTTGCACCAGCTTTCCCCTTCGTCTTAGCCGGCGCAGCGGGAGCCTTTCGTTGCTTCTTGGGTGGTGGCGGCCGAGCGTAGATGTCATCATCGTCGTCGATGGTAAGCGAGTCGACACTAGCAGCGCGAAAGAGCTGTCGTTCTCCTGCTGCTGCTTCTGTTGGCGGGCGACTGATCTGGCCGTTCAGCGCGATGGTCGAGGTTGAAGCGACGGGCTCGTCCGCCGCTGCTCCAGCACTAGTGAGCAGTCCACCGCCTTTTGGCCGTCGAGGATGGATGTGCGGTAAGCTCATCGTCTGTAGTCGAACAGGTTGCGAGCGAGAAAGCAGTGAAAGGACGGAGAGCAAGAGCGAAAGCGCGGCGCGAAGCTCAAGACGCGCATAGAGTGAGGGGCGATATCGCCCTATAGAGATCGAACAAGCATGGATGGTCTATAATCTCTTTGTTAGTTCATTCCAAGGTCTCAGCGAAATCGGCCGCCCCCCCTCGCCGAGGTGAGTGAGCTCCGCTCTCGTCTCCCAAGGTTGACTTCCGTCCGTTCACTTGGCTCCCGTCAACTCGCCTCCAGCGCTCTCAGCTGCTCATAGGACTAACAGGGATACTTCGATCATCCCCTGGGCGTTTCGCTGCTCTCTTTCGCGCTTCTGTTGCCGGACAAGACGTTTCGGGACACGCCTTTACCTCTCGAGAGCCGTGTCGGAGCTGCTGAAGGGCATAAGAACGCTACCAGAGACCTCTTACGCGACGAGGATCCATTTTCGATATTCCAGTACTTCGTACGTTGTGTCTAACCCGCTCGACACGGCGCCGAGCTGACTTCTTTCTTCCGCTAGCATCCATCATGTCGACTAAAGCATCAGCAGCAGCATCAGCTACTTCATCTGCACCCTCTTCTTCCCCTCTACTGTCCACCACCCTCTCACTCGTCCTCCTCCAACTCGTATCCCGTCTATTCTCCTTCTCGCTCAACCAGCTCCTGCTTCGCTCGACCACTCCTCAAGCTCTGGGAGTTGCTACAATGGGGTTCGAGGTTGTGAGGGATACCGGATTGTTCCTTGTGAGGGAAGGCATGCGAGGCGCCGTGGTGGTGAGCCACTCTTGGTCTGAAATCGCCGAGGCTTCGCTGACCTCCACTCGAACTACAGCGCACCCGCTCTTCCGCAAGCAACGAGCTCTCTCCCCAACTATCCCGAACCCTCCTTCTCCCCACCTACCTCGCCCCTCTCCCAATCCTCTTCTTCGGCCTCTACTCCTTCCTCGCCCCCTCGCCCCTCCCGACCCATTTCTACTCCACCCTCTCCCTCTACGCCCTCTCCGCCGTCCTCGAACTCCTCGGCGAACGTTGGTACCTTCATACCCTGCTCAATTGGGAAACCCTGACGAGCGTGAGGGTCAAGATTGAGGGAGCAGCCGTGGGGGTCAAGAGCGTCGCTACACTCGCAGCCGTCTTTATGGGCGGCGAGAGGGCTGCGTTGCTCGCATTCGGCGTGGGTCAGGTCGCTTATGGCGCGACACTACTGGTTGGTTTCTGGTGGAGGGTGGGAGCGGAGCTCAAGACGGGAGGAGACGACGGGCGATACGACCCCGAAGTCGTGTCCACTTCCTGGGCGCTTACGAAGCAATCCTTGGTGAAGCAGCTGCTCACCGAGGGAGATAAGATTGCTGTAGGAAGGCTCAGCAAAGTGGAGGATCAGGGAGGCTACGCGGTAGCGCTCAATTACGGTGCGCCAGCTTTCTCGTTGTCTCGGTTATGAAGCGAGCTGACTTCCCCTCATCTCTACCAGGATCTCTCATCGCCCGTATCCTCTTCGCTCCCCTCGAAGAAACCTCCCGCCTCTTCTTCTCCCGACACCTCTCGATCACCCAACCCTCCCAAGCCGACCTCCTCTCCACCTCGACCCTCCTCTCCTCCCTCCTCACTCTCCACACCCACCTCTCCCTCATCTTCATCCTCTTCGCACCACCCTACACCGCCCCCCTCCTCTACCACCTCCTCGGCGCTCGCTGGTCCGCTCCCCTCTCCTCCGCTCCCACCATCCTCCGAGCATACTGCACCTACCTCCCTTTCCTCGCTATCAACGGCGTTACGGAAGCGTTCTTCCAATCCGCTGCTGGGCCGGAGTGGCTCAAGCGAGGAAGCTGGTGGATGGCAGCTTGCTCGGTTGGGTTCCTCGGCGCGGTGATTATTGGCGCTCGTGCAGGGCTAGGCGAGGTCGGTCTCATTTACGCCAATTGTCTCAATATGAGCTTGAGGATCGCGTTCTCGTCGGTTTTCATTCGGCGGTTCTATAAGGAGAAGGGAGCGGGAGAGGAAGTTTGGAAGAGCTTGAGTTGGAGGGGGTGGGCGCCGAAGCTTCAGACGGTGGTCGTTTTTGGGATTGCGGGAGTGGTGGTGCGGCGGAGTGAGGCTAAAGGCGGATGGAAGAGTTTGAGGGGGATGGCTGAGCACCTCGGCGAGGGAGCAGCGTGCGGATTCCTGTGCTTGGCGGTGATGTGAGTCTTTCGCCTTGTTTCCCCTCGCGATGAGAGCCTTGCTGACTCTGTCAAACCCCTGCAGCTTTGTCTCGGAGCGAGAAAACCTTCGACGGCTGGCGGGGGTGGTGCGGAGGAAGCGGGATTGAGAAGCTGGGTCGTAATCGAAGCTTTGCGTTCTCGTCTAGCTCTCCAGAAGCGGCGTACAGCAGAGCGAACTCTCATGTATACCATTCACGATTTACGATTGAAGCAAAGCAAGCGAACACCGACCCTTGATCCTCCTCCTACGCCCTAATGCGAGTCGCATCAGCAGGATTGAAGGGAAACTTGCGGACATTCGTGTCGGGCGCGTAGCTTGTGAGGTTGGGTTGAAGCGCGGCGAGGTTGAGCGAGCCGGTTAAGGCGACAGCGCCGAACGAGGCGACGTCCGAGACAATTCCAGTGTCGGCCGAGAAGGTGAGGCGGGTCATCTTTAAGGCAACAGCGTCAGCTCGCGGTACGGGGCGAAAAGAGCAAGAACCTCACCTGGTTCGTACGGCGAGAGGCGTCGTTTGAGAGGTAGTTGTGCTGTGGAAGGGCGACGAGTCAGCTCCGGCGCTCGGCGAAGGCGACGAAGCGAAGAGGCGTACCGGGGTGATGACGACTCCAGATTGAGCGGTCGTCATGACGGTGTTCGGGAGATCACCTTGATGAGGGACGTGCGACACTATGAGGAGGTGGAGGTGGATCAGCTCGGCGATGAGTGAGTGGCGAGCCGATTAGAGCTTACTCCCGAGATTGAACTGCCAGTAGAAGCAGAGTCAGCAAGGGGGGAGCTGTCATAGAAGAAGCTTCGACTCACCCAAAGCACCAAATCCTGCTGCTCGAGACTCTCCGAGTTGAAGAAGTCGTTGAAGTTGACCTGCGAGCGCCAGGCGAAGGTCAGCTCTGTTCTCCGCTCATCGAGAGACAGCTCCTTACAATCGGGTTTCCAGGATCATTGGCGTTATCCGAGTGCGAGGCGAAGGGCTCGGTATCCTTCCTCTGCGCGACGAAGAGGTGGTTGGAGGTGAAGTGACCGGCCGCCTTGAGATTGGAGCTGTTCTGCACGGTGAGGTATCTGCGAGGAGGCGGAGGGTTAGTGAGAAGGGTAGAGCGGAGAGCGAGAGAGACGGCTCACTTTCCAGCTCCTCCTCGACTGGGCTTGATGAGGAATCCGGGCGACTCGCCGAAGGAGTTGGGCTTGTCGACGTTGGCGACGACGAACATTCCCGAGCCGTTGTCCGGCCAGTTCTGTACGATGAAGAAGGATGTCAGTTTCACTTCTCCCCGCCTCGAGCTCCTCTCGGCGAGCAACGCACCAGCTTCCCTTGATCCTCGTTGGCGACCGTCTCCTTCTGCAGCTGCATCGTCGACCGAGCCTCGGTGGACCAGGGGTAGGTGACCTGGGCGGGAACGAGAGTGTGCTTGAGGAACGAGTTGGCGGTTCCGAGGATGTCGAGGTCGCATCTGCGGTGAAAGGCGAATGTCAGCGAGCGAAGCCGGGAGAGCGACGACCGAAAAGCTCACTTGAAGGTCAAGACATGGTCGTGCATGGATCCAGAGAGGCCGCTGTGGATGTTGTAGCCGTAGCTGTCGCTTCCTGTAGTGGCCCAAGCCGCCGTTTGGATATCTTCAGGAGTAGAGCGTCAGCTCTCGCCTTTCGGTCGAGTCGTTCTCCGACTCGAGGACGAGCTAACTCACAACCCGAGGCGCGAACGACCGTCTCGATGCTCCCGTCGAGGTAGAAGACGTAGTCGAAGGTATCTGTGAGGCTCGTGGAGAGTCAGGAGCTAGTCGAAGAAGGAAGAAAGTGAGTCGTGACCGACAGTCGTCTACGAGGGAAGAGGCGGTTCAGCGGACGTCGCGGGAGGAGAGACTCAACAACGACCCACAGTTTCCGATGGTAGATACCGAGCGAACCGTGAAGGCGATGTCTGCGAAGCGGGAGAAGAGGAGGCGAGATCAGCGGCCGTCGACTCGACAGCTTCGCCGAGAAGCTCACTCTTGGTCGCCGAAAGGCCCGTGTCGGAGCTGTGGCGCTGCATGAGATAGCCAGCGTCGGCTTCGAAGAGACAGATGCTGCGAGGGAAGAGGAGACGGGGTCAGCAGTGAAGGGAGAGGCGAAGGAAGCGCGCCAAGAGCGCTGAGGGAAGGGCTCACGCGTTGGTATGAGTCGTCGAGACCTCGTTGGCGTGGTATGTGGCGTCCAGGAAGGTGGCGTAGCTGTGAAAAAAGAGTAGGGTCAGCTCTTCGCTCCCTAGCAAAACGAGAAGACTCACCTCGGGCAATCGTAGTCGGGTAAGGCGCCGAGCGTCATGCTTCCAAAGCCGTACATCGAGTCGAGGTAGGCCGTTGAAGATTGCACGGCTGCAGTCGACGAAAATGGGAGGTCAGTATTTGACAAGGAAGACTCATCGAGCAAGCTTGCCACTCACGGTCGATTCCAGCGTCTGCGAGGAGGGGAAGGTCAGCGCCGAGTCTCGTCTCGAGGCTCGCCAGTCAAGCTCTCAGCTACTCACAATGGGCCACAGCCTCGTCCAACCCAAGTTCATAGATGATGCGCTTCTTCTCGCTATCGCCGCTGGTGCCGAAGCGAATGTCGAAGAGACGGAAGCCGGTGTCGCGAGTGAAGCTGAGGAAGAAGGAGAAGGGGCCTGCGCGCGAAGAGAGCTCGTCAGCCTTCGGAAGGACGGTCAAGGCAAGCGAGCAGCTACACACCCCATTCGACATAGTTCTGCTCCTTGTTGACTGCGAACCGCTGAGTCTTGGGCTGAACCGACCTGGGAGGAGGGATCGTGTCGAAAGGGAGTTGATCTCCGACTCGGTCAGTACCGTACCAAGCGGTATCGCTGGCGTTCATCCTGGGCGGCCTAGCGAATCCCGACGAGTTCCACGCCGAGCGGAAGGCGTCGTGTGAAGGGTAGAAGAGGTTGTTGAACCACCAGCCGCCGAAGGACCACTTGGAGGGGTCGCGACCGGTGATGTCGGTCTTGAGTTGGAGGCCGGTAGCTTTAGAGAGGAGAGAAAAGTCAGCTCGGAGCGCGCAGAGGAACAGCGAGCAGCTCACGAAGGATCGTTTGAGCGTCGAAAGGACCAGAGGGTGGCGCCCAAGCTTCAAGCCACTGGGTCACACGTCCAGTGCTGTCAGGCAACGGCTCGGTGCCCCACCAATCTTCGAAAAGGTTGAGCGAGCCCTCCGAGACAGGGAGCGTCGAGGGAGCTGCTCACCAAAGTTGGCTCCAGGCGCGCCGAGCAGATCTTGGATGATATCGGAAATGAGCTCGGCTTGTCCCATAGCGTAGCTTGAGGTCGCATCGAAATCTGAGGTATACATCCGAATGCGACTCGTGTTCTTGGAAGAGATGGAGGTGTAGGGGACGGCGGTGGACGAGTTGGAGATGGGGAGAGGGCCGACGAGGTAGTGCTCGACGTAGGGTTCTTCGGTCGCTTGTACTGTGTCGAGGAGGTGTCAGCTCATGTTTGAGGTACATCCCAAACGGGGGAGACACTCACCGTTGACGCTGACGCGCGCGTAGCGAGGGGGAACCACGCCCTGCGAAAAGGGTCAGGAGAAGGAGAGAAAACAGAGCTCGGCGACGTCTTACAGATCCATCGAGGTAGTCGATCGACAGGGCCTTGTTGGGGTAGACCGTCTGAACGGAAGCGATGGAGTTGTCCCATCTTGATGAGCGCAAGGGTCAGCGAAACGAGCATCGCCGAAGGGGGGAAAGCAAGCAGAAGAACTCACGGTCCAGCATTGGCCGTCGCCGTCAAGTTTATACTAGCATGCTGATGAAGGAACTGGACGACGCTGGCCGCTTCAGCCGTCGTGAGAGCGGCGAACACGTTCTGCTTCGGCGAGGAGACGGTCGGCGCTCCGGCGGGCTCGGCGACGAGGACGTTTACGCGAGGGGTGTTGGGCGAAGCGTTGACGGCAGAGGCGTTGGCGACCAGGAGACGGAAGGGCGTTCGGGGAGGGTGCTGAATCGAGGGAGCTCGGGGACGAGGAGCGGCCAGCGACAGCTGGAAGTTGCCTACGAGCAGGAGGAGGAGGAAGGCGGCGAGCGAGCCCATAGCAGTCTGTAGGAGTTTCGTGGTTGGAAGGCAAGCCTACTTTGATCCTGCTTGTCCGATCTCGCTGTTCGGAACACAGCTCACGAGGACGGTCGGTCGCACGCTTGAGCTCGCTCTTCATGCGGAGGAGCCGAAAGAAGAACAGCGAATCATGGCTTTGAGGGTGTTACGAAGCTCTGTAGGCCGTTGGAGCGCCCCCGAGTCGAGCGAGCCCAAGTCGAGCGAAGTCTAGGAGGGCAAGGTTTCAACGAGAAACGAGGGCGCTAAAGGGTCTTCTTCCTGCCACAAGCTCACCTCGTCGACTTCGCTACAACTCGACTCGAAGGACTTCTGCTTGCTACGCCTATCGTCCTGCGCTTCTTCGACGATGGCTCCAGCTCGGCGTGGACCCTCAAACGACTGACCAGCTCGAGCAGGCGCCTCTCCTCCTCCAACGCGCTTCGTCGAGCACCTGTAGCGACCTACAGCCATTTCGAAGCTCCCTGAAACCGTTTGAAGGATCGAGAGCCCCTTTTGGGCATGTTTGAGCGCGCTTCTTGAGGTGAGCTGAGCGCGTCGGCGCAGGTGAAGCGTGTCGAGACTTAGGCTGACGTTGCTGTTACGCTACAGGCTTTGGAGGCGACTGGCATCTTCGTGTTTGATGTACGGAAGCTGCTGAAGCTCATTGAAGGTGTTCGACTCCTCTGCATAAAGCGATTGGGTGAGTGCGTAAAGCGATTGGGTGAGTTGCGCCCTTCCCTTCGGCCGAGATGCCCGTAGCTGACCTCTTCATCCGCTTCAAGGCTTTCCCTCGCCTCAACACCCTTCACCCACTAGCTCTCTTGACCGCGCTGGTGCTCCTTGCTGCCTCGCTGGCGAGCGGGGGAGCTTTTCGATCACTCCAGCCCTCCCGCGCTTTCGCCGTCGTAGGTGACAGAGAGCTTCCACGGCTTCTGTAGCGCTACAGGCTGACGAATTGAATTGTACAGGAATTTATCAAGCAGTCAAAGAGCTCGCAACTCGCCTGCAACGTCGCTCGCTTACTCGACGAACCGGCCGAAGCGCACCTTTCGCCGTTTCCCAACTACTTCGGCTTCGCTGGTCACCTACACCAACCTTCGCCTCCACCTGACTACATCTATGAAGGTCAGCATCCAGCGTTCCCTCCCGAGTTGAGGAGGAGATTCCCCGCAAATGGGCCCCACTGCTCTCGCTCGCAATCACCAAGTGCCCAGATTCGCTTAGAAGAGGCTCGTTTACGATGCGCGGCAACCTACGACTTGGGTCGACCGGGTCCCGATTTGAGCCCTTTCGACTTGAAGCCTTCAGGCCCTGCAGGCTTGCTCGAGCAGCCCCGCCTGCGCAGGTGACTCTCAATCCCCTCCCTCAGCCCCCGCTGGGTTTCCTCGGTCGTTCGGTCGTTAAATGAGTCTCCTTAGTTGCTAGCGCGTGACTCTCCACATCCCGCCAGCCAGCTTCCCCTCTTCAACCCCGCTCCTTTGCTTCTCTCTCTTCTCAACGAACCTGCTCGCTCCTCCCAACACCATGTCTGCAGCACTTCACGACCACCACTCTCTCGACAACCAAACGACCAAAGTCGAACACAACAACTACGACCTCGAGGCCGGCAATGGTGTGAACATGGCCGGTGGAGCCCCCCTCGGTCGTCAGATCTCGGTAAGTCTTTCGACCTTACTCGGCGGGCTTTCAAAGGTCCCGAGATCCGAAGAGCTGACCTTCGCTTCGCTTTCACAGGTTCAACTTACCAACGAGCAGTATGAACGTCTCTTCCTTAATCCCGGAGGTCAGAAGAGCAAGGGAGACGCCGCCAAGCGCTTCGGTAACCCAACTCCCTTGGGCATCGCTTCCTTCCTCCTCTGCCTTACTCCCTTCTCGTGAGTCTTTCCCACTCGCTTCGCTGCTGCCGTTCTCCCTCACCATCGCCATCGTTCTCGCCTTTCGCCCTCGCCGTCGCCCGTTCTCGTCGCCGCCGGCCGTCGTTGAGCCGAGCTGACCTTCTCTTCTTTCGCAGCTGCGAGCTCATGGGATGGGCCGGCACGACGACCAACGCTGCAGCTACCACGGTCGGAGCTTACTACTTCATTGGTATGTTTCAAGCTCTCCGGCTCGATAACAAGCTCTCCGTCTCGACGTCCTCTCGAGGCCTCCCGCTGACGAGCGCGAACCACAGGTGGAATCGGCCTCTACCTCTCGGGTCTCCTTGAATGGATCATTGGAAACACTTTTCCAGCTACCGTCTTCATGGTTTTCGGCGCCTTTTGGCTGGCCTTTGGATTCCTCCTCCAGCCGACGCAAGGAATCGCCGCCGCTTTGGGAGCCAGCTCAGTGGATTACAACGCGGGAATCGCGCTCTACCTGGTGTGGTGGGGTCTTCTCGTCCTCATCTTCCTGATTGCCTCGCTACGAACGAATGTCGTTTTCGTCGCCCTCTTCACCTTCCTCGACATTACGTACGTCGCTCTCTCTCCCTCGTGAAGCTAGATCCATCGCTGAAGCTTTGTCCCTCCCCTCTCCCTCCTTCTCTCCCGCCTTCTTCCCCTCCTCGCCCTACCCCCCAATCCCCCCTTCGCCCGCCCCAGCTTCTGGCTTCTCGTCACCCTCTACCTCGACATCGCCCAAGCCAAGACGGCGCATCTCGCCACCCTCATGAAAGCGGCGGGAGCTACCGGCTTCCTCACCTGCATCTGCGGTTGGTACCTTCTCGTCGTCCTCGTCTTCGGAAGCACCGGAATCCCTCTGGCTCTCCCCGTCGGCGACCTCTCCAACTTCATGTCGCCTCGGCGCAAGGATGCCTAATGAGGTGCTGGGCTGGCTTACCCCTTCTTTTAATTCTTCTTTCTCTCTCGCCTCGATGTAGGCTGTAGTGCGTAGGCGGTGACGGCGCGGTTTTGATTAGCGAGTAGGGTGAGCTGGAGTTTACGAGGCGCTGAGGGCTTTAGTTGTACTCTTTGATGCAACGCGTACACGGCAGTTAATCACCCCCCTACTTCACTCTTTCGCGTTTGGAGAGAGCCGAGAGCGAGAGCTTCGCAGGAGCTGTTCGCCGAGGTCTCGAGAGTCGACTTCGGCGATGGCGAAAAAGCTAGACAGCTTCTTCCAACTGCGCAAAGATCCCGCCTTCTACTCTCGAGGGTCACCAGCATCCTAATATATCACTTCTTGCCTGCGAAAGTGAGAAAGATGAGCGAGATCTTCAGCGAAAGCGATGAAACGAAGCCTCACCATCGCGCTTGATATTGAACATGCTACCCACCCTCCTCGGGCCTCGCCTGAGAGCTTCAAACACTGTAAAAAGATGCATCAGTTGAGTGTTGAGTCCCCAGCGAAGGGCAAAGCGCACTCACCAGAGGAGCCCGTACTTTTTTTGCTCGAGGCGACGTGAGGGCTCGGCGGAGCAGGGTGGCCGTCGTGGGGAGGGCGGAAGTCCGTAGAGAGGGAGGAAGCTACAGCAAAGGGCGCAAAGTGAGCTTAGAAGGTGAGGAGAGAGAGAGAGAGTAACTCACCAACGTTGTCCCTCCCAGCCGACCTCGGCCTTTCGGTCCCCTCATGCACCGACTCGTTGCCAGAGCCATCATCCGTCGAAGCACGGAAGAAGGTCTGTCCCGAGCGATCTCCCGGCCTCCTGTAGTGCTGTGTGCTAGCAAAGTCTTCTTCGCCTGGCCCGGGGACGTAGCGAGGCTCGTTGGAAGCGTCGGGGCGACTGAAATTTCCCGAAGGGTGCTGTCCGGGGCGAAGGTTCGCACCGGGATGAAGACGATGAAAAGGCTTGGGTCGGTGTTCGACGATATTTTTGGGTGGGTGCTCTGTAGTTCGGTGAGGTGAGCAAACCGCTAGCGCCCGAAGAAGAGAAAGCACGACTTGCGAAGGGCGCCATCCTCCTCTTCCAGTGCAGCGCGAAGATTGCTGTCTACCTGCATTCTAGGCGGGTCGGGAAACGTGTTCTTGCGAAGGAAGGAAGCCTCAGATCCCTCCCTGCGATGTCCAACGGGCTGGCGCTCAGGAGGAGGTCGACGTCCTTTCCAAAGAGAAGAGTAAGCCAAGATGAGAGCCGAGGGGAGACGGTGTAGCTCACCTGGCGTGAAGTTGTCCTGGTTATCAGACATGACGTTTGGAGTAAAAGATACGAATCGAAAGACAAGAGCGAAACCGAGGCAAAGCGAAGCGAAAGATCTATCTGCGCGCCTTCAAGAGCTCGCCGAGGACTTCCCCGTTCTCGAGGGCGGGGGAGAGCGAAGCAGCAGTGCCGTTCGTGCTGCGACGACTCTTTGGGATCCCTCTGCGGCAGTGCGAAACGTCTGCTCGAGCCCAACTTCTGTATTGGGGCTCCAGCTGTCCTGCTCTTCGCGCCGGGCTCGACTTGCTCGCCATCAAGGCTCAATTTCGAAGTTCTCAACTTTGGCTTGCAGAGTAACACAAGGGTACATACGCTATAAAGTATGATTCACTTCTTCGGCCGAAGTATCTCGTCGGCATGCACTGGAACAGGGCGAGGCGTAAGCTCGGCGAAATGGCGAAGACGAAGCAGCAAGCTTACCGCGACGTTTGAACACGTTGGCCTTCTTGACCGTGCTTCTGAGGTTCTCGCGAGATACAGCATGGAACGCTAAGGAGTAGGAAGAGGGTCAGCTTGAGCTCTCAAAAGAAGGAGGAGAGAAACAAGCGACTTACGAGACCTCGGCGATGGTTGACGCTCGGGCGAGCTGTCTGGAGAGCGGCGAAAGGGAGACGTAGCTGTCGTAAGCAAGCAAGGTAAGAGAGATAACGTCTCTATGGATAGAAGGAACGAGCTCACCACGACGATAAGCCCTCTTGTGTAAATCCCGATGCCACGGCCTCCGCCGATTCGGGTCAAGCTCGTCCGTCTCTCGCCGCTTCTGCTCCTCCAACGCTTGCTCAAACTTCCTCCGCTTGTCCTCCTCCTCGAGCAAACGATGTTGACCAGCTGGAGGAGCCCGGAAGCCTGGTTGAGCCCACACGTCCTTATCGCGGAGCTCGAACTGATGCGCCGGCCGTTGCTGCTCGTGTCGTCGCTCGCCGTTGAACCAGGTTGAGGGGTCGTGAGCGTTGTAGGGCTGTTCGTGAGGGGGAAGAGGGGAAGCCTGTTGAGGAGGCGGAGGGTGGTGATGGACGTGAGAACGAGGCGAGACGGGAAGGATGGGATCCTCGGTCGGCGCGGATGGGCGGCCGTTGCGAGCGTGAGTGGAGAAGGTGGATGGCTGAGAGGGAGTGTGAAGATAAGGAGGTTCTTGAGATGATGCAGTTTCCGAGTTGAAATCCTCCCGTCGACGACGAGGAGCAGGTTCGAGTCCCATGCGCTTTGATGAAAGAAATTCGGCGATCGGCGACGGTCAGCTCACGCCGAGTAACGAGGAAGAAGGGCGATGAGCTCACCTTCATCTCATTCTGAAGTCGTCCTTGTTCCCAACTGTTACGCCTCAGCTTCGAGCGAACGTCTCCCTTCTTCTCCTTGAGCAGCGCAAGGTCGGCTTGGCTCTGCTCGACTCGCCGAGAAGCCCTCCAGTGCTCGTCGCGTAGGTTCTCAGCGCGAATCCGAGGGTCTCGAGCTTCTGCTTGATGTTGGAGGAATAATGGGCTGGCTGTGAAGAGGTGAGATGTCAGCGAAGGCCGGATTCCGGCAGCGCCGAAGGAGAGACGTGCGAAGGGCATGCTCCTCCTCCGAGAGAGCAGACGCTGCAGGAGTGGCATATGTCAGCGGAAGGTAGCTCTAGTGATCAGGTGTATATCTTACCGAGCGAGTGTGCACTGTGAACGCTTGCTGCATCTGCAAAGAGAAGAAATCAGCCTTCGCCGAGCGCCGCGAGCTTCAACGCGCGATCACTCACTAGGGGAGTTTGGTGGTGACGGGAAAGTGTGCTTGCGCAGAAATCGCATTTCGGTAGATTCCCCAGGCGGATGGATGGCTCGAATACGAATAGCTGCAGGGCGACAAAGGCCGGAAGAGGGTGAGCTTCTCGGCGTAGGCTGAGCGCCTTGTAGCGACTTGAGACCTACGAGCAGGCTTGGCATTGGGAGGACGAGTCGACATGTCGATGCTGCAGAACGAGGTGAAATCAGGAAGACAAGAGGCAAATCAGCCCATCCCTCCTCTCTCGGCGTTCTCCTCGGAGGGGCTTCATCTGCGGGAGCCGAGGTGCGGAGAGAGAGATTCGACTGAGGGGTAGTTAACTACTGCAGAACGTGATGATGTGATTTATCATCATACAGCGGAGTTTTTAGCACTTCTGTAGCCCAATACACGCTGCTCTGATGGCGACAGCGATGTCAATCCTGGACGAAGAGCGCTGCGAAGGGGGAACACCGAGGGAAGCTGCTTTCGATGCTTGTAAAGCTCGAGGGGGAGCCTTGTTACCTACAAAAGGCCCTGCGAGTGCGCGCCTGCTCAACTGAGCGAGTTGTAGTGGACTAATCGTGAAGCAAACACGCCGCGAAACGCGCCTCAGGCTCTCTTCCTTCGTCCTTTACCTCGAGTTCACCATGTCAGCTCGGCCGCGTCGGGCAAAGTCAGCGGGACCAGCAGTGTTACCGCCTCCTTCTACTACAGCAACTCCTCGCGCTCGCAAGGCCCCTCGAGCCTCGCTCGCCGTCGTCTCTGGCAACTCGCCTCGACTCGCCGCCGATCTTCCTCAAACTCCCGTTGGAGTTAGCTCGCGCGCTTGGAGGAGGAGCATCCTCGATGGCTCGTACCGTGGGAGGTCGAAAGGGCTTGCTCTGGACGAGAGGGAGCGTTTCGTGCGCGGGCCAGCTGAGGTCGCGCTTGAGGGCTTGTGTGCGGTCGGCAAGGGCGAGGATGAGGAGGATGACGACTATGGAGCACTGCGTCTGAGTGAGGAGAACAAACGGCAGTACAGCGCTTTCGAGAGTGAGTCCTTTGCTTTCGGCGACCGAGTTGACTGAAGGGCGCGCCGAGTTGGTTGTTTGTCAAGTCGGGGTTGGGTTGGGCTTAACTACAACGCGGTCAGCTGACCACCAAACGATGCGTTACAGGTCTCAAGAAGGCCTACTTCTCCGATTCGACCTTCCTGTCCGCCGCCGCCCTCAGCTCGACATACCCCGACGCGCTCGCCGACCCCTTCTCCCCTCTTTCCTCCCTCATCAAGCTCTCCAACCTCACGACGTTCCTCTACCTCATTCTCTCCTCCGCACCTACGCCTGACGGCACTCGCCCGAGGACAGCTCTGCACAACCTGCGGGAGGCCATCGGCGCTTTCCTCAGCTACATCGTTCCCGTGGACAGCCAGATCCACGATGGCACGCTTCGAATGCTCGTCGGATTGAACTGCCAAGTGAGTGTCCCTCCTACACCCCTCCCCTACACTCGCTGATGCTCTCCTTCGGCGCAGGCCTACCTCTCCGCCTCGGCGCACTCTCGTACCGGCCCACCACCCATCGGGGACTTCTTCTCAGCACCTCTCTCCTCCTACCTCATCCTCTCCCCTTCGACCGCCGCCCGCGACCCCCTTCAAAACCGCGAGGCCTCAATCCGCTTCAATAAGTACAACGCCGACGCCATCGCCCTCGTCGAGAAGGTCGGCGCAGACCTCGCGGTTCTCGAGACTCAGTGGAAGTTCGAGGACGTCGCCCTCGAGTTAAGGAACTATTGCGAGAGCGTGGCGAGGAGGATCGAAGGGGAGCAGAGCGCTAGCCAGGAGCTGCTCGCTGCGAGGATTAGCGAGTCGGAGCCGGAGAGCGCCGAAGTCGAGCAGCAGCAGCAGGCTCCGAGGAGCGCGAAGGGGAAGCAGCGAGCTGCTCCCGAGGAGGAGGAGGAGGATAGCTCGGAGGAGGAGGAGGATGTCGTCGTCTCGCCCGCCGCCGTTCGCAAGGCTGCTCGATCAGCGGAGGTCGAATACGACAATGATGGAGACCTCGAGGTCGATGATGGTCAAGACGGTGACTACAATGGAGAGGAGGGTGTATCGGGGGACCTCGAACCGGACGATGAGGACGCCGAGAACGAGGGCGAGGATGATCAGGTGAGCTTTTTCCTTCCCTACCCCCTCCCCTAACCTATTCGACCAAGCTGATTTCGCTTTCTTTGTATCACAGAACGTCCTTGGCGATGCCGACACCACGGTCGACGAATCTGCCGAAGAGGAAGCCGTCGCTCTCGCTCTCGGCGCTCTCTCTCCTCGCGCCATCCAAGCGGCTCTTGCTGCCAGTCAAGCCAGCTCGTCGCCGACGAAGCCTTCGCCCGAGGATGATCAGCCTCAAACGCAGGTCGTCGAGTGAGTCGATCTTGCTCTTCTTCATTTTCACTCGAAAGGCGTGGTTGACCTTCTCTCCTCCTTGCAGGCTTTCGACTCAGCGTCAAGCGCAAATCGAGGCGTTCCGCGCTCTCCAAGAAGAGGACGACTCGCAATCGCAGTCGCAGTCGCAGGATGAGGACGGCGAGGATGGCGATGCGACGTGAGTGGTTCACCTGCTCCCGACTTCGCTACGGCTGCTGACTTCTCTCTTGCTCTTCCCCCGCCCTTCCCTTCGACTCCTTCGATCCGTCTCGCCAAAGGATGCGCGCCGCTATCTCAGACGGCGACCTCGACGAGGATGAAGAGGAACTACCGGCTACCGTCAAGTGAGATTTGCTCTTGAAGATGCCTCGTTCTCGCCCAGTAGCTGACCTTCTCTCGTATCTGGTACCCTTTCCTTCTCTCGTACAGCACTCAGCTCCCCAACCGCGCCTCCGAGTTCAAGGCCCTCTACAGTGATTCGGAGGATGAGGACACCTCGTGCGCTTCTCCCCCGTTGTCCATTCGACCCTTTCGAGCCTTTTCTCACTTCTTCCTCTTTCGATCTCCCCCTTTCCCTCTTCCAACGGCCAGCAGAACCCAAGCTCAAACGCAACCTCCCCGACCGAATGCAGCCGCCGAGTTCCGCGCCCTCCTCGACGACCTCACTGATGAGGATGAGGATGAGGACCCGGATACGAGAGACGACGAGGAGGAGGAGGACAAAGCCGAGGCTGCATCCCTCGCAGCTCAAGCAGACGTCGACGGAGCTCCTCAGACTCGCCTCGCCTTTGTCGCCGGCAGCAACACTCTCGCGAGGGTTCCCATCGTCGCTCGCACGTGAGTACCTTCCTCTTTTTGTGATTCGTGCTGCTCGACTGCTGACATCTCGTCGCTTCGCAGTGGCCCCTCCATGTTCGACCGCCAACCCGACGCCGAGCGCATCCTCTTCGACTCGCAAGGCGACTCTCCCTTCCCAACGCCCGAACCCAAGAACAAAGGCAAGGGCAAAGCTCCTCCCCCTCGCCGCCAACCCGCCACCTCCCCCCTTCCCAACCGTCCTCCCAAGACCACCACCAGCGCCTCCAAATCCAAATTCCTCGGCGTCGAAATCCCCGTTCGCACTCGTCGCACCACCCGCTCAGCCAGCGCTGAGAAACGTTCGGTTTCGCCTGTTCCCGTCGTCATTAGTCGAAAGGGAGGCGCTCGGCAGCGGTCGCCGCTCGAGGTGCCCGTTCAGGTCGGCCGAAGCGCTGGATCGTCGAACAGGAGAGGAAGGAGTAGGTCCGTTATTGAGGAGCAGCCTATCGACGAGGAGGGAGGCGCCCTGGAGGAGGAGACCGAGCAGCTCGGCTTTGGCCAGTTCGAGACGGAAACCTTCGACTTTGGAGGCGGGGGAGAAGACTACGGAGGTGGAGGAGAGGAGGAGGATCAACAAGTCGCGCCCGAGCTCGAGGAGGAGGAACGGGTTGCGGATGAGGAGTTCGCGCTGCAGTTCGAGGAGGAAGACGACGGCATCGTCGTTCCGCCGAGGCTGTCGAAGAAGGCCAAGGGCAAGGGCAAGGCTAAGCGACCGAAGTCGCCGTCGCCTGCTCTCGAGGACATCGATGAAGAAGACGACGATGTCGACGATTCCTTCGTCGCCCAGGCCATGAACTTCTTCGGAGCTCAGCCCGGCCCTCAGCCCGCCTCCTCCTCCATCAAACCTCGCCCATCCACCTCCAAGGCGCCCGTCCCTCGCTCCACATCTCACTCCTCCCCACGACCTTCCGCCGGTCCCTCTCGTCCTCGCTCCTCCGCCATCAAATCGAAATCCAAAAAGCGCAAGCAGCCTGAGAGTGAGGGACCAGGCTTCCAAACCGACAATGAGAGCGAGGATCAGGAGCTCGTCAAGGCCAACCGCAAGAGGAAGAGGAGGGAACCTGGCGAGGAGTACGACGAGGAGATTTTCGATCCCGTCTCGCAGCCGAGGTCGAGCAAGAAGAAGCGACGAACGGAGGAGGACTTCGACACGACGACTTCGGCGAGGAGGAGGAACGCGCAGAAGGCCAAGATGGGTCGCGACGACTCTTCGTCCTCGGAGGAACTCGAACGACCGCGCAAGAAGCAATCCAAGCCGGACAAGCACTTGTCGAAGAAGTCTCGCCGTCGTCTCGCCGCCATCACTCTCTCCGATTCCAGCTCCAATTCCGATTCCGACATCTCCATTCAATCCTTCGACAACCCTCCTAAAACCCATCGCAGCCGCTACGCGCAAGGTCGAAATCAGACCGGCCGAGTCCCCTGGACGACGGCGGAGGAGGGCGCTCTCATGAAGGCGATGAGTGAGCTCGGCTGCAGTTGGAAGAAGATCCTCGATCTGTATGGGGCGGAGGGGACGAGTAGTAGGATCCTCAAGCACCGAACGATTGTCAGTTTGAAGGACAAGGCCGTCAACGTCAAGGCGGGCATGATTAGGTCGGGCCGTGCAGTCCCTTATTTCCTCGCTAATGGTGAGTTCTAGTCGACTATTACCCTTCTCTCGACCTGTGACTGACTCTTTCGCTTCTTCAAACAGTCACCGTTTCGGAGAAGAGGATTGGGAGGCGAATCACTCCCGCTCCCGCGCCCAGCAGCTCGGATGAGGAGTAGTAGAAGTGAATGGCGAGGGATGTACCAAGTTCTTGGTGTGCTGTACTCGAGGTGTGATTTACTCAGGATTCCGAGGCTCGATTTGACCTTCTCTTCGATGAGATTCGGCCGAGTGAGCAGTGAGCGAAGGAGGTCTGAGCTCTTGTTTTCCCTCCGCTACGTCTCTTTGCCTCCTCAACTTCGATTTCACTGGATTTCATCTCAACCGACAGCACCTGCAGCGCATCAGCACTTCTCTCAGATCACTCAAAGTGAGCCCTCCCCCTTTTCCTCGCCTCAAACCTCCCAGCTGAAAACTCTCGCTGACAGATGCCCGCCGAAGTGCTCGTCACCCGTAATCTCAAATCTTACAAGGTGCTCGTAACCTACATCGCTGGCGTACAGCGTCGTCTTTATGCCCTCCTCGCCGACAACGCCCACCTCCGGGCGGCATTCGCCTGCTGTCTCTCCCCTTCCGACGACCTCGAGGCTGCTCTTGCACGGCACTTTGCGGATCCACCGCACATTGCTCTCGTACAAGGACTAGGTGATCCCGCTACCATCCCTCGAGAAGCTCGGCTGGAAGGAGGCCTTGGAGTCGGCGGTGGCAGAGCGGCGAGCTTGCACTCTACGGCATCGTCGACCAACACGGGCAGGTCATGGACCGAGACGCTGGCGCCTGATGGAGTGGAGGATCTGGTCTTCCTTCCTTGGGCGGTTCATGCGGCGATGGAGACGGCGAGGCAAGAGCGGGACGAAACAGCTCTTGCCGAGGCGGCGATGATGAGTTTGGTGGATCTGGTGTATGAGACGGCTCATTGGCTGTACGAGAAGTGAGCCATTTGCTTTACCCGCCTCTTCCTCTCTCGGTCGAAGCTGATCTCGCCTCTCAATCGCAGATCTCGAGGTCATGAACCTCAGCCGAGCGTCCGTTCGATGACTGGGATTGAGCCAGCCGAGCTCGAGAGATTGGTAGCGACTAGGAAGGAAACGGATGTTGGGCTACGAGTCCTGGCGCTGCTGCTCGGCGCTGATTTCGAGATGGTTGTGTTCGCCGACGGGTCCGTCTCTCGTTTCTCTTCCTCTTGGTGATGGGCAGCGCTGATACTCTGTGCTCACACTTAAAGCAACTCGACTCTCGTCAAACAACGCCTTCCTGCCCCGCATCCACCCCTCCTTACCCCTTCCATGCTCCCCGAACTGCTCGACGTCGCCGATGCTCCCGAACCCATCGACATTACGGCGTACGGCTCGAGTCGAGTAGGGAAGGTCCCGCGGTGGAGAAAGGACGAGATATTCCCTGTGGTCAAAGTGGAGGCTGTCGGTGGAGCTTGCCATCATGGTCGGTGCTCGCTGTGAGGTCGTTGGGAGCCTGCCAGAGGTGCAGGGAAAACGGTCGCTAGGAATGAAGCTCGCAACTTTTCCTATGTATCTACATACTTATCTCTCGAGACTTGCCCCTTGACAAGGCTGCTCGGTGCAGCTTCCTTCTTCGGCGCGCGTCGCGCACCAAGCCCGTCGAGCGCGGTTCTGTTGCCTGTGCGCTGCAGAAGGGCTGAAAGAGGGTGATACGCTGCCCTACTATTATCAGCGGTCGCAGCTGCTACACGTTCGAGCCCGCCTTCTGTATGAGCTCCAACCCTGGAATGCTCGGCACTCGGCGCTCGGTTTTGAGCGGCTTGAATCTCGCGTGAGCTTTTTAACTTCGGTACACATGCCAAGCGGGCAGGTTTCTCTGTAGTGAGGTATCGTTCCTCCGCTCCGCATCGCCCCGATCAAAAAGGAGAAGCGGAGACGAGGAAAGGGGAAAGCCGAGGAGGGGCTTCGTGCGGCGATGGTGTCCTTCAGATGCAGAAACTTGGCTTGGCTTCTTGAATATCACTCGTATTTGTGCTCTCCATCATGGCTGACAAGTCTCATCGCCATCCGCCCGCAAACGAGGACGAATTCGGCAGCTTCGACTTTGGACACGGAGCAGGTCGAGGTGAGCTCGTTCTCAACGCAGGCGAGGAAATGATTAACCCAGTCAGGACTACACAGGTATCCCTACGGCCACGCAACAGCAGGCAGAGCGTCCCGCCCACTACCCCGTCGCTCGACGTGAGTTCGGCGATAGCGAGGGAGCCTTTCGCGGCCGCTGACCCATTTTGCCTTGCCCCAGAGGTCGAGGAGGACAGATCAGAGAGAAGGATGACCCCCCTTCTTCCACCTTTGCCCTCGAGGGAGGAGATGCTGCGCCAATACGAGGAGCGCCACCGGGGCCCTCCAACTCCCCCTCGCCAATCTCCCACTCTTCCTCGCCATTCGCCTACTCTTTCTCGCCATCCTCACCATCCTCCTCCTCCTGTTCCTCGCGCAACGTCGAGCTCTTACAGCAATAATCGCGTCGACGCCAGTCTCCCCCCGCGCCCTTCGCAGGCAGGCTCTTCATCCCCCGAATTTCATCCCAAGCCGCCGCCTCGGGCTGATTCTTCGTCTATCGACTCGAAGCGCAGCCACGCCCGTAGTCTCACACAAGACTTCCAAGCTAGGATGAGGCGCGGAGACTATGTTCAGGGTGCGTTTGACTCTTGCCGAGCTCTTCGACAACGACTGACCGCGTCGCTTCGGCGATCCTTCGCAGGCGGCGAAAACTACAATCCTCCCGAGAGATCAGATCGCCCTCCTGTGCCCGTAACGAGCCAGAGCTCCTTTGAGCCCTCATCGTCGAGCGACGAGGAGGAAGAGGAGGAGCGCGACGGTCTGCACCACCAGGCTGCGCGCACGACGAAGAAGTACTGGAAGAAGGGAGTCAGCGTCTTCAAGAAGTAGGCTAGAACGTCAAGGTTGGCATCGCAGGCGATGATAGATTGTGTAAAGCAACGTTAGACGTCGAGCGGTGGCGAAGCGAGAAAGCGAATCCTTGCGCCGAGCTTGCCTTTCCGGATCGGACGATAGCTGTCTTCGAACGGTGATTTCATCTACAGAACCGCATAGACTTTTTGTAAGATCGTAAGCGAGAGATTAAGCCGACTTGGCGAGCGTCCGCCTGGCAGCGACGGCCTGCGAACGAAAAGGCGGTCAGAGTTGGTCCTCACGCGCTACGAACGAGTGCCGCAAAGGACGTTCGACAGATACTCACATCGTTGAGGCCCCTGAGCATGGGCTTAGTGGTCTCCCAGTCGACGCAGGCATCGGTGATGGAGACGCCGCGCCTGAGTCCGACCTTGCCGGTAGGGGTCTTCTGGTTGCCAGCCTCGAGGTTCGACTCGATCATGACACCCATGATACCACGCTCTCCGGCAGCAAGCTGCTCGCAAACGTTGGCGATGACCTGCACGAGGGAAGGAGAAGGATCAGCTCAAGTCGCTCGCCGAGAAGGGAGGAAGAGAGACCAAGACGTACCTTGGGCTGGTTGTTGTGGTCCTTTGATGAGTTGGCGTGCGAAGCGTCGACCATGGCAGCGGGAAGGAAGGGGATCTCGGCGGTCGAGATCTTGCCGACCGAGGCGGCAGCAGCCTTGACGCTGACCGAGTCGAAGTTGGTGCCCTTCGTTCCACCACGAAGGATGACGTGGAGATCACGGTTACCTGTATGAGCAGCAAGATTAGTAAAGACAGCGAGGGAGCAAGAACGAGGCAGCTCACCCTTTGTTCGGACGATGGCGGCGAGTCCAGACTCGGTGACTCCGAGGAAGGCGTGAGGGTGGCTAGCCGAGCGCATAGCGTCGACAGCGACCGAGAGGGATCCATCGGTTCCGTTCTTGAATCCTGGAAGTGGAGAAAGAAATGAGCGAGAGCCGAGCAGCAAACTCGGCGAAGCGCCTCACCAATGGGGAAGGAGGTTCCGGAAGCGAGCTCGCGGTGAAGCTGGGACTCTGTGGAAAGGGTAGCGCTGCGTCAGTACGCTGAGCTACACGTAAAGACGTGTATGAAGGCTCACCAGTGGTGCGAGCACCAATGGCTCCCCAAGAAACGCAGTCGGAAAGGAATTGAGGAGAGATGGTGTCGAGAAGCTCGCATCCGACGGGCATGCCAGAGTCGGTGATATCGGCGAGAAGAGAGCGAGCGATCCTGAGTCCCTTGTTAATGGAGAAGGAGCCGTCAATCTCGGGGTCGTTGATGAGTCCCTTCCATCCGACGGTGGTCCTGGGCTGTGGGTTGGAACAGGTCAGCGAGGAGCTCATAGACAGCACAAGAAGCTCTGCAGCAACTCACCTTCTCGAAGTAAGCCCTCATGATGACAACGAGGTTAGGGAGGCTCTTGGCCTCCTCCTTCAGCAGCGCAGCGTACTCCTTGGCCTCGGCGGGGTTGTGAATTGAGCAAGGGCCGACAATGACGACGACCTTGTCGGAAGCGCCCGAGAGGACCTCAGAGACAGCGATACGGGCGGCGGAGATGGTGTTCTTCGAAGTCCAGGAAAGGGGAAGCTCGGAGCGGAGGAGGGCGGGCGAAGCGAGGGGCTCGAGCTGTTGGGGGATGAGTGTCAGTATCGTTGCTTCGCTGCAGCGTTTGTAACTGTTCTGCAGCTCCACAACCGCCTCCCAAAGCCCACGACGAGCACCTTTGTTGTCGCGCCCGTAGCCCTTTACTCCGAAACGTCGTCCAGAGCCGTGGAGCACTCCAGCAAAGGCGAAATGACTCTGTAGGGCGATAATCTACCCTCCACTGCTGCTACGCCCCCACCAAGTCCTCTCGACAGCTCCCATCTCGCCAAAGATCAGAGTGATCTCATCCCTGGCCCGTTTCGAGAAGCTGCCTCGACGGTGCTGCAGAGCTCATGCTGCACTACAGAAGCACGCTCGAGAAGTGGTAAGATGGTACTCACAGCCTCGATCCTCAGATCATCTCCATCCTGCTCGTAAACTGATCGCTCGCTGGCGACGGAGGGTGCTGGGAAGCTCATTGTAAGAGGGAAAAGAAGCGCGAGGAGAGTGTGGTGGAGTAGGCGAGTATATGAGATCGATCTAGTCGATGAACGAGAGCTGTTGGTGGTGTTGAAGAGCGAAACGAGGTGAAGGTAGGAAGGAGAAAATGCGAAGCTTCGAATTGGCCCTGTAGGTCACGTTCGACCCGAGTCAAACCACTCAAGCGAGCTCCGAAGGGTACCGAACCATGCCCAAGACCGCTCTGCAGCATTACAAGCCACATCTGCTCCTACAGGCTCTCCCCAGCCTGACCTCGGCGCAACTCGACCTGCGAACGCTTTTCTTCGGGCTTGACTCAGGTCTCAACACGCCAGGTGCATCCTGAGGGCTCCAGAGGCTTCGGGGGGGTGCTGTAGAGTAGTAGAACGATGTAAACAGGCGCAGGAGCGGCGATTGGCTGTCTCCAGCTTCCCCTTACCCTCTCCAGGCGACCCCGCGAAAGGCGGTTTAAACGTTCAGAGCGAGCAAGGCTTGCCGAGGACAGGGGCTGTGGCGCTTCTGGTGCATGTAATGCGTAGCTCTTGAGGTGTACAGGGCTTCAGAACGCGGTTTTCGGTGAACTCCCTCGAGTAACGCCTTCAAACCCCTGCGCCGAGCTTCGCCTCGGCGCCGAGCACGGGGCCGCTGATCATGAAAGTCAAGGCCTGCAGCTGCAGCGTCGAGCAGTCCGAAGCCATACCTTAGTCAAGCGCATACCGACCCAAGCAGTACACCGACCATCCCAAGTCGAAGCGTTGAGCTGAGCTGAGCCGAGCCATCTCTCGCCGACCCTCCGAGTCGCTCTGTTTCGAGTTCTTGAAACGAAAAGACTCCACGTGAACTATTTGCAAGGCGTGCGAGCGGCGAGAGAGTTTACAACGAGATAAAAGGGCAATAGAAAGATGGATAGAAAGATGGTGCATTTGTCGCTCCGGCTTGCTCGGCGGCGGCAGACGGGGAAGCGCTCGATCTGGAGGGGGCGGTCGACTTGCAGACGGTTCGGGGAAAAGGCCAAGCGATCTGTAGTAATTCAGCTCGATCAGTTACTGCTACCCTTGACAAGAGGCGAAAGTCGACGCACCTCGACAACCGGCTTGGTTGGCCTCCCCTCGAAGACCAAATCATCGTCGCTGTCCTCCTCTACCTCCTGCGTTGCTCGCTTGGCACTCCTCCGCAAGTCAGGAAGCTCTTTCTCCTTCTCGACGACGGCGAACGACTTGGTTCTGGCGTGGGAAGCGTTGAGGCCGCCGCTTCAGATCCGACTCGGGCTTGCTCTCCTCCTTCGACGAGGGCGATGCGACCAAGGTGCGTTCGACCTGCTTGGCCTTACTCGAAGTAATCTTCCTGCTATCCTCTGACGTCGAAGAGCTCCTTCATTTCGAGCTGCCGCGTGCCGACGAGTCGAGCAAGAAGCGCGCTGCTCGTTGAGCGATCTGCTGCTTGCGCGACGGATGGTCTTGACTCTTCCGGCTAATCTTGCCTAGTCCAGCAGCGTATGAGGACATACTGACTGTGTTACAAAAGGTCAGCGAGCTCTCACGTCAGTGACGAGCAAACTCACAAGACCGAAGGGATCGCCGAGTCGTCCGAAGAAGATTACGACTGGCGAGCGGGAGGCTGAGCGGCACGTCGGCTATCGCGGTACGACTACTCTGGTGGACCTGCCAGTGTCGAATCGCGGAAAGGGAAGGAAGGACGGCTGCTCGGGAGGTCATCCTCTTGTCGCGCGCGTTCCTTGCCTGGGTGTAGCTGGCAGGTCAGCCTGAGCAGTTGGAAAGAGCTGTAGGGACATACGTGGCCTCGGACTGGCAGGAACGATGACCTTTGCACCTTCAAACGTCCGCTTACTCTCCATCTCAGCCTGCTCGAGCGCCTCAGCGCGCGCCAGCTCGGCGTCGACACGAGCTCGTTCTGCTCGTAGTTGAGCTACAGATTTCCTTGGAGGCGGTGTAGGCGACTTTGATTGTCGCCGCTGCATGTCGATAGCTTGGTCGAGGTGAAGAGGACGAAGTTCAAGAGTCGTCGATCGTCGACCGTCGCGTCTCGCGATTCGAACCTCTTTCGCTTTGACAATTCACTCGGCTACAATTCATCGGGGTTCAGGAGGCTACAGAAGCAGTGCGGCTCATCTAAAGACCTACAGACTATCACCAGTGAGCTCTCTGCCCTTCTCTGCCTCTCTTTCGCTCGGCTCACCTTCTTCCGCTCTTCAGTGCTCGAAACTGTTCGCTCTCGTCGCATCTACGGCTTCCTCGTTCTTACCATCCTACCGAGTAAGTTCTTCTCGTTGTATCACTGCTTTGGCTGTAGCTCATCATCTCTCGCAGCCTCCGCCGCCATCGGTTACTACCTTCGAGACCGCAAAGACTCGCTCGTCACCCAAGAGGCCACCAGTTCCACCGCACTGAGCCCTTCTGTAGTCGAAGATCGGATCAAGATGCTCAGACGACATGAAGCCGAGCTGGCAAAGGAGGCGCAGGACATTCGGGAGAAGCTCGAGAGGGTTAAGGGGAAGCAAGGGGAGATCAAGGTGTGAAGGGTGGTGGTGGAGAGTGATGGAGATTATGCGACTATTTCCTCGCTAAGCGGAGGGTCATACTCGAGGGCAAGACCGAGGTGAGTTCACTTCTTCTTTCCCCTTTCCCCGTTTCGCCGAGTCGGAAGCTGACCTGTGTGCACTACAGCCCTCGCCTCAAGTCACGAGACGAGTTCAGATCTAACAACCCTCTCCCAAGTCGACAACCGCCCCGTCCCGTCAGCCAACAACTCGGCGCTGTCTTCTCTCGGTTCGGGCGGCACACTTTGAGCTCACGGTGCAGCAGCTGCTGTCCTTGGAATCATAGTGGAAGAGGTGGAGCTTCGAGGCATACCGTAGCTTATCTGAGCGCTCCTCTGCAACGCGTCGCTGCAGCTTTCGCGATGCTCGGTGCAGGATTGAACGCCGAAGGCCTCGCCAGCGAGAGCAAGGAGAGGTGCAAGGACCTCAAGATTGCGAAGAACCATCAAGCTGCCATTATTTTCACTGAACCGCCAGATGTTCTGCAGAGAACGACTTCGGCGCCCGACCCCTTCAGTGACGGGCCTCGAGACTCTTGCTCTCCTTCCACATCTTTGCTCGTCTCGCTTCGACTCGACTGCTGCTCTTCGGGCTTCTAGGACGTTCGCTAGGTGAGCAGCAGCTTCACTTCTACTCCTCTCACACCTCCCTACTCCCCTACAACTCGCCCTTCCCTCCCCCCCTTCACCAGCTCATCAAGCTCAGCGCGCTGACCCTCTTGTTGATGTCGAACAGGACTCGCTCGCTTGCAGAAGCTCTCGTCATCGCTGCTAGGTTTAGGAAGCACTTGATCGAAGCTCTACTCGCCTGCACCCTGCCCCTCCCACGCCCGCTCGCCCTCTCATCGCCCTCCCCCTCGTCGCTCATCGCTCGCTCGCTCAGAATGGCTGGATGGAACGACCTACCGACCGAGTTCAAGGTGCTGGTGGTGGAAATGGTTGACGACAAAGGTTTTGTGCAAGAAGACCTCACAATCTTGGTGCCAGACTCCTTCCGAGCGCTGCTCGCGCTGAGCTCGATGGACCGCGAGCTGCACGCCCTTGTCAGCCCGCTCCTGTGGAAGGTGAGCCTACTTCTGCCAAGATCCAACGGTAGCAGTGCTGACCTCGAGCTCTTCTTAGACTATCGCCCTCTTTTACGCCCCCATCGCTCGTTATCACCAGTTCGCCTCCAAGTCCAAGGCTGGCGCCGAAGGTCGCTTCGTTCAAAACCTGTCCCTCTACGTGCCCATCACCCCTACCACCGGATTCCCATCAGTAGTCGAAGCCTACACCGAGCTCTTGGCGACCACCTCCCACCTCAAAACCTTCAGGCTACGATGCTACACCACCTCCGTCGTGTCGGGAATCCTCCCCCACCTCCCCTCGACGCTGTCCTCCACACTTCAGAAACTTACCTTGGAAGGAGACATCAAGAAGGGCGCCGTTGAAGCGGTTGTCGTCGCGGCCCTCATCTATGCCCTCCCTCACCTCGTCGTGGTGGAGCTCTCGGGCTTTTACCACCAAGACGAGGGGGCCCCCCTTGCCATCAAAGCGCTTCGCAGTCTTCGTCACCTCCAACAGCTCATAATCGAGGATGGCGGAGGCCTTGTGCATACGAGCCTGGCCGACGCTTGGAGCTCCTCGCTCGACTCGCTTCAACTGGACGACGTCAATGGAGCCGAGTTGCTGGAAATCCCCCGCCTCCGAATCCTTCTTAAACGGCATTCGAACACCCTACAAGAACTCGTTGTACCGTGGTACCTCGATCGCAACACCTTCCCCCATTTCTCACTTCCCAAGCTCGAACGATTGACGCTCTGGGTCGACGACACTTCGGCGTTCCTGCCACTCTCCTTCTCGGCGTCTCCGTTGCGGACGTTGACGCTGAAAATGCTGGGAGAGTTCGGAGAGGTCAAGGAGATGGCGGATGTGGCAGCAATCGCCGTGTTGCAGCACCGAGGAACGTTGAAGGAGGTGTCGGTGATGGTGATGGCCAACGACTTTGCCGGGCAAGAGGATCAGGATGCGATGGAAAGTTTGAAGGAGCTGTGCAGGAAGGATTCTGTACATTTTGAGTGTGAGTTGAGCGGCCCGTAATGTCTACCAGCTTCGTTCGCTCGCTTCTCGAAGGCGAGGCTAGTTTTCAAAACTTCAGCTCTCACCGCGAGAGGCTGGACCAAGAACATCGAAAATCTCGGAGTCGTAGAGTAAATCGGTTTGCAGCTCATTTCAAGGCGCGGCGATACCTAGCCAGCGCCGAGAGCCATCTACTCGAGCTTCTTGCTGCGATAAAGCAGGATGTAGGCGCAGTGGTCCTCTCCTGTGAGGCGAGCAAGGTCAGCTATCGAAGTAGAGCGAGCGAGCGAGCAAACGCACCTCCACCCTCGAGCATCGAGATCTTCTCCCTCGGCACCGTCGAGACCTTGTCGTCGTCGAACTTGAACCACTCCTGCTTGTCGGGGTCCTCGATCTCGCCGTTGGCGTTGCTTGCGCACCATCCGACGTAGTGACGTAAAGGGAGGAAGAGTCGAAGGTCAGCCGAGAGCTCCATCGAACAGAACGAGGGAAAGGACTCATCTCCATCAGCGCTAGCACCCTTGTGCGTTACGATACCCGCCAACTCGTACAATCCCGTCACGTTGGCTCCGACATCATTCTTCAATCCAGCGTCCAACAATCCCTGCAGCACCTCAACCTCCTCCTTCCTCTTGCTCGGCTCATCGACCAACTCTCCCTCCTTCGGTCCCGCCGGCTCATCGACCAACATCGCCTCAGGAGGGTCATCCTCAGGGTTAGCCTGCACTGGAGAAGCAGGTCCCGCCTCGGCCGCCTTCTCCTCCTTGACAATCTTGGCACGACGACGGATCTTGGCTCGCTCGCGACGGTCCTTGTCAATGTCCTTGAACTTTTCGTTGACGGGTTGGATCCGCTTCTTGAGGTCGTCGGTGAGGAGGTCGAGCACGTCGAGGTCGAAGGGGAACTTGACCTTGCGCATGATCTTGGTCTTTTTGTTGATGTCTCGGCGCCAGTAGAATCGGACGAGGTTGACGGTGAGGTAGCTAGAGGAGGTAGAGACCGAGGTGAGCGAGATGCGAGATAGTTCAAGGTCGAAAGAAGCTCACGAAGGAAGACGGGAGATGCGAGAAGTCTGGTGGTAGACGGCCTCACGTCCGAGGGAGGGGCTGGTCTTCTCGAGGTCGTTGGTGAGGGCCTGCGAAGAGCAAAGATCAGCAAGAGCTATTAGAGAGGGGAGCAGATCCAACGCACCTCAGTGATACCGGCCATCATGTAGTTGGTTTGAGCGGTGATGTTGCACTTGAGCTCGAGGAAGGGCTCGGTGCTGGTCGACGCTCCCTCGTCGGGAGCCTCATCGCTCTTGAGGCTGCGAGGAAGAGGGGAGGTCAGCCTCAAAAAGCTACGAAGCACCTCAATCGAGTGAAAGCGATAACTCACGTCTTTTCAAACTCTCCCATCATGTACTGCTCGACGAAGCCGCCCTGGTCGGCCTTCAAGTTGTTCTTAACGGCCTGCACAATGCTACCCCACGCCTCCTGAGCATCCTGTTGAGAGAACTGTCCGGTGCTGGAGCTACGCTCGGCGAACTGAGGTGCGAACTGGCGGAGCATCTGGAGGAAGACGATGGGAGGGAAGTCCTCTGCCGTCTTGGACATGTTGGTGTAGAGATCGCGGAGGGAGGCGGTGAGACCAGCGTCGTTCTGTCCGTTCGGGCGGTTGTCCTTGAAGCTGTGGGGAGTTTGAGCGTCAGCTTGCGAAGAAGGGCGAGAAGCGGAGATGAGACGCACGAGTTGAGCGCGTCTTGCAGCTCGGGGATGGCGCGCAAGACCTGCACGGTCGAGTTCATGTAGCACGTATTGCCTGTGGAGTTGTGTGTGGTCAGCTCGTCGGTCGCTCGAAGGGAATACACGCCAACGAACCGAGGTTCTGCAATCCGACAGGATACGCCACCTGCACACGAGAGCAGAGCGTCAGTCGAGGCTGCAGAGCGGTAGCAGCGCGCAAGACGTACAGCCTGAGCGAGCTCGGTATCGGTCATGTCCTCCATGAAGACGATGGGCGCTGGCGGAGGGGGAAGGGCTCCAGCGGCGCCGATGACCTGTTGGATGACGGTGAGCGCTCGTTCTGTGAGGCTCGAGGCAGCAGGGGTAGCGCACCATGATCGTTTGTCCCTAGAAGTATTTCAGAGGCGTCAGCTACAGCTCACTAAGCCTCGAAACGAGCGCGCAACTCACAGCCTTGAGTCCCAGCTTCTTCAGGTCAGCGTCGTCCTGTAGGGCATCAAGAGGTCAGCATACAGCTCCAGCAGCTCGTTAGCTCCAACTCACCTTTAGCATACCACCCTTCACAACGACCTTGACCTTTGCTGGCTCAACGCCCGTGAGTTGGTGGATCTGCTGCTTGAAGGCGAGGCCAGGAGCATCGAGGTCCACCGTAACGTCGTAAGACTTGCCAGCGTGCTTGATTTTGAGGTCGAGTTTGCTCATCGTGTGCCGTTAAAGAGAGACGAGGAGTTGTGGCGAAGGGAGACCCTGCGAAGAGCTCGACGCGCTTCAAGGAGCGTCGTCAGCGGGGGAGTTCGAAGGAGTTCGATGAGGGTCTGTTGAGGTGCAGAGGAGTAGGGAGGTTTCTAAGGCTTAGTAGGCTGATATGGTTGCAGCCTGAGCTGTAGGGAACGCTACAGGCAACGACCGAATTGCTCTGCTTCGCTCTTCGCAGACTCAGCCCTACGCAGGCTGCAGGTGTCCAAACGAGCAGTGCCACAGTCGAGATGAAGCACTAGAGACTTGTTTGACTCTGGTGAGAGCACCAGGGAAGCCTGAGCTCTCCGTACAATGGCCCGCTGCCTTCTCGGCGTTCGCTTCGGCGTGTATTCGCCGACCTCCGTGCCCGCTGAATGGCGGTGGTAAGTCGGCTGATTTTCGTGACTTTCGTCAAGAGATACTCAGCCGAGCCCTCCTAGAACGCCGAGCTCTATCGTGTACCACTTCGCCTCTCGTGAAGCATCGCCGAGCAGCAACGGCTTCTTTCCTCGAATCATTGTCGGCTTCCGCGGAGCAGGAACTCAGGAAATCGAGGAGAAGAAAACCGCGTATTCACAGTATCAAAGCGTACTACAGAACCGAACGACAAGTATCGAAACGCCGGCGAACAAACGACGGAGGGGGAACGCTCCGGCTACTCGTCGCCTCCCTCGACGAGCTTCATCATCAACTCGGCTGTAAGGGCCTAAAATCAGTGAACCTTTCCTCTCGACGCAGCCGCAGGAGAGAACGCACCATTCTCATTCGACTTTTGAGCAAGCTCGGCGTTAAGTTGCTTGACCTGCGCGAGGAGCCTATTGATGACGAACTTTTGCTGTCCCTCGGAGGCGGTGGACATGGTAGAAGGTGTAGGCGAACGACGGTGGTGTTCGAGTTGCGAGCCGGCTGTGATCGAAGGGAAAATTCAGGGTCAGCGACATCACCCCCGAGCGAAGAATCGCCGAGCCGAAACTGACTCACCTTTCAACCTCTCAGCTTCGGACTCAGCGGCCTTCCTCGCCTCCAACAAACCTTTCCTCTCCTCCTCCCACTTCTTGAACCTCTCATTGAACTTGACCAACTCCTTCTCCAACTTCTCGACGCTCCTCGCACTCTTCTCAACCTCCCCCTTCAACACATCACGCTCCTCAGTAACCCTCGTCAAATCCGCCTGAAGGACTTGCTGTTGATCCGAACCCCAAAGCCTAATCAGTCCTCTGCTCAAGATATGGAGCAGAAGCGAGAGGATGAGGTAAAGAAGGCCACTGACCGTCTTGCGAGACGGCTGCTCACGACTTTCGAGCAAGTCCTCCGCCTTCTTCCTCCAGGTCGCACATTCCGAGATCTTAGAGTCGAGATCACGCTTGGTGGCGTTGAGCTTGGTGTCGACCTTGGCGGCGCGAGCTTTCTCGGCGGCGAGCTGCGAGAAGGGGAGGAAGGGTCAGCGAGCTGTGTCTTGCATGAGTCGAAACGCGAAAGAGAGTTCAGGGATGAGGGGAAGAGCGATGAAGAGTAGAGGCGAGAGGACGGGATGAAATCGGGAGGGAAGCGAGAGGGAAGCGAAAGAAAAGCCGAGCTCACCTCCTCCTTCGTGATGACGGGATCTCCAGAAGCGAGCAATCCCTCGGAGACAGGCAGCTCGGCGGAGGTGAAGTGAGCGTGAATCTCGTCCTGGTTGAGCTGGCGACGATGTTGCGAGAGGATCTCCGAGCCGGTGCGTTCGAGAGCAATGGCGTGCAGCGCGCCTTTCCAGAGACGGCCGAGGTGAGGGTGCGACTCCATCTACATCGGTTGTCGATCCGTGAGGAGAGCACGAGAGTGTAGTTGAGTAGGTAGAGGGGAAGGACGAGGGTAGGAGGAGGACGAAGTCAGCTAACTGTCAGCGCAGCAGCGCGCTCGGCCCTCGTCAAAGACGCACCAAGCTCTCGTACTTGGCCACCACAGTCTTGTCATCCGCCTTGAAACCAAGCTGCAAGGTGTCCAGCGCCTCGGGAGCCGAAATGCACTTCTCCATCGTCAAAGGACCCGTCGCCGAGCGCCCGCTCGCCTGCTGCTGCTGCTGCTGCTGTTGCTTGAGCGCGTCAATCTCCCTCTCCTTCTGCTCCAACACTTTGGAATGCTGCTCCTTGAGTTGACGCTGAGCTGAGCGCTCTCCAGCGAGAGCTACTTCGGCGTTGAGAAGTTTCGAGCTGAGATCTTGAATCGAGTTCGAAGCGGGGGAAGGGGAGATGGAGGGCGAGGAAGAGGTGACGGCGGGAACGATACCGGGAGGGGCGGGAGGTTGAGGTACAGAGTGGTTGGAAGGGAACTCGGGCCAGCTGTTCTGGGCGTTGGGAGGAGGAAGCGGCGTCGAGGTTGGAGGGAGAGAGTGACCGGGGTAGGAAGGCTGTAGGGGAGCAGAGGGAGCAGCAGGTGCGCTACTACCCTGACCCTGTGTAGCTTGTCGTTCGCGGAATAAGCGCGCCCTCTCGAGAGCCGTGGCCATGTCGAGTCGAGGTTGAGGCAGGAGAAGAAGAAGCGAATCGGGTCGGAAGGCTCGCTCTTGACAATCTTAACCGTTCGAGAAGCGGGTCAAGTGAATTCAAAGTGGCCCCGTGAAAGACGGGAGCGGTTTATCATGTAGCTCTACGGGCTCTGGTCCCTTCAGGAAGCTGGCGCGAGCTTGTCGCGACGAGGTAAGCCTGCGCCGAAGCAGAGGGGGAAGCGAATCGCGAGAGTGAAGGTCTGCAAGGCTTTCTGCGCGCTTGCCGAGCTCCATTAGAGCTCTTTAGACTGACTCCGAACACGCATTGCTCTTAGGATGGATGCCTCGAGCTCTATCAGCCTTCATTCTCGGAGCTCGGAGCTCGGCGCCGAAGTCTTGGAGGCTCAGGAAACCACCAGGTCACAGTAATAACCAGGAGATCTGCTTCAATGCTCTTCTTTGGTAATCCAGCAGCTCCAGCGACCATCCAACCCACTCTGACGGCCCTACAGCAGGTGCTTCGCCGAACTCGGGGCTGCCAACCCCTCTCGACCGAATCTTTCCTTCGCGCGTTCAGCTGAGTTGTCCAGCGGTTTCTATTGGATCGTATTGCTGCAGCTGCACCCTCAAAACCAGGCGGAGACGAGGCAACAGAATGGCAACAGGCGTCAAGATTCAAGAAGCGCGAGCTCGAGCCCCGCTTCGTTTCTTGGACCGCTTCCACAACCTTGCTCGCCACCTCGTATCAACCTAAAGCGTTCAAAACCTTCCTCAAGGGTCACTTGCTTCTGCTTCTCTCACCTACACCTCCATCCATCTCACCTACAGCCTCAACAGCTCCCCCGCGACGCGTCATGAGTAGCGACAACTCACAGCTTCCACTCGACCAGCGCAAGCTTTCAGATCTCACGGACTACGAGGTGAGCTCTCACAAAGCATTAGAATAGGGCGCAGAGCTGATTACTCACCTACAGGTCGCCTCTCTAACGCAGGAGCTCAAGGCGGAGGAAGCGTCGAAGCGCCCTTTGGTCGGCGAGGTCGAGCCTTTGGAGCGATTGAGCGACGAATACAAGAATGAGACCTTCCTTGCCAAGATTGCTTCCCTACAGCGGGACTCTTGGACCGGTCTACGCAGGCTACGAGGTGATGGCGATTGCTTCTATCGAGGTGAGCTCGAAGGGCGGTTAGATCCTGGACTCAATGCTAACACTCAACACGACAGCCTTCGCCTTTTCCTACCTCGAACGCTTGATCCCTCTCCCTCCCTCGGCCGCTCAGCTCGCTCTCGCCAAGGTCGAATCGCTCTTGCCCCTCCTCGACCAGGCGGGCTTCCAGAAGGACATGTGAGTGGATGTCGATCCTCCATTAAGCGTAAGGAGTAGCTCAACGTCCTTTCCCTACAGCTACGATGACTTCTACGAGCCCCTGCGCGACCTCCTTCTCGCTCTCGGTCCAGATTCAAAGCTGCCTCGACCGACCGCCACCTCCCTACACGCTTCTTTCAACGACACCGAAACCTCCAAGTACGTCTCTGCACCCCCCTTTTCCCTCGAAGGTCGTGCTGACCTCCATCACCCTCTCCCAATAGCGCCATCATCGTCTTCCTCCGACTCCTCACTTCGGCTTTCCTCCGCGCCAACGCAGACGACTTCACGCCCTTCCTCTTCGGCTTGGAGGATGATCCTCGCTTCATGCTGGAAGGAGGAGCGCCCACCATGGACCAGTTCTGCAGTTTCCACGTCGAGGTGAGCTTTCCCTCTGACCTCGGTCTCAAGCTCGAGTTGAAACGTTGACGCTCCTCTCCCTCGCCACCACAGGCCGTCAACAAGGAAGCCGACCACATCCAAATCACGGCCCTCACTCGCGCTCTCTCAGTCTACACCCGCATCGCCTACCTCGACCAGAGTGGCGCTCCTCCCGGTGGTTTCGGCGCAGGAGCAGGGGAGAATGGAGATGTCAAGGTCGACTTTGTTGAGTTTGAGGGAGAGAGCGAGGAGAAGTTGAATGGGGCGTTGCTGTACAGTGAGTTGAGGGCGAAGGGCGAGGGCGAGGGAAGGGAACAGAGCGCTCGCTGACCTACTTCGCTGTTGAACAGGGCCTGGACACTACGACGTGCTGTACAGGTAGATGCTTGAAGCTGCAAGATGACCTTCGTTTGCATGCTACTTCGCCGTCTCTCAACCTTGTCGTTGCTCGGCTTTCTTCGCCGAGAGGACCTCGAGAGCTGAGACCTGCGAACAGGGCTCTCCGTTGAGCGATGTCGATACAATAAGACGCGCTATTCTTTCGTCTATCGAGCCTCATCTAAGACATCGTCCCCCTCCCTTTCCCTTCCCCTCTCGCTCGCCCTCGCCCCTCGCCCTCCCTCATCCCTACCTCCCCACCCCACTCAAATGCACAACCTGCAGCGCAGCCGTCACGCTCAGCGCAATCAAGGGTGTAACAGCGTACGAAAGCGTAAGAGTCTGTGCGATCTGTCCCTCTGCTTCGGAGGGGAGGTTGGCCATATTGGCGATGGCGGAGAGGGTGAGTGCTGGGGGCCCGACGTTCGAGAGACAAAGGATGAAGTCGAGGACGGGGTCGGGGGTCTGTGAGGGAGAGGGAGATCAGCGCCGAGCGAGCCGAGCTCTTCGGAGGAAGGCGAAACGCACGATGAGAGTGGGGAACGCCCGTCGAAGGCCGTACACTGTTGCGATACTGATGGTTGGTGCGATGATGAAACGGTAGGTGAAGAGCCAGAGGAGGATGAGTAGGGGTGCTTTGGTGTGGGAAGAGCCCGTCTTGCTGAAGAGGTGGGCGCCGAGAACGAGCATTTGGAGGGCGGTGTAGAGGGCGCCGACGCTTTTGATGGATTGGGCGATACTGCGAGTTGAAAAGAAGGAAGAGACTTAGTCGCCTGCTGCAGGTTGGAACGAAGGGAGAGGAAGCCAGACGAGGGCGAGGGCGAGGCGAAGACCGAGACTCACGGGCTCAGCCATCCATCGCCATCAAACAGCTCATACTGAGTCCAAGGGATGACGCCGAGGATAATCCCTGCCAGTCCTCCTACAAGTGGCGGGTTGAGGCAAGTGACCGTCCAATGCCAAGCAGCTTTCGCGCCCGCCGCGACCTTCTCGCCGAACCCGTGCGGCTTTGCTGGCTCGACTTCATCATCCTCGGTCGTTTCGGGTAGGCGGATAGCTCCCTCGTCTGGTGGGGTACTAGGATCATCGGCGTGAGGATGAAGGAAGACGACGTCCTTGTGACTGTGAGAGGCAAGCGATCGTCAGCTTCCTTCTCGCTTCGTATCGTAGGAAGGCGCAACGCCTACGTCGACATGAGGAAAGGGCCCAGCGCAAAGCGAGTGAGATTGCCGATCAAGGCGTTCAATAAGATGTACACGTTGGCGCGCTTGAGGACCGAAGGGAGGTCGTCGTGAGGCATGATGAGGCTGTCGAGGCTGCCGGTTTGGGCGAGGGCGTTGATGAGGAGGAGGGGAAGGCTTGTGACGTTGTTGAAAACGAAGGCCGGGACACTGCGAGGGGTAAGGTCAGCTTGATGGTCGAAACGAAGCGGCTCGGCGGTCGACTCGGAGGTCAGGAGCAGCTCGACGCCCGAGAGGAAGAGTACGATGAACGTACAAGTGCTGAGGGACCCAAAACCGATGCGATACGAGTCCTACACCGAGCGAGATGAGCTGGAAGAAGAGCGATAGTGGGAGGATCGGCCAATCTGCGCCGAAGGGGGTCAGCTCTGTTCGCTCTGAGCGGGAAGCAACGAAGCTCACAGGTCCGTAGATTGCTGGGAGTTGCGAGAGGACCTATCTCGCTGAACAGCAGGGCGGGAAGGAGGAACGTCGTGCCGATGGAGGAGATGTTCTGCGAGAGCGAGCTGTGAGTCGAGATCCGCTGTAGCTGGGCCTTTGAGCACAGTACGAACCTGCTCTCCTTCCTTACGAATCCACCGCCATCGCCGAAGCATGTAGCCGTATAGCCTTCAAGAGCAGGAGAGTCAGCGATTGTGAGCCCAACAACCTCCGCACTCGCGGCAGTATCGGCAGCAGCTCACAGGACCAAGATGACGGCGATGGAAGCCTTCCCGCTGCTCAGCATCGTCTCCAGCAGCTGCTTGGAGTGTGAGCCGCCCATTGCTGCTCGGGGGTCGTCGAGGCGCGAGGTGCGGAAATAGGCGGCCGGTTTGAGGCGAGTAGCAGCTGCAGATAGGGCTGTAGGGAGGTACAGAGGTTTTGACTCCTGCTTTGAGTGACGTGCTGCTGAAACGAGCCCGGAAAGAGCGAAACGAGCGAGATGGCGGAGACGAACCCTTGCGAGGCGCCGCTTCTCGTGAGGTCACTTGGAGGCGCCGACTGTGGTTGGATTAGGCAGGGTGGTATGTACAGGAGTTTGTAACGCTATTAAGATCTTCCCACTGCTCTTCAACACCCCGGCGTCGCTGCGTTGAGTCGCTCCAGGATAGCTCTCCACTGGACTCGCTTCGGGAGGAGAGCGGCGTAGATGAAGAGTCCCATGACGGCGAGTTCGACAATGAGGATGAGCGTGAGGTGGTCTTCGAGCATTGAGGAGGATCTGCGGTCAAAAGAAGTCAGCTTGAGACCTTGCAGAGCGCGATCTCGGCGAAGCTCACGAGCGTCGGGGGCTTCTGTAGCAGAATGGGGGTTTCGAGCGGTGCTCGTTGGGTCAGTGAGAGTAGGTTCGGGCTAACCGGGGGCGTGAGCGAGGCGAAAAGCCGACATGGAAGCAAGGAAGAGCTCGAGTCCTCCTCGGTGGGAGTTTGGCGAAGGGCTGAGAATCGCCGAGTAGGCAGCAGGTCGATGGTGAACTCGTGCAGAACTTGATCACTTGACTTTATAATCAATTGCGAGCTGCGAAGCATCTACTATACCTCAACTCGACTCACTCCCATCCTTTCTCGTCGTTCTCTATCGCCGAACCCCTGCCTCAAACCGTCGCCGTCTTTCGAGGACGTCCAAACATGCCGAAGCGACTGGTAGAGTCTTCATTATGATCTAAGGGAAGGCGTGAGATTTGGACCTCGCTGTGAAAGGACGGACGCAGCTCACCTTGTCTCCTCGACTTGAAGACGATCGGCCAACTCCGAGTCTTGCGCTGAGCTGCTGGCTCGGGGGTATGGCGGCTGAAGGGGAAGTAGGCTGTAGAAGAGGAAGACATCCGTCAGTTTTGTACGGTGCAAGACACCAGACCAGCGCGAAAGCGAACTTACACCGCTGCGAAGGTTCGACCCCTTCCCGCTCGGCGACAGCAATGCGCTCCCTCTCCGCTCTAGACGGACTGCGACGGCGCCATGCTGTAGGAGAAACGAAAACTTCAGCCGCCAAATCCTCCCAAACTCGCACGAGATAGACTCACGCTGCAGAAACCTGCCCCGGAAACTCGTCGGCCTCGCCGACTCGTCGCTTCGGTCAAGCGGCTGCTCGTGATTGAACATGGGCGAGGGTCCCCTTGAGCCAGGGATGGGAGTCATAATGAGAGCTGCAGATGAGAGCCTCGTCAGCGGCCTTGCTTCCTCTACTAGAGGGAGAAAGGACTCACGCTGTCGATTCCCCCTCTCGTTCGCCGCCGCGATAGAGTGAGCCGCCAATTGAGGAGGGTGGCCGTGAGGTCGATGCGCCCCAGCAGCCCTAGCCCGAGGATTCATTTGAAGAGGATCGAGTAGCTGAGGGACCTCGGCGCTGGGGAGGGGAGGGAGGTCCTTCTCGTGCTCCGAGTCGGTCGAGCTGAGGGAGGCGGAGCGTTGCCTTGGAGATCGCAGACCGAGCTGTAGGGGACCGTCTTCCGGCATCCGAGCTATATGTTCGTGGTAGCGTCGACGAGCTCGCTCGAGGTCTTCTGCCTCCTGCAAGAGTGGAAGCAAGAGGAGATGAGCTCGGCGATGAGAAGCGACAGTCTCCAGCAACTCACCTCGCGCTCATTTTGGTTTTTTAGCACTTCCCTAGCAGAGAGAGACTCACGCATACGCCGCTGCACTCCTCTCAGCTTCTTATCCTTGAGATACAGCTCTTCCTCCCTCGCATCGACAGCATCTCGGCGCCGGCGGTGGACCTCCGAAAGCGAGGAGGCATGCTCATTCACGAGATTGTCGAGCTTGTCGAATGAGATGGGAGGTAAACCTGGTTTATTCAGAGGCTTGCGGCGGATCCTGACTGTGCCATCTTGTGGAGTGTCTGCGAGAAAGGGAGAGCGCCGAAGGGGTCAGCGGGAAGTGGTAGAAGAGATGGAAGGAGAGCAGTGTACAAATGTGATGATTTCCAGCTTCTCCCAACATTGAAAGCCGAACAAGCGAAGAAACAAGCGAGGTCAAGCGGGTCAAGAAAGAGAAAAGCGATGTGGGCTACCAGCGCCGAGCTCAGGGGTTCGCCCCATCTCCGAGGGCTTTCTGGGGCAGACAGTGGACGAAAACAGGTGCAGCAACCAAATCGTCATTGAGACGCTGCTGAATGGCCAGAGAACACCAGCTGAGCGACCGCCGGTCAGGAAAAGCCGGCCGAACCAGGAGCTGCTCGGCGATGATTCGGAGGACGATGGGATGGTCCAGAGAGGGCCGAAGCAGCAGAGGGAGCCTGTTGTAGCTAAGTACAGACCATTTACCACCCTCCAGACGAGCATACATTCATGTCGGTCATCCCATCAAGAGACGGCGCTCAAGCCCTTCGCTCAGGTTTCGCTCCTCTTCCTCCTCAAAAATCTCTTTTTGACTCGCATTTCCACGACTTAACGACCTTCACGACCCCTCTTCGACGACTTTCAACGCCTGCTACGACTCTTGTACATCGTTACCCTCTCTCGCCCTTCCCCTTCGCCAAACAACAGATCGCGTTCGCTCACGCTAGCCAAGGCGCTTTAGGACAGCCACAAACGCTCGAGACGGGGGTGGCATCAAACAGAAGGTGAGTTGTACTACATCGCTAGAGCTCTACAACGCTGCTACGACGACGAGGGAGCTAGCTCGAGCAGTTGGAGCTGGCCAGGCGCTTTAGCGCGAGCTCGAGCGGGAGTTAGGTGACTCGGGAAGGACGCTTGGTTCACTTCACTTGAACAGCTCGTATGAATGTACTACAGCATCTCCGAGCTGCTCTCGTACACTCCTCGCTCCTCACAAAGGCCGACGGAGCTCGATTCGAGCTCTCGCGGGGAGCGCAGGCCTCGAGCGTCTCCTCCGAACAAGTGACGCGTTTAAGTGCAGGAGGGTCGGCCTTGAGCAGCTCGATGCCGAGGCAGTCTTTGTAGCTCAGGAGAGCCCTACAGACAGTGATGCTGACCTCCTTCCTTCCCCGTCGCAGCGCCGAAATCCTCGAAGGGCTCGCCGATCTCCGCCAAGTGATCCATCATCCCCACTCTCTCTTCCCTTCCCTTCATTTCGACTCCCAGATCCTTTGTTCCCATGTCACAACCCTTCCCATCCAACTCTCCGCCGACCTCGGCGCTTCGGAGACCCTTTCCCCTCCCTCGTGCTTCGACCGAACTCCCCGCCAACAGCAAGGCGACTCGCTTTAGCTTCCCCAAAAGCCCCGATGTCGACGAGGAAGATGGTCCCACACGTCAACGAGAGGCCTCAACGGTCTCCCCTCCTCGGCACCTCCTCATGCGCTCGCGCCGAGTGTCGTCGCCGGCCAACCTCGTTCAGACCAACACTCATTCGGTCGCAGAGAGTGGAGGGTCGTACTTCGGAGCTGCAGGGAACCGCATGAGTGTCGCTAGCATGGCCAGCATGTCGAGCTTCGACAGCTTGCCCGAGGAGGACGAGGAAGCGACGACTCCGGACGGTGGAGTCGACGCTACTGGACGACCGCCCCTTCTTCGTCGGAGCGTCTCCCCTACTCGACCTACTCCCCTCCCTCGTCCTGCCAGCTTCGCGCCGTCTGGCTCCGCCCGCCCCGCCAACCCCAAGCGCAACTCCCTTCCTACTCCTCCCGTCTTCGATGGCAGCTACCGTCCCTTCTCGCTCGGACCGATGCCCATGATTAGGTCTACCAGCAGAAGTAGCAGCAGGGGAAGAGCCAGCCCTCTTGGAAAGAAGGCGACGAAGGATCCTGCTGCCGAGGCGGGAAGGAAGGGCACGGCGGCCGAGAGGGAGCAGGAAAGGGTCAAGAGGGAGGAGAAGAGGTGGAATGTTGCCGAGGAGTTGAGGGAGACGGAGCGAGCATACGTGAATGTGTTGGAGGAGATTAATGATGTGAGTGGAGGGCTAATTTGCAGCGAAGAGCGCGCCGAGCTGACGTCTTCTCCACTTTGCAGCACTACTACCAACCTCTCCTCAACGCTCTTCCCCTCAACGATCCCCTTCACCGTCGCGCTTCCACTCGCACCTCCGTTCCCTCGGCGCCGACCTCGCCCATCATTCGCCCAACCCTCTCCCCGCGCACTTCGGTCTACGCCCCTCAGCCTCTCACCGACATGAATCGCTCTCGCACCTCGACGGTCGAGTCGACTCAATCAACCTCCTCCACCACCACCGCTACCAGCACCGACACATCGACCTCCATCTCCTCCGCTTCGACCTCGGTCGGCTCCCTCCCCATCCTCGCTCGCAAGGAGATCGGCGAGATCTTCTCCAACTTCACCGACGTGCTCAACATCTCGCACGAGATGCTCGCTGCCCTCGACGATGCCATCCCAGATCGTCCTTCGCAGCCCGTGCCCCTCAGCACTCGTCCCAGTCTCGCCCACCTTCCTTCGCTCAGCCCTCCTACCTCGCTCTCTGGCTCGCCTGAGCCCGATCTCTGCAGCAGTGCAGGTACGGAGGACAGCGATGGCATTCACACGCCACTCGAGGGAGATCTCTCGCAGGAAGACGACTCGAGGCGCCGAAGGACGATGTCGTCGGGCAAGAGGGAGCGTCGTCCCCCTGCCCCTCCTCTGGGCGTCGGCAAGGCCATCCTCCCCATCCTCCCCTTCCTCAAACAATACTCCTTCTTCGTCTCCAACTTTTCGGCCTCGCTCGCTCGACTCTCGGGACTGGAAGCCTCGCTCTCGGCACCCGTCGTTTCGGGTTTGAACGGATCGACGCCGAGCTCGGTGGAGGATCGTGTGAGGTGGCAGGCGTTTTGCGAGGAGAGGAGAAGCATGGGCGCGGGCAGGAACTTGGGATTGGGAGGCATGCTGCTGAATATCGTGCAGAGGGTGCCGAGGTATCGTCTTCTCCTCGCCGATCTCATCAAGCTTACGGAGAGGGATCATCCGGACCTCAAGGATCTCACCAAGGCTTGGGAGACGGTCGATTCAGGTGAGCTCTCCCCCTCGTCTACCTTCGGCGATCAGGACGCTGACCTTCTCCCTCTTCTCTCTACAGTCGCCACCCACCTCGATTCCCAAATCCACGCCTACACCTCCGACCTCCAAATCCTCGACCTCCAACGCTCCTTCACCAACCTCGACGCTCCCCTCCTCTCCCCCGGTCGTCGTCTCCTCAAATCGGGCACTCTACGCAAGCTCGACCGACGAGGCAAGGAGCAAGTTCGCACCTTCTTCCTCTTCAACGATGTCCTCATTCATGCTAGTGGAGGAGATATGGGAGGCTGGTTGGGAATGACGGCGGCGCCGGCGAAGGAGGATCAAGCGGCGATGAAGTCGAGCCATGCGGGCTCGGGCGCCGGGAGCGGATCGGCGGGACAGGCGCAGTACAGGCTGCATCGGCGATTCCTGCTTGAGGATATCACTGTTGTAGGCGAGGATTCGACGGAAAAGGGAAGGGAGCACGGCTTTCAGGTCTTGAGCTCCGAGAAGAGCTTTGCTGTCTACGCTGGTGAGTTGCTTGCCTACTCCCCTCGCTTCTTTTCGCTGATTACCGTGCGCTCCACAGACAACCTCGACGACAAGACCTCCTGGATCGACGCCCTCCGCGACGCCAAAGCCAACCTCCTTCGCGACCGCCGGACCCTCCAACGCGACGACGATACCTCTTCCTCGCTCTCCTCCGACGTCTTCCACCAACGCTCCAACACTACTCGCCGCGAGAGGAGGATTTCCCTTCCCGTCACCTCTTCCAACACTCATCGCCACTTCCTCTCGCCTCAAGCTTCGCTGCCGACCCCTCAACTCGGTGTCATCCCCGCTACGCCCATCGACGAGCCCACGAGGTTCATCACAGACAGCCCTGCCTCTATCGCGACGATTGACCGCTCGTCGCAACCTACCTCGCCACTCGAGCTCGAGGGAGAGAAGAGCTTCCTCGGCGGTGGGAAGGAGGAGGGCGAGTCGGCGACCAAGGCTCAGGAGTACCGAGTGATCGACAACTACTCGGCGCCCGTGTGGGTTCCTGACTCCAAGGCCGAGAGGTGTATGAAGTGCAACGACCCCTTCTCGCTGTGGAAGAGGAGGCATCACTGTCGACTCTGTGGATCGGTCGTCTGCTTCAGCTGCTCAGACAACGTGAGTTTTCGCCTCTTTCCCCGACATCTCTCGATTTGAAGCTGACTCTTACTCTCACACAGTTCTTCATCATCCCTCCCTCAGCGACTGAACCCAACCGCCCCGACCTCCTCGCCCGCGCCTGCGATCCCTGCTACTCGACCGTCTTCCCTCCCGACTCGCCTACCGACGAGCTCCCCTCTCCATCTCCTACGACCTCCCGAAACCCAATTCAACGAGCCCCCTTCCCCTCGGTCAACATCCTCTCGCCTCCTTCCTCTCCCCCCATCGCCTTCCGCGAGATTCACGGCGAGGAGGGCATCCCTACTTTCTCGCTTTCGCCCGAGGAACCGGATGAGGGCGAGAAGAGGGTGATGGAGAGGGTTGTGGGATCGCCGACTTCGACGCCGAGGAAGGAGAGGGAGACGGCGAGGGGAAAGTTGGAGGCTGTGCTCAAGCGCTGATGGACGATGGACGATGGACAATGGACGATGGACGATGGACGACGACAAAACGACACGACGATTACGACCGCACGATGGACATACATCTCTCATCCTACCCCATCTTACCATCTGTTAACGACCCCCCTTTCACCTCATTTCTCTTCCCTTGACTGTAGCCTCTGCTGCCCCCCCTTCCTTGGTTTACATTAGCCCTTTAACGACCTTCCCTTACTACTAGTGATCTCTTCGGCACATATGAACGACTACTTGTGCATAAGATATCGTTTGTGAGCGAAAAGCAAACGCCGAAGAGATCGCGAAGCCAACGCCGAATCTCGCTACAAGCCTGCTGGGACACCCAGAAGCATGCTGACGAGCGACAACACTAGCGAATTCGCCTCGGATAAGCGCCGCTAGTCCTTTGCTCGCCTTGTCCTCAAGCCGAGAAAAGGGGCCTCTCGACTTTGCTGCCTGCCAAAATCTCGCGCGTCCTGCCTTCAACTTCTCCCAATCTTCACCTCGTCTCGCTTCTCGCCTGTCGCAAAGGAACGGCCTACAGCACTACAGCTCTCAACAGCCAATACCTGCTTCGACCCACCTCAGCAGCTTTTCGCCAGCTCGTTTCGACCAGCCCGCATCTTCGACGACCTCAGTGCGACCGCTTCAAATCGACATGGCAGAGCTCTCAAGGAAGCGCAACGCCTCAGAAGCAGGACTTGAATCTGGTGCAGCTCCCGCAGCGCCCGCGCCAGCCTCTACCGTCGGCGAGTGGGTGCCCGCCGCAGGAGAATCGCCCGCCGAAAGGGAGAAGCGTATCAAGAGGGAGAAGCGTGCAGCTCGGCTAGGACTTGGAACCGTCACTTTCGATACCACTCCAGCACCTCCTTCCGGCTCTTCCTACGTCCCTCCGCCGCCAGCTTCTTCGTACCCTTCCTCTTACTCGACCCCCGCTCAAGACGACTACAATGGCAGCGCCGAACCGACGGAGCCTGGAGTCGGAATGGCTATCCACCCTTCCCGTATGGGAGCGGCACCCGCGTTGGCTCAAGAGGGCAAGAAGAAGAAGCCTCAAGAGAAGACTCCGGCTCGGCTTCGTTACCTCAAGGCCAAGAAGGATCGAGCAAAGGGCAGGAAGGCGGGACTGCCTAACGCACCCAAGAAGGAAGGCAAGTTGAGCAAGAAGGCCAAGGCCAAACTCGCCGAGATTGAACGGAGGAAGGCGGCGGGTGAACCTCTTTCGGATTCGGAGTCGAGTAGCGAGGATGAGGATGACAAGGAGAGGGCCGAGCAGAAGCGGTTGGAGATCCTCAAGAAGAAGGAGGAGCGCAAGGTCAAGCGTGATGCTAAGAAGGCCGAGATTCGTCGACTCAAGGCCGAGGGAGGAGAGGTTCCGGCTACCGCTCCTCGAGTCGTTCCCAAGCCCGCCGCTCCCAAGCCTACACCCGTCGTCGCTGCCCCCGCTCCCGCACCTGCACCCATCGAGATCGAGGCCGCCACCACCACCCCCGCCGAGCCCTCCGCCGCCGAGGTCGAAGCCGCCGAGGAGGAAGCCGCTCGCCTCGCCCGCAAAGAAGCCAAGCGTCTCAAGCGCGAGCAGCGTCGTTTGGCTGCCCCTGTCGAGGAGGAGTCGACTCTCATCCCCACCGACAATGTCGACCGACCTCCTCATCTCCCCTCCCGCTCTCCCACCCCCGTCGTCGACATCGAGCCCATCACGCAGGAGGAGCCGGCTCCCCTTCTTCGTTTGCCTGGAGCTATGAGGCCCGCTGCGCCGAGTAAGAAGACCTTGAGCGATTTAAATGTGCATGAGAGTGTGAGGAACAAGAGGGTGGTGGATCCCGAGATGAAGGTCAAGATCGAGGGCGAGGAGCTCGGAGTGAGCGAGAAGGGAAAGAAGAGGTTGGCGGAGATGGGCATTACCGAGGCTTTTGCTGGTAAGTTGAGTTCCCTTTTGAAGCGTCGAACACTCGTTGATTCGCTCTACCCTCAGTCCAAACCGCCGTGCTCCCTCTCCTTCTCCCTCCCGGCTCGCCAACCTACCTCTACTCCGCCTTTGCTCCCCCTCAAGACCTCTGCGTATCGGCTCCTACTGGAAGTGGAAAGACGCTTTCTTACGTCGTTCCCATCGTCGAGGTGCGCCTTCCCTACATCTGCCTTCCTTCGCCTCGGCTGACCCTGAGTCCTCCGCAGACCCTCGCTCCCCGTGTCGTGACCCGTCTTCGCGCTCTCGTCCTGCTCCCTACTCGTGATCTCGTCGCTCAAGTCCGAGAGACGTTCGAGCAGTTTGGAAAGGGTACTGGATTGAAGGTGAGTTCCGCTGAGTCTTTCGCGACAGCGAGCTGCTGCTAATCGACCTCTCCCTTCAGGTTGGGACCGCTACTGGACAGCACTCGTTCGCGCATGAGCAGGTCTCGCTTGTTGGAGATAACGTTGATGAGTGAGTGTTGCAGCCTTGAGGCAATCGAGCTCTCGCTAACTTGCCTTTCTCTCGCAGGAGCATCGAAGGCGGCTCGAGCCAGATCGACATCCTCATCGCCACTCCCGGACGTCTCATGGATCACATTCGCGCTACTCCCGGCTTCTCTCTCCAGCACCTTCGCTACCTGGTGAGACCTCCCGCTTCCCCCATTTGCTGCTCGGCGCTGACCTCACTCGCCCCGAATCGCAGGTCGTCGACGAGGCCGATCGTCTGCTCACCCAATCCTTCCACGACTGGCTACCAAGCATTCTTGCTGCTCTAAAGCCTTCTTCAGCTACCGACGTCCTCGTGGAGCGCAACGGTGGTGTCGCCGACGCCCTCGCGCCCGAGTGGTGGGATGCCAAGATTGGTCGTGTCGCCTCGGATCTGGACGTTCGCTCGCAGCCATCGGTGCGCTGCTTCCCCCTTCTCAGCCGGCGAAGACAAACGCTGACTCTTCTTACCTACAGTGCCAGAAGCTCCTCTTCTCCGCGACCCTCTCCCGTGATCCCGCCAAGATTGATGCTCTCCACCTCCACCGACCTATCTATATCTCGGTCGAGGATGCTCTCGACCCCCACGCCGAGGATGAGGGAGTCGACAGCGAGCTCAAGTTTACTTTCCCCGCTCAGCTCAAGGTGGGTTCTCCGCTCGCTCTTCTCGCCGATTCGTTCGGCGACGCTGACCCCCTTCCCCTCATCGCAGGAGCACATGATCTTCTCCCCCTCGACGCACAAGCCTCTCTACCTCTTCCACCTCCTTCACACCCTCTCCCTTTCTTCCGCACTGTGCTTCACCAAGTCCGTCGAGGCGGCTACTCGTCTCGCCAAGCTCGTCGAGTTCTTTGAGCAGGCTCGCGCCGATACCGTCAAAGATGGAGAGGAGGTCAAGAAGGTCGTCGTCAAGGCTTACTCTTCTGAGCTGCCTTCGGGTGAGAGGACGAGGATCCTCGCTAGCTTCAAAAAGGGCGACATTCAGATGTGAGCTTGTCCTTTCGCTCTCTTGCCGTGCTCCGATGCTGACTTTCGTTCCGATACAGGCTCATCTGTTCCGATCTCATCTCTCGTGGTATCGACTTGCCTCACGTCTCGCACGTCATCTCCTACGACATCCCCGCCGACATGCGCAAGTACGTTCACCGAGTCGGCCGAACGGCTCGTGCTGGCAAGGCGGGAGATGCTTGGAGTTTGGTTGAGGATCAGGAGGTGGGTTCTATTGTTTTCTCCTCGGCGAGGGTAGCTGCTGATACTCCTCCCTCCTTCAACAGGCCGCTCCCTTCAAGGCGATCATGACCTCGGCGCAGCACATCCAAAAGATTGCTCGCGTTCGTGTCAAGGATTCGCTGGTGGAGCCCTTCATGCCCGCCTACCAGGTATGTCCAACCTTTCCCTCTCCTGTCCCGGCTTTCGCTAATCCTCTTGCTGCTCGCAGACCGCTCTCGAGAAGCTTCGCGCGCACTTTGCTACTGGCCAGGCCAAGAACGATGCTACCGCCTAGTCTACTTCTCACTCGCAATACATCATCTATACCAACTAATGCCCCATACTCGCAAGATGCACCCTTCTCCCTCCTGCTCGACTTCGAACTTGGCTCCCGTCAGCTTCGTCGCAACGTCCATGGCGAGTTGAGCTCGTTTGGTGAGAGGACCGAGGCGGAGAGTGGAAGGTGTGCGTGAGAGTCGCTTTGGACTGGGGTGGAAAGCCTTGAAGGTCGAGCGTGAGCGGTGGGGAGGAGGGTGAGTGCCGGCGAGAGCGAGGTAGGGGATGAGTTGGTCCTGCGCCCAGAGGAGGGAGTTAGCTCTGCTCTTTGGTTCTCGGGGAAGGCTCGACATAGTTGCATCCAGCTGTCGATGCAACCACCGCCATCCAGCTCCCTCAGCAGCGCCTCAGCAGCCTCCCGCCCCACCTCCTCGGGGGTCCTCCTCCCTCGCTCGCCGCTCGAGCTGCCTCCCAACCTGCACCCTGTACTCGTCTCCGCCCAAATGGTGATGTATATCTCTCCCCTATCTCCCTCAGCAGCAGCTTCTCGGGCGGTAGTGAGGTCAAGAGGGACCTCGGCGGCTCGGTGATGGAGGGAGAGAACTTCGGCGATGGCGTCTCGTGCACGAGTGAGGGTGTGCGTGGGCATCTTGTTGGTAATGACGATGCTCCCTCGGATAGTGACTACATCGCCTTGCTCCAACAGCGTAACGGGGCGAAGGACTTGACCCTCTGAGAGGGGTTGGACTTGAGCCGAGAGTTGAGCTCGACCGAGGGGAAGCGAGCCGCGCTGGAGGAGGGTGATGGAGATTGCAGGCGCTCCGAGGTGGGTTTGAAGGAACGTTAGCAGTACGTTGATGGTGTGGTCTAGCGGAGGGGCATCGGGGAGGTCGGTCGAGCCGGCGAGAAAGTGGAGTTGCGAGGGGCTGTTAGCGAAGAGCAGGGCAGGGAAGACCGCTTGGAAGAGGATGGGAAGGCTGGTAGTCGGTCCAGGGGAGGCATTCCATTCTCTTGAGCGTCGAATCCGCTCCTCCAAGCTACAGTCGTCGCTGCTAGCATCGTCGCTGGCCGCCGACCCTTCCCATTCCCAGCGACTTCCTCCCTCCCATCTCACTTCTTCGTCGCCCAGCCTCGCTTCCGCATTTCTTCCGCCGCTTACTCGATCTGTTAACCTCACCAGCGCAGAGTCAGCTGGCTGGATACCTGGCTTGTTCCGTCCTTGGCGAAAGTCTAGGATTCGGAGCGGAAGGTCGAGCACCGAGGCCAAGATGAGGGCGTTTCGGAGCACCAGCGAAGAGCCTGGGAGTTCTGAGGCTGAGATGGTGGTAGGATGAGCCATGGTGTTGGCGGCAGAGAGGCGTTCGCGGGGTCGAGTCGAGAGATTGGGGACCGTGGAGGCTTCGGCGCTGGTAACTGGTCGCGGCGGGTACGCTGGGCTTGATTATCCGACAGCGAGCTGAAAGCTAACAATTTGAGCCTTTGCGCCCATGCAAAGAGCAATCCACCGTCTGCAGCTGCACAGAGATGAGAAGCCCACCTCGCCCTTCGGCGCGAAGGCCAGCTCGAGCTTGAGTCAGGAGATCAAAGCTCAGATCCTCCGAAGAAGAAAGCTGACCAAAAAGGTGCCCAGACGTCTACGAGCCGCGCTCGTACTTATCGCCATACATCTAACTCGCACCTACACGGATCATCGATTCCCCATCTCCTTTGCTAACCGGCTCCCTTCGGTTTAGATTCTTGGCTCTGACGGCGCTGCGATCCCTTCTTCCCTTCCTACTTCTCACTCGTCTTTCTCGACTCTTTTGCCTCTCGACCTCGTTCTGCACCTCATCAACTCCGTGTCGGCCATTTCGTGCCCTCTCACTCCTCGAAGCGTGGGCAAGCGCGAAGCTCAGGAGGGATCGCCTCGTTCGCCTCTGCTTGAGCTCCAGCGGCCTCCCTCGAGGCTTCGCGACTCGTGCCGTCAAGCTGATCCACTGCAGCGGCTGCTCTGAGCTTCTGCTCGAGCTGTACTAGACTCGACTACCCCGTTTTCGCTCATTAGCGCATCGTCGACTGGGGTTGAAGGGGACTCCACCCCGAATTCACCGTCGTCCACGCCTCCATCCCGGGGCAGGTCGGGGTCGGATGTGCTACAAATAGCGGTCGGAGACCCGCCGGCCGACAACACATCGTTAAGAAGCGCCATCGCTTTCCTTTCTCCTGCTCGAACAACTCTTCACGCTTTCGCCGAGATGCAGGCTACGGAGATCCACACTCATCAGGACAAGGCTGAGCTAGCTGGAGATGGGCCGGTCCCAGTCGCCTTCACTCCCAACGACCCGGAGAACCCCATTGCGTGGTCTGAAGCCAAACGCTGGCGAGGTAAGCATCCAAGGCGAGGATTGGTTGGCCCCGGGGATGGTGAGGCCCCCGGTGGAGCTGCTGTAGCTAACGCATCTTCTTTCTACCCCACCAGTACTCTTCGTCGCCCTCACCGTCAGCTACACCAGTGCTTGTGCGTATTGCCAGCTCGCAGATTCGTAACGCGCCCTCGCCCCGATGCTGACGGATCTCTCCCTCACACAGTCAACGCGGCGGTATGTAGCTTCTCTTCATCTTCTCTCCCCTCTTCTCCCTTCCTTGCCCTCTTCAGACTCCCTCTTCGCCTCGCCCTCCTCGCTCTTGCGACCTCTCCCCCTTTCCCCCTTTCCTCCCTCCCTCCGTTTCCCTGCCTGCCTCTCCTGCCTCCTTTCCTCCCTTTCCTCTCTCCCTTCCTCTTGTCCCCTCCTTCATCGCGCTGTAGCATCTACCACTCGCGCTTCTTTTCGCACCGAACGTAGCGCTGACCTCGCTTCACTCGCAGGCAAACGGCGCCGTCTCGTCGGGATTTCGCAAAGAGCACCCTGATGTTTCCGCGACCGTCTTCCAGTGCTCCTCCCTCGTTTATCTGGCGATGCTGGGTATCGGACCCCTCATTCTGGCGCCCGTCTCCGAGACGTTTGGCCGTAGGCCGATGCTCGCAAGCTTGACGCTTTTGATCACGCTCCTGTTCCTTCCTCAAGCCCTCGCCCCCAACGTCATCTCTATCATCATCTCGAGGCTCGTTCAGGGTACCTTCGCGTGTATTGAGGGACCCGTACGTCGTTTTCTCGCTGCTCGTCGATGCGCCGAGCTCCCGCTGACCGTTTCGGTGGACAGATCGCTGCTGGTGTCGTCGCCGACTTGACTACCAAGTCCAACCGCGGTATCATGATGTCGACGTTCGTCTTAGCCATCTTCACGGCAAACTCGACGGGTCCCCTCTGCGCGAACTGGGTGGCCCAGGAAATAGGCTGGCGCTGGGTGTACTGGATTCAAATGATGTCGAACGGTGTCTGCTGGCTTCTCTGCCTCTTCTTCTTCCCCGAGACGTGAGTACGGCTCAATGATCTCTCCACGAGCGAGAGCTAATCCCTCCTTTCGCAGTCGCGGCGAAGTCATCCTCGGCAAGCGCGCGAAGGCGCTCGAGGCGAGCACTGGTCGTTCGCACTACGTCAATGGGCTCGATGTCCACGAGTCATGGGCTACGGCCTTCCGCATCTCCTGCACTAGGCCTCTCAACTTCCTCTTTTGCGAGAGCATCGTGACGGCGCTCAGTCTCTGGGTTGTAAGTTAACCGGCCAAGCGTGTCTATACGTGTGTTGACTTTTCTTACCCTTTTGTGCAGGGTTTCGCTTGGGGCGTGAGTCTTCTACTTCGTTTCGACCCGTTCACGTCGCTTACTCGGCATTCTCCCTCCCTCAGGTCGTTTTCCTCTTCACCTCGACCACCAGCCATATATTCCAAAAGCAGTATGGCTTTACGCAAGGGCAAGGAGGAACAGTACTCATCAGCTCCTTCATCGGCGCCTTCGTGAGTTGTCTCCCTTCCTCGATGCACCTCGTCTCCCTTCCTCGCTGCGCCCGTAACTGACGCCCTTTCTCCTTTCGCAGATCTCCTGGTGCCTCAACGCCACAGTGCAAGAGCGCCTCTACCAACGAGCGCTGGTGCAAGGAGCCGGGAAGGCGCAGCCCGAGGTGAGTTGGAGTCGTCGGCGTGAGGGTTCGGCGATCTTGAATCTGACTCGCTCTTCTTGTACTTCGATAGGTTCGCCTCTACTCGTCTGCAGTAGGAGGGATTGTCTTTGCCGTCGGCCTGTTCTGCTTGTGAGCACCCTCCTTCCTCTCGCTCTCGTCGACTGAATTGACTTTTTCGTCTCTAGCGGCTGGACGGCTCGTCCTTGGATTCATTGGATCGTACCAAGCATTTTTATCGTTGTGGTGAACGTGGGGTTGTTCTCGGTCTACCTAGGCGAGCACATAATACATATCCCCCCCCCCCCTCCATCACGAGTTCTACTTGACCTCAAGGTCTTCGCCGAAGCACGGCGCAGACGTACGTTTTGAGCCTCGGCTGACCCCACGCCTCTCCCCCCCCTGCAGCCACGTATTCCTACCTCGGTGATACTTATGAATCGCAAGTTTTCCTCTCCTTCTCGACCGTATCGCGGTGGTAGCTAACCCTCCCCGCCTCGTTCTCCCCCTCCTTCGGCGCCGCCTCTCGCAGATTCTCTTCGTCGGCCCAAGCTGCTCAGTCTCTCTTGCGTAACATCCTAGGCGGATGCTTCCCTCTTTTCTCAACTGTGATGGTATGTTACAACGCTCTCTTTCTGGCTCTTTGACCGCGCTGACTTCAACCCCCTCCCTCCCCTCCTCGCCCTCCCTCCTCCCTTTCCCACACGCGCAGTACGACAAACTCACCTTCCCCATCGCCTCGACCGTCCTTGGAGGTATCGCCTCGTTCTTCGCCATCATCCCCTGGATTATAATCTTTTACGGCCCCGCGCTTCGAGCCCGGTCGTCGGTCGCGAAGGCCATGGAGCTGGCGGAGGGCACTACTCTCCGAGACGAGCCCGAGCCCGAGATGGTGCACGTCGTCTGAAGAGATACAGCGCGGGTTGGGGGAGGGCTAGAATGAGGTTTTGATTGCTAGAACGGAGGCGCGATTTAGAGCGCCGAGCGCCGAACGTAGAGTGCCGTAGGCGCCTTCGAGCGCCAGTTAGATTTTAGATGTAAGAAATAGATTAACCTTATTCAGGTCTCGTCGTTTGCGAAATTTGACTCGCGATGAGGCAAGCTCACGCCGAAGGGAGCGAGCCCCGAAAGGAGCGCCGAGAAGCGAGCGCCCTCAGAGGGGAGAGGTTCTCCAAAGCGACGGAGCCACTGCGAACCGTTCTTGCAGCGCAACGAGTACTACACTCTATCACCCCTCAACGTCCTCCCATCGTCATCCCCAGCCACATTTGCGACCCTGCGCCCGAATTCATCGCCGAAGAGTCGCCGCCGGGCGTGTTCGAGCTTCGAGGAGCTGTGAGACGAGGAGCTCAGCGCTCTACTCAACCGAAGAAAGAACCAGAAAGCTCAGACCCACCTCCTCCTTCTCTTCGGTGTTGAGCGATCCGCCAAGTGAGGGCAAAGGTAGCTTGACCCGCCGAGGGCAGGTTTCGAGGGATGCTGCTGAGTTTGACGGGTCATCGAGGAGCTGAGCACTAGAAGAGTACGATGAGAAAGCTCACTCATTAACGTAGATGACCCAATCGGACTCGTATCCCGCGCCATTCCGAGCCGAGAGCTCGAGCTTCGAATCCGACGGCGGCGAGACGGTGAGCGAGTATGGAGCCGAGAAGCGGTTCTGCAAGGAGAGGACGAGTACAATAAGCTGCTCGCTCTGTAGATCTTCCTCGCTCACCCTCACCTCCCACGCCTGCGCGGTACGAGCAAACGATCCTTCGGCATTGGCCTTGCCACTGCCAGCTCTCGATGCGCCGAGATGGGAATGGTAGGCTTGTTCAGCTGTGGAAGCGAGTCGTGAGCTAATCCTGTGAGCGGTAGGCGACTTCACCCACCTCGAGTCGATAGCTGAAGCGTACGAATGGCCAATTCCTGCGAAGCGGCTCCGAAAGTCAACCTTCGACGGCGCGAAGAAGCAAGACTCGGATCAAGGCGAAACCTCACAATATCGAGCGTAGGGTGCAGCGTAGACAGCCGACGAGAATCACCCTCGAATCCAGTGACGATGAGATCACAAGCAGCATGGTAGCGCGCTACAGCGACCTCGAGAATCTCGGCCGAGGTCTGCTCGTCCCAGCCGAGCAGCAACGGTTCTTCGAGCCAGGAGGAGTCGAGTAGAGCCTGGCGAGGGAGAGAAGTCAGCAATGAACAGTTGTCGAAGACGAACGACTCACATGCAGGTTGAAGGTGAGGTTTTCGCCGCGCTGATACGAGTCGACCATTCGGTTCAGCTCGCGAATCTTGGCTCGACCGGTCCATGGTCCTTTACCGACGACGGGATCCCTGTGGGTGAAGAGATCAGCTATCACCCCCCAAGCTCGACAACCGGCGAACCTCCACTCACTTGGCGACTTGTTTCTCGAGGAAAGCGAGGAATCCCGTCTTCGTCCAGTTGAATAGGTGGCCCATTCCCTTGGCGTCGAGGGTCTTGAGAGGGTACTTGATGAAGAGGTTACGTCCGAATAGCCAGTCGTGTGCTTCGGGAGTCTTGATGATTGCGCTGGGGTGAAGAGGAGAGGGTGAGCTCGTTAGCTCGGTCGAGCGGCAAGAGGGGGGAGCTCACCGAGGGTAGCTCGTCTTGTCTTCGCGCCAGCGAACGAGGTCTCGGCACAGGCGGTAGATAGCGAGTGTCTCGTGAGTGGTCACCCTCCCGTCCTTTTGAGCGTTGGAGGGGATCGCGAAGCCAGGCTCGGCGAAGCCATGTCCGCCGTCGATCCAGGCTGTGGACCGAGATACGAGGTCAGTGAGGGCAGGAGACCGAGAAGAAATATCTGCAAACGCACGTATCGACACTGGCTTGGCAAAGTGAGGGCTGTCCACCAACACCGTCGAAGAGCGGCGAACGAGATCGAGGGGGTCGGCCCAGGAAGCGCTTGCCTTCTCTTTCCCCGAGGCGGCCGAGTACCCCCGGTCTCCCAAGATCGAGATGTTGTTAATGAAACGCTTGATCTGTGAGATGAAGCGAGCGTTAGCAGCATTTCGAAGTCACCAGCAACGACTCTCGGCGCTCACCATGCTCGGCGGAATCGGGCGAACGTCGTCCGGTAGCAATCCGTGGACTGCGATATCTCGACTGGCGGAAGTTAAGTAAGCTGAGAACTATCGAGAGAAGACACCAAACTCACTCTGGGTGCAGTAGATGGGCATACCAACAGAGCAAGATCTCGGCCGAGGGCTCCTCCTTCATCCCACCAGCGACGTAGCTCTCGAACGCGTGTACGGCCATAGTAACGTACGTTCTCCACTTTTGACCCTGGGAAAGCTCACCCCAGAGCGCACCTCCCACCGAAACTCGGTCGAGCTCATCGCTCGTCTCGACTCGTTGACGAAGGGCGCGGAAGGCGTGCAGGAGCGCTAGGTGCTGGTAGAGCTCTTCTATCCCAAGTAGGCGCACTTGATGCCCGTTGATGGGGTAGCGACGAGGGTTTGGGGCGGCTGCTGGCTGAGGTTGATTGAGGAAAGGTCGGAGCGGAGCGTCTGGAGGTCGTACAGCTGCTGTGGAGCACTGCTGTGAAGTCGAGTTAGACTGTTCGTATGGCGGAGGTGCGCTGTAGTCGTCCATGCTGAACGAGGTGAGATGGCAAAGGAGAAGAGCGGCGACCGAGGTGCGTGCGAAGACAAGGGGCCGCGGACTGTTATCGTACAGCAGAGATGGGCTTGCGTAGAGCAGGAGGCGAGTCCATGTATCCCTGTTGTGGAGTTGATCCATCTGCAAGACGCTCCTTGCAGCTCGGCTCTGTCCCGACCCCTTTTCAGCTCGGCGACCATAGAGCGAGGCTCGCCTTACTGCCTCAACGCTCGACGAAAACAGAGCAGGGTGAATCATGTTCTGTAAGTACCTAGTCCCTCACTGCTGCTCTAGCAAGCTGCCAGCAACCACACCTCGGCGCCTTTGTGCTTCGCGGGAGCTGTTCGGCTCCTCCGAAGGCCTCTGTGGAAAGGGAGAGAGCTTGGCCATGGCAAGCAGGAGCGGCTTTATGTACTGAATACCGAATTGTACTGCTACAGCGGCACTGCGATGACGAGAAATGGGGCAGACGAGGCGGCTTCCAGATCTTCGACGAGGCGCTGCGGCGAGACGACTCCCTTTCTTCCTTCGTCCAATTCGCTCGAGTTTGGTTGCAGCACATCAAAGGCAGCTTTAAACACTCGACTACAATAGCTTACGACCCTCGCCAACGCCCTAAGCACAAGGCTACAGAGGACTCGAACAGCACAGCTCTCGCTCTGAGCATCTCCGCTGCGACGTGAGTGTTTCATCCCCTTTGGCTCGCTGTAGGAGGGCTGTAGGAGGATAGGGCTATTCTGTAGCATCTACGACACGCTTTGCTACCTCAAAGCAGCGTGTCCTGTCTCGAGCGCGCGCCCTCAACTGCCAAACCCTCGTCATCTCGTCTCCCCGCATTGACGCTCACCTGTCCTTCCTCTGCAGCTTTTCCACCTTCACCACCTCCGCACCCCCATCTACCATCGCCCTATCCGACTTGCGCAGGCGCAACAGGTCTCATGTACGTTCCAGCGCCCTCGTTCCCGTCGTTTGCGGTTTCAAGGCGGCGAAGGGAGGGTCCCTTGCGCAGGCGACAGTCTCTTGAGGCGCAGAGCAGCTCTTCAGTCAGATGCTGGCGTGTATTGCACGTTATCGAGGCTTTGGAGTTGCTTGAAGAGGCCGTTCGGGCTCTTCGCCGAAGAGTGGAATCGAGGGTGTTCCGCACGAGAGTTTGAGTGCAGCGTGCTGATCGTTCCCGCTTCTCACAGATCTCTACGAGGAAGCACAACCGCGCGCTTGAAGTTTAGCGACAGCTTTCTATCCCTACACACGCCTCTCCCGTCTCCCTTCCGCGTACTCGAAACCCCTTCGTTTCGAGGACCCCCCTCCCCCTTTCGTCCGCCGCCAACATGAGCGCCGCTCAAGCTGCCGTCAGCTCCATCTCGGCCGTTTACAATGCAAAGCTCAACAAGGTCGCGTGAGTTTGATTGCTCCCTTGCTCAGCTCCGCTTTCGCCGAACCTTGACCCTTCGCACACGACTCTCGCTGACCCCCTCGATTTCGCGTCTTTTCCCTCGTTCGCTTCCCGTTCATCAGACCTGGTGCCGTCGGTATCCAGTTGGCATTGATGGCCGTCGTGGGAATCGTTGCCATCACCGCCTTCTCCCTCCTACGTCCCAACAACTCGGTCATCTATCAGCCGAAGGTCAAGTACTCTGAGGACGACCGTCGGCCGCCCAAGCTCGACAAGGGACTACTCTCATGGTGGGTTGACTGCTTCGGATGAACGAGAACGGTGTACTGACCGCCATCTCACTGCAGGGTTCCGCCCGTCCTCAAGACCAAGGAGTCGGCGCTCATGTCGACGATCGGCTTGGACGCTGTGTCCTTCCTTCGTTTCCTTCGCATGTGCAGGAACATGTACGTCCATTCGATGCGACTTTCGACCGTTTCGCCCGCTTACCGTCCTTCATTCGCTGCAGCTTCCTCGTTACGGCTGCCCTCACCTGCGCCGTTCTCATCCCGATTAACGTCGTCTACAACCTTCGCAACGTCTCGGCATCAAACCGCAACTATCTACTTATCCTGACCATGGCAAAGGTTCGAGGAAACTACCTCTGGTGAGCTTTGAGCTTCGCGAGTCGACTTGGGCCGAGCGCTGACTCGCTCTTTATCTTTATCATAGGGCTCACGTCGTGATGACCTACGTTCTCACCGTCGTACTCTTCTATTTCCTGTGAGCTGATCGCTTCAAGCGTTCTATACCAGCAACTGACTTTCGAGCTGTAGGTGGACCAACTACTCGCAAATGGTCACCCTTCGCTGGCAGTGGTTCCGTAGCGAGGAATACCAGAACACGCTTCACGCGCGTTCTCTCGTCGTGAGTTTCTCTCTTGCGCCTCTCTAAGAACCTACTAACCCTCTTTCGCCCGCAGATCACCCAAGTCGACAAGCGCTCGCAGACCGACTCGGGCCTTCAGTCGCTCCTCCAATCGCTCCAAATTCCCTACCCTACCACCGCCGTCCACATCGGTCGTCGTGTCGGAACCCTACCCGAGCTCATCAAGCGCCACAACGACGCTGTTCGCGCCCTCGAGGGAGTCCTTACGACCTACTTCAAGAACCCGGACCACTTGCCTACCAAGCGGCCTTCGATGCGCATCGGAGGATGGATGGGAATGGGAGGAAAGAAGGTCGATGCTATCGATTATTTGACGCAGAAGATTCAGCGATTCGAGGAGCGCATTGAGGTAAGTCGGGCTTCTTCGCCCCCGTCGCTTTCGCCCTTGCTGATCTTTCTCTCCTCTTCGCAGGCCACTCGCGTCCAGATCAACGACCGCAAGGCCGAAAACTACGGTTTCGCCTCCTTTGAATCGGTTCCCTACGCCCACATCGTCGCCAAGCGTCTCGCAGGCAAGGCCAAGAAGGGAGCTCACTTTGAGCTCGCGCCTCAACCTACCGACATCATTTGGGACAACATTACCATGACGGACGGATCGAGGACCAAGAACAAGTTCTTCGGAGGCATCTTGCTCGTCGTCTTTTGCTTCTTCTACTGCATTCCCCTCGTCGTCGTTTCGCTTCTTGCCAACTTGGCTGCGCTGTGAGTTCCGAGACGTCTCTCAGCCCTTCATGAGGTCTTACTGACACTCTTCTACTCCCAGTGGCGCATGGGTTCAATTCATCTCCGACTGGTCCGACAACTACCCCGTCCTCTTCTCGGCCTTCGTCGGAGTGGTGCCTCCTCTCCTCTCGCTGCTGCTTCAGTTGTTCCTTCCTGTCGTCATTCGGTGAGTTTAATCGTCGCCTAACGGAGCGAGCTGCACGCTGACTTTTCCTTCGCGTCAAAAGATGGATCGCCAGTCTTCAAGGATGCGCGACTCACTCGCAGGCAGACCGTATCGTCACAGCCCGCTACTCGGCCTTCCTGTTCATAACGCAGTTTTTCATCTTCTCCGTTCTTGGAGTCGCAGTGCAGATTGGTGAGCTTTATTCCTTCGATTCGGAGGCTGCTCGTCTGCGCTAAAGCTAACCCTCCGGCCTTCACAGCTATGAAGCTCTATGTCGAGATTGACGGCAAGGCCGACGCTTCCGAGATTTGGGACTACGTCAAGACGATCCCCGACCAATTGTGAGCCTTTCGCCCACTCACCGACCTCGTCGCCGCGCTGACTCTCCGCTCCCTCTCCAGCCAATCGACCTACATCATCCAGTCGTCCTACTGGCTCACCATCTTCCCCCTTCGTGGCGCCTCGGCTCTCTTCGATCTCGCTCAGGTCATCTCGCTCTTCCTCGTCTGGTTCCGCACCAAGCTCTTCGGCCGCACTCCCCGAGAGATCCGCGAGGTGAGGACTTTGCTCGCTCGCTACCTCGCACGTTTGCTGATCCTCCATCTCGTTGAACAGTGGACCAAGCCTCCCGAGTTCGATTTCCCCGTCTACTACTCCAACCACCTCCTCATTGCCGCCGTCGCCCTCGTCTACGCTCCTTTGGCTCCCCTCGTTCCCCTCTTCGCGGCGGCCGCTTTCGCCATCTCGATGTGGGTCTACAAGTACCAGGTGAGTTCCTCTCCTTCTTTCTCGACCGGGGAGGCCGACACTGATCCTCTTCGCCTGCAGCTCATGTACGTCTGCGTGTCGAGGGTCGAGACTGGAGGTCGTCTTTGGAACGTCGCTATCAACCGTATCTTGTGGGGAATGGTGAGTTGCGGGACCTCGAGGCTCGTCGACGGACGCTGACCCTCCCTTCGCAGATCATGATGCACGCTTTGATGGCCGTTTCGCTCGGACTTCAAACGAATTGGTTCTACGCTATCGCGCTGTCAGTAGCTACACTCGACTCTCGATGATTCGAAAGCTGACTTGCCCAACCTCACAGAGCACCTCCCGCCGTCGCCGTCATCGTCTTCAAGATCCTCCTCACGCGTCAATTCGACAACCGCTTCCGCTGGTAAGTTATCACCGAGCTAATCTTTCCACCGCTCGCCGCTGACTCCCCTCCTTCTACAGGTACATTCCCTCGCCTGAGGAGATCGCCGAGAGCCACATTCACCACGCCGACGCTCGCAAGGGCCGACTTCAGCGCCGTTTCGGTCACCCCTCGCTCCACGACCCGCTCTTCACTCCGATGCTTCACAAGAACATCCAGCATCTACTCCCGACGATGTGAGCTCTTCTCGAACGCTCTTTCAAGGGCTTCGGTCGCTAACCTTCTCGACCCTCACAGCTACAACGGCCGTATCGGACAGAGCACTGGACAGCTCGAAGGCAAGGTCGTGGATCAGAACAAGATCGGCGGTCTCACGTTCAACATGCTTGAGACGCACGATTTGGCTTTCGACCGCAACGCCTACCTCCGTCAGAGGGACGAGGATGCCATGACCGTCTCCTCGGCCAACGCTCTCGGAGGAACCAAGGCTGCTGAGGGAGGCGACGACTACTTCAACCAGCGCCGCGCCGAGTACCTCAAGAACGGCGCACACGGCGGTCGCGAGTCGCCGTACGGAGGTCGTGACTCGCCCTACGGCACTCCAATGCACACGCCCGACGATTTGCCTTTCGAGCTCAGTCGCATGCCCGTCCACTCGACCAACTCGCCCTCCTCGTCGACGGAACAACTCATTCAATACCCTCCCTCCTACTCGTCGCCTCAACAGCAGCGCGCTCGCGGCCATGCTCCTCAACTCAGCAACCTCTCGGTCGGCAGTCAAGTCTCGCTCGAGCAGTACTACGGCCAACAGCGCGACATGCACGCTCAACAAGCGGCCTACCACCAGTACGGCCCTCCTCCCCCTCACGCTGCTCAGCAGCTGGAGAGGATGGGCACCCCGCCGCCGCAAGACGGTCGGCGATCCGCTTCGCCTGGACCAGGACAGGCGTACGCCCCCGCGCGCTCAAGGATGAGTCAGGAATGGACGGCGGCGCCACCTTTCGGAGCAGGAGGGGCGAGGAGAGAGCAGGAGCAGCAGGCGCATCCCGTCGTGTACCCTGACTTCCCCCGCATGGAGTCGTCGGATCGTTTTGATCGCATGGAGGATGGTGGAAGGAAGTAGTAGACGTGCCTTTTACTTAGATGGACCTTTGACGGCTCGCAGGACGAGTCACAGACACTTTTCTTGTCTTAATGTAGCATTTGCCTTTTACCACGGTGTAGGAGAGTTCCGCGAACGTCCAATCGTGTGCTCTACGTTCTGCACAACTGCTCTGACAACTAGTCTGACCAACATGACCCTCTCGTGACCAGTGAGAGCTCGACCGAAGTCAGATAGGTCAGAGCTCGGCGGTCCTCACTGGCCGTTAAGCTCGCTCGAAGTCGTCTCTCTCCAACCACAACGCAAGCGACTCGAGAAGAGAATGGTGAGTTGTAACGTTCTACTCGCCCTGCTGTACCCTGATCCTCCCTTCGCCTCTCCTCCTTCGCTGACCCTTTCTCTCTCCATCTTCCTTCTTTCGCTCGCAATCGCAGACGACCAAGCGTCGAAACGGTGGACGCAACAAGAAGGGACGCGGATACGTCACGTTCGTGCGATGCGTACGTTTTTCACTGCTACCCTTCCTCTCAGCTCGCCCGACCGCCTGTTGCAGCTCCCTTGAGCAAGGCAGCAACCCGGCCTGCTCGCCAGCCTCATCGACGGCCAGCTCACCGTTCCTCCTCTCGCAGGTCAACTGTGGAGCATGCGTGGCCAAGGACAAGGCCATTCGCCGCTACTCCGTCCGAAATCTCGTTGAGGCGACTGCACTCCGTGATCTCAGCGAGGCGTCAGTGTACTCGGAGTTCGTAGTCCCCAAGACCTACCAAAAGAACCTTTACTGCATCAGCTGCGCCATCCACCTTCGTATCGTTAGGCCTCGAGCTAAGGAAACGCGCCGGAACCGAGATCCTCCCCCTCGGCGAGTTCGAGCGGGAGGGAATGGCAAGCTGGTCGCCGTGGGAGACGTGGCGAGGAGTGCGGTGGCGGCGGCGTTGAGGTAGATTTGAGTAGTGGAGTATGGAAGAAGAAAAGCAGCGACGCTTCGTTGCAGGACTTAGAACACGAGCGAGAGGCGAAGGAGATCCATCGCCGAGAAGCTCCCTTGAGCCGACTGGGAACTCTCGAGGCCAAGGTACAGTACCACAGCAGATTAACACCAAATGAAACATACGCACTCTACACATACCCCCTCTTAACCGCCCTCCTCTCGGCCTTCCTATCCTTCCTCTCCTCCTTCCTATCCCTGCGCTCCTCCTTCCTCTCCATCTTCTCCCACTTCCTCTGCCCCTTATCCGACCTCTCCACTCCCATAGCACGCCCCTCGATCCTCGAAGGAATAGCCATCAACCTCTCCCCGCGCTGCTGGAATCGACCTCCGATGCCAGTGCTTTGGAGCATCTCGCCGAGACCGCCAAGAGTGGTTTGGCTGCTTGAGGAGTTGTTGAGAGATTGCTGACGGGGGTCAGAGGGTGGAGGAGGGTAGCGAGAGGAGGAAGGGTCGTCGTTGGTGCTGAGGTAGCGTCCCTGGTCGCGCTCCTCGGCCGAAGTGCTCCCGCAGCGAGTGCCGAAGCTCTCCTCCTTCTCCGCCAAGCCCGACAAATACCCAGTCTTCTCTCCGCGACCGTACATATCCTGCGCTCGAATCCCATTACGATACTCGGTACGCGAGGTCTGCTGCTCCTGCGAAGGGCTGCCGCCTGACGCGCGATTGATCAACCCGCCGAATCGACTGCCGAGGCCGCCTTGCGAGGTAGGAAGAGGCGGGGATTGCGACGAGTGCCAGCGTTGGTTTGGAGTGTGGTTGGTGAGACGGCTGATGGCGTTCCCGAAGGAGGAAGAGGAGGTTGAAGCGAGAGGAGGGGAGGGACGTTGAGAGCCGAGAGTGGGGGAGTGACTGCTGGAGCGGGAGGAGGAGGGCGAGGGGAGTCGTTGAGCGTTGGTAAAGGAGTTGGAGGAGCCGTTGGTGGCTTTGAAGGCTGGTGGTGGGCCAGCAGGCTCGGAGTCTGCGAGGCGAAGAGAGAATCAGCTCGGCTCTCAAGACGGGCGAGGAAACGGAACTCACGATCATAAGCTGGCGGGGCTAGTTGAGGAGCGATCCAAGTAGACTCGCCCGAGCTAATGTTGATGTAGTAGGGTGTTTGATGCTGCTCGCTCCACTGCTCGACCCACGGCGAGGGGAGTTCGGCCTTCTGACTGAGGTTGGACATGGTAGGAGAGGTGTTGGGATGGATGTTGAAGGGGTGTAGAGCGAGTGCTGAAAGAGGAGTGAGATGAAGGAGCTCAAGAGGCCAACGACGAAGCAGACGTCAGGTAGCCCACCTCGCGCACCTTTCTCGCAACTTGCGAAAAGGCGAGATAGGGAGCGGCGCTAGTCGGTACAAGGATAGAAGTGACCTCTGGAGTTACTGAATGGCATCCCGACGCTGTAGAGTCAGGCGAATGTCGACAGGGGCTGCTCGGCGCAAGGGGCGGTGCGCGAACGGCGAGCGAGGAGACAACGAGGAGGGGCCAGAGAGCAGAGGTCGAAGGTCGAAACGAGGAAGAGGATATTGCAGTAGTCGTACACGAGCTCTCGGGCTCAGCTACAGCCTGCCAGGCTCAATCCGAATCCGAACCGCTGGACGAGTCGGAGCCAGAGCTTTTGCCGTGCTTCATATCCTTCTTGTGTTTCTTGTCCTTCTTATCCTTTTTGTGCTTGCCATCGGTGTGCTTGTCCTTCTTCGGCTTGTGGTGCTCCTGCGCGAGGGAGACGCGGGGTCAGCTTCGTGCGCCGTGAAAGAGGAGCAGGGGGAGCTCACCTGAGGATGGCTCGAAGACGAGGTAGCCGGTGGGTACGGACCAGCGTGCTGTACCCTGTTCCCTTGATCGTAGTGCTGAGGCGGAGGCTGCTGGTACTGAGGCGGTGCAGCTTGCCCCGGTTGGTAGTAGGAGGAAGCGTGTCCAGCGGGCGCGGGAGCTGCAAGGGAGCACAGGATGTCATTATACAGTCTTACAGCTCCTCAGCTGCTCTGTAAGACTCACCTGGCGCGTGTGGGTTCGTCCACGTCGTTTCACCCCTGATTGAATTGCCCCAGAATCGAGTGTTGTACTCTTGCGACCACTGTTCGACCCAAGGCGAGGAGTTCATTTTGTAGGACGGTAGATTCTGTAGAAAACCCGAGACCGTTGCGGTGAGAACGACAAGCGAGGAGTAGGAGGAAGAGCAAGAAGCGAAAGGAGCGGCGAGGGGGAATTGATTTGAGGGCTCGTTCTTGAGTGTAAAAAAGAGTTGAGTGGGACTCGTGCAGCTCTACACAAAGCATCGAGAGCCCCGTACTCTGCTAAAGAGCAAAGCGCCTCTTGACGCGATTTCGCCTTCAGAGGCCGACCTCTCATCGCCGAGCTCGCCGACCTCTCGAACTCGAGTTGTTGCTATCGTACACCGCCCGCTCTAAGATGCGATTCCACAATAACATCCACGTATAACATACTACCTCTGGAGCGCCTTAAACCTCCTCATATCGACCTTCTCTCCCACCTCGCCGAGCAAATGCCTCCTCGTGTAAGCGTTGAGCAACACTCCCTGCGGGTCCACCCTCTTGCGGACCTCGAGGAAGTCGTCAAACCGGGGGTACATCTCGCCGAGCATGGTCCGACTGCAGTTGTGCGATTTGGCCCAGTGGGGACGGCCGGAGTGGGAGAGGAGAAGCGATTCGAAGCGGCCGAAGAGGGCTTTGTAGGGGACGGCGAGGTTGAAGGGGCTGTTTGGAGAAAGGGTCAGCGCCAGAGCGAGAACAAGACGGAAAGAAAAGCTCACCGATACTGAATAGCGCCGATGTAGGAAGCTCGCTGGCCGTAAGTCGGCGAAAGCCAAATGTCGTCCTTCTCCGTCCAGCGAATCTCGATGGGGAAGTGAGATCGGAGTCCTTTAGGGTCGTGTAGCTCCTTCGTGAGCCACTGCTCCATGGCGAGGAGGCAGTCGCCGGTCTTCTCGTAGGGAACGGCGCCTTCATACGTGTATTGAGGGCTGCGAACGAGGGAACGGGTCAACGATTATCGCGAAAGGGAAGCTACGATATGAAGCTCACAAGCCGCAATCATAGTTGAAGATGTTGGTGGAGATGTCGACGCGGTAGGTTGGCTTGGTGAGCATGGGCAAAGGCTCGGAGGGGAGGGATCGGAGGTCGGCGACGGAGGATTTGGGGGAGATGGAAGGCGTGAGAGGAGGGGAGATAAGATCGGTCGGTGGTCGACGTATAGTCGAGATCTCCTTCTTTGACGATCCTTCGAGCTGCTTGAGTTGCGGCCAGACGGGGGAAAGAAGGGTTGCGAGGGAGAAGGGAGCAGGGCGGTGAACGAGGGCCCACATTAGGTGTGCGTGATAGGGTAGGACGTTGGGGAAGACGCGGGCGATGGTGAGGACGACGGCGTGGAGTCGTTTTGCGAGGATAGTCTCGGTGAAGTAGGTCGAGAGCCAAGATGGGGGAGCCGAAACGGGCTGTTAGGGGCGAGGGAAGGTTAGTTACGGCCGAGAGAAAGAGCCGAAAGATAGCAAATACCTTCTGAGTCCTATTTAACCTCGAAACCTTGACCTGCCCGACCTGAGGGAACCACCAGCACCGAACATGCTCGGCGCTCTCGGCAATCTCCTGCCACCGCTCGACAAACTCCTCAAACCCGATACTCCAGCACTCTTCCTCCAAATTGAAGGCCTTCTCGCACCTTGCTCCAACGCCGACGATAACTCCCACGGTACCGAGTCCGCAGGTCGCCGAGAGGAAGAGGTCGGGGTCTTGTGTCCGGCTTACGCGCACTACGGGAGCGTCAGGAAGGGGGAGGACGAGGTCGAGAAACTCGACGCAGGAGGAGAGGTTGCCGTAGGTGACTCCCGAGCCGTGAGTGGCGGTACTAAGGCATCCGGCGAGGGTTTGGTCGGAGATAGAGCCTAGCGAGGAGATGGCGAGGCCGTGTTCGCGCAGTTGAGGATGCAAAGCGGAAAGCTTCATTCCTGCTTGTCCATGGTAGGTGCACTGCTCGGCGTCGATCTGTAGATTCAGGTGTAGAAGCGGCGTTAGTCATGCCGCTCTCTTTGCGCGTAACGATTTGTAGCGCTACTGTCCAGCTGTGAGGCTGCACCAGCGGCTTCCTGGGCTTCACCAAAGCTGAATCTACCCGCTGCTGCTCCCCTGCAGCTCCTGCTCATCCCGATCTCCACCTCGGCCGAAATCGAGCGCCGCTCTTTGTCAGAAAGCGCGGAAGGCTCACCTCCAACAGCTGGTCCATCGCATCGAGGTTGATGATGTAGCCATCGGTGCACACGAGATCGCTCGGGCTATGGCCACTGCCGCTGGCGCGCAACTCCTTGCCTTCTCGCCTGGCGAGCTCGACGACCAAACGGACCTCGCCGACATGACGCGGCCGAAAGGTGGCAGAGGTCTGGGAAGCGAAAGTGGTGGCCCAGTTGGTGAAGAGAGCTTTTCGACCTTTCGTGTAGGTGATGGGCGCGAGTTGGGCGTGAAGGTCGACGATGCTGAGGTGTGAGAGCGAAGAGGAAGAGGAAGGCGTGATTGACATCGTGCAAGATGTAGCTCGATAGCTGAGCTGGGGTATCGAAGGAAGGGGAGATCCAATCAAGTCCTACAGAGGGGGGCGCGATTCGGTACAAAAACGTCGAGGGAAGAGCAAGGCGATGAGGAAAGGGGAAGAGAGCAGCCGCGCTCTGACTTCGCAAATCGCCGATGGTTGAGGCCAGAGGTCTTATCTCGGCCTCGTTGACGTGATACAGACGGCCATCGGGGCTCTCCTCGTTCATCAATACGACTCAGAACACCCACCGTGCTCTGTACCCTCTCACAGCGCGCCAAAGTCGTCTCGCAAACGCCGAGCTTCGCATCCGAGCCGAAGCGCGGCGGGCTGAACGTGGGCTCAGAATCCACTTCTGAGAATTTTGTACATTGGAACAGACTCTAGCAGATACGCTCAATGTACCTTTTCCGACCCGAACGTCGCTTGGCGGATTTCCAATCTTTGTCCCTCGCTGCCATCGCCTCTCAGCCGAGCCGACTCTACAATGAACTTGGCTCAAGCCGAGCAGGCGGCCCTCAAGTCGGAGGGGAGTTGCTGCTCGAGGTACTGCGAGACGAGAGAGGAGAGGTCAGTACGATGAGCAAGGCTTTCAGCCACACGAGGTTCGGCGCAAGCTCGCCGCTCGGTCCAGCCGGAAGGAAGTCGAGGGGCAGCGAGACGGCAAACTCACAGCGAAAAAGTCCTCAATCTTGATCATATCGAGCGTACCCAATGGGGTCGAAGTCTTTAGCGGCTGACCTCCCCAGAGGACTCGAAGGAACCACGCGGCGCTCGTCTTCTTCTTCTTCTTGTAGAGCTCAAAGACGACTTCTGAGCCCATTCCAGGCCAGACCATCTCCGAAACCTGTAGGAAGCCGAGAAGAGGGGAGATGGAGCCGTCGTGGGCGACGTTGTGAGAGTCTGCACCAGGGGAGAGGTCAGCGCGGCGTCGGCGAAGCAGAGGAAGGGAGAGGTAACGGGCGTACAGAGCTTCTGACTAGTACCAGCAATCTTGGCCTTGAGGTGCGAACGAAGCTCCATCATCCAGGCTGCGTACTTGAGGGTCGAGTAGGCGGTCGAGTTCTGGGCGCCGCGCCAGCGGTAGGAGTACTCGAGTTGGCCGAGACGGAAGACTTCGTTGGCCTGTAGAGGTTCGAATCGGAGAAAGATGGAAGGAAGTTGAGAAGACGGTTGAGAGGCGATAGCGAGCGGAAGGGGGGCGGAAGGAAGAAGGACGAGGAAAAGGTCGAGGGCGAGAGGGAAGAGGGGGAGGAGCGAGAGGCGAGTCAGTGCCGGTAATTCTCGACCTGCAAGGTCACAGACAGAATCAAATACTCACCTCCCCTTGAGTTACGCAGGTCGAAGTCGAGTTGGTCGAGCACGGGAGCGATTTGCCATGGCAGAGTTTCGCCGAGAGGTTGTCAAAGTAGCTGGAAGAGGGGAAGTCAGCGAGCTGCGAGAAAGCGCGACGCGGCGGATCGAGGGGAGAGACTCACTGGTCGAACGAGGTATGCCAGCTCGCGTCGTCATCCTTCTCAATCCCGGAAACGGCGTCGAGCTTCTCGTAGAGGCCAGCAGCGGCCGTGAGATGCTCCGTCCAGTTGGCGTTGGTGCCCTCGTACGCCGAGCGAAGGTTATCGGCGGCAGAGCAAGAGTACGAAGGCTCAAGCGAGTCGTAAGAGCTGGACTGGATGAGCGCCTCGTAGCCCGTCTTCTCGGTCGAGGGGAAGAGACCGGTGACGAGCGAGCCGAGGACTTGGGAGGTGATCACGTTGTTGGTGACACGGAAGGAGACCTTCTTGCTGTCGAGCTTCTTGGGAAGGAAGCCGAGCTTGTCGCGGTAGACGGCGGCGAGGTCCTGCGAAGGAAGAGGATCAGCTCGGCGCTCTCGAAGAAGGCTGCTTCAACTCACGAGACCGTGCTGGTGCGAGTCCTCCAATCCCTGATCAGTGATCTGAGGGAACTGGCAGTTAGAGCCGACGAAGCCGGGGCCGACAGTCGTCGTCAGGGGGTTGGCTTCGTCGGTGTAGGCGTCCCAAGTGATCTGACCAACGTCCTTGCCGGCGGCGTAGTGGGCGACGAGCGAATCGGAGCAGTCCCACTTGATGTCCTCCTTGAAAAAGGTGTTGCTGGCGTCTGTCGGAGCAGTATCAGGTCAGTGAATCTTGATCGAATGGCGAGCGAGGAATCGCCGAGCAGCGATCACCGGGGACGAAGGCGAGAAAAGGGGTGAATGCTTCGACGCGCGGGGAGCTAGTAAAGGTAGTACTTACAAGGTGTGCGCTTGTGGTGACGATGGATGACCTCGACGTACTCGAGCTGATATTCCGACGAGGGAGTCACGTACTCGGTCTCCCGGACGTCTATTGAGAGCCAGTGATGGGTCAGCTTGGGTCTTTCGAGGAGTCAAAGATTAAACCGATAGAGCTGTAAGACTCCGAGAAACTTACGAGGCATGTTGCACCCTAGTAGCGACCAAAATGAGCGCCGAACGGTCAGCCCTCGTTGCTCGACGGAAACCGAGCCTTCAGAAAGCCCAACGACCTACAGTTATAGACTCCGTAATCCTTCTTGGGAGTCTTGGACGAGGTGTAGATCTGTCCATCGGTACCAGTGCCGTTAATGACCCAAGTGAGGTTGCTGAACTTGGTCGCCGCTTGAAGGAGGGGGAAACAGGGTCAGCATGGGCTACTAAGGCGGGAGGATCCGCTCAGAGACCTCAATACTCACCAGGAGCGTAGTGAATCGGCGCGAAGGTCGCGTTGGCGCTCAGGGAAGCAGCGAGAGAGGCGACGGCAAGCGTCGACGAAACAGCAGGCATGACGAGTTGGGCGAGGGAAGTAGGGGGAAGAGAGAGATGCTCTTCCATCTTGTACTCGCTAGCAGACCCACGCGGGCGAGCTCTTCTCCCCCAGAAACGTGCTCAAGCTCAGCCGCGCAGCTTGAGCTGGTGGGTTGGCAAGACCAGGTGATTTCTTGTGCTACAGAAAGATCCGGAGAAGTCGGCCGTGTTTGATGCGCACGAGGAGTGAAGCAGAGTGAATCGCGGACGAAAGAGCAGAAGGGAAAGAGCGGAGGACGGCGCGGCGGGGCTCTTGAGGGCAAGTCGAGCTGGCATCGTACTACAGAGGGTGAACTAGACAGCAGATAACTTTTCTGCGCTCATATTCTAGCGCCTTGCCAGCCATGGATACCCGCTCGCCGATTTGCTCGGCGCTCACTCGGCGCTCGAGCGGCAGCTCTTCGCCCTCTCTGCACGTCGAGATGAGCTTAATAGCGAGTATAAGTATCACAACAAGTCTCTAGACATTCCTATTTTTCCTTCGATATCCTGCTGGGCGGCGCCTCTGCCCTCCAATAGACGCCCAGCGCCTCTAATCCTCCTTCACTTCCCCCAAACCCGCTTCCACCTCAGCGTTCTCTCCCTCAGTCCCATGTTCCGTAGCCCTCTTTGCCCGCCGAGCGAGCGACTCCTTCAGCATCTCTTCCCGCGCCAGCGTCGCCCACCGATCCGCCTCCCTATCCTCCTTTGCCCTCTCCTGCTCCGCCTTCATCGCCGCGATCTTTTCCTCGAAAGCCTTCCTAGCCTGCTCCGCCGACAGTGATGGTGTACCGTCGCCCCGAGCTTCCACCTTGACCTTCTTCTTGCCGCCCACGAGCTGACTGAGCGCGGCGGTCCAATCTCGTCCGAGTGCGTTGGCGCCGAGACGGAAACCAGCGAGGGCGAGGAGGGGCCATGAAACCCATCGAGGGAGGCAAATCCATGCGAGGAGTATCGGCAGATGAACGGCGCCCTCGATTACACCTATCCGCGCCGACCGAGGTTCTAGGAATCGCCCAAGGGCGGCCTCGTTGGCGACGACGGCGTAAGCGATGGCGATGAGGGCGATGGCGATAAGGAGGAGTGTTCCGACAATGATGGCGAGCCAATTGCTGAGACAGGCGACGTAGTAGATGGCTCGTTCCAGGAGGAAGAGCACCCAATTGAGGAGGAAGGCGAGGGCGCGGAAGGGGTAGGTTGAGGTCCATTTGATGAGCTTGGCGACGATAAAGACGCCGACGGACCAGGCTAGGAAGATTGCTGATTGCTGGCCCGTTTCGAGCAGCATTTTCAGCGTTGAGCGAGCAATGTCGGCCTCGAGGCTGGCTTCGGCGGGCGCTGCAGCGGCGGGGGAAGAGGTGGAAGCGGAGGGATCGGCTGAAGATGGAGGGTAGTCTCTTGGCGGCGGATTCGGAATGGAGCTGGTGTCGATGGGAGAAGAGGATGGTAGGGTCGAAGTCGAAGCGACGGGCTCATCGTCGAGCGGAACAAGAGGCGGTGGCTCGTCTGAGTCTCTGTAGGTCGACCTGTACAACAAAGGAACTATCAGCAACACATTCTAGAGCCCCTGTAGCCTTGATTGGCCTGCCTCGGGCCCTCGACTTTGTCGTGTGCCGGCAGCTTACATGACGCAGGGTTTGATCTCGGCGATAAGCTGCAGCGAGGGGCAGGGTGAGCTCTGGTCGTAAACTTACATCGTCCAGAGTCCAACTCACCTTGTTGTGTAGCGAAATGGCGCAAGCAGCGAGCAGCAAAGCCCAAAACGAAACGAGGAAAGACTCCGAAGCGACCGGCGGAAGGCGGTTACGAGCGTTTGATGCTCAGCAGCAGCTGGTTGATGTGGTGGTAGAGTGTGCTAGCTTGCAGGCGGCGAATTTTAAAGGCGACGAGGATAGCGAAAGACTTGGCGGAGGGCAAGAGCGAATGAGCCGACTTCGAACCTGTTGGTCTCCTCGAACTCGCTCGCTTCAGCTCAACGACTTGCAGACGGCTAGATCGGTACAGGAAACGTATCTCGAGGCGTACGACACTCGCTGTAGCCTCCTACAACTCCCTCTCGCTCTCTGCCCCACTCGTTCGATTGAGGCGCCTAGAGGCTGCGCGTCAGGTGAGCAAGTCGGTAGGAAGCAGGTGAAGCCTTAAGGTGAGCTTCGCGGAGCATTGTCCAGCACCTGGAGAGCTCCTTGATGTGCTGCAACGCCGCGGCTGGCCTCGGCGCTTGGCAAGGAGCAGGGGCAGGCGGCGGTTTGCGCTGATCGAGCACGAGGAAGCTGACTGACTTGCTCCGATACAGATTGCTCTCGTACACCGCGTCAGCCATCAATTTTGAACGCCTTGCAGTAGCGGCGCGAACGCTACAAACGGATGCCTTCTCACTCGCGGAGATCCTCCGAGGCGTCGTTCGAAGATGAGGACCTTCGTCGCTCTTCAATCGACGCCCTACTCGACAGCAAAGCTGGTCTCGAATCTCCCACTTCCCACGCCTTCCTCACCGCCCCTCCCGCCCCTTCTTCCAACGCCAAGCTCGCTTCCTTCGCCGCCCTCGTCTTGGTCTCGACCTTAGCCGCCTACACGACACCAGCAGCAGCACTGGAGGATCGCACGGCTGTACTCAAGCTAGTGCCGCTACAATACGGCCTCCTCAGCCTCGCAATAGGGGTCTTAGGGTGGCTTCGGCCGAGAGGCTTGTTCGGCGGACCTCGCATCGGTACTGGGAACGGGGAGAGTGGAGATAGGCGACTTGCTCTCGCGGTGGGCATTCTGAGCGTTTTATCGGCAACGCTCGGGCTTTGGCAGGCGCGTTACATGGCCCCACGAGTGTGGCAGGCGATCGAGGTGAGCGAGCACCTCCCCCTTGATCTCCTCCTCGACGTTGGAGGCTGACCTTTCGAACGACATTCCCAGGTTGCCAGCATTCCTACCATTTCCATGCTCGCCCTCCTTCCCCTTTTCGGTATCGCCAGCCTTCGCACGACGCCCGAAGCGCTCTCATGCACGTCGAGCGTCGCCTTCCTCGTCCTCTCCGGGCTGCTCGGCACGGCAGTGCCCTTCGTCGGCCTTGCGCTTGCCCTTCTACGAGCTACTGTCGAAGCTCTGAGGTGGCATTTCCTCGCGCAAGGCCTCAACGGCGAGAAATCGGGCGGTTTCCTCTTGGCGTCCTCAGTCGTGAGTCGAGAGGACGGACAACGGAGGCGCCAGCTCATCCCTCTCCTTACAGGTCGCGTTCGGACTGTCTCTCCCCATCGCCCTCGTTGGATCTGCGCGACCCAATCCGCCGGCTCAGTTCGACACCTACTCCGCGGCTTCCTACACCATTACATGCGTCCTCGGCCACATCGCCCTCCTCTTCGCTCTACACACATTCTCGTCACCCCTTTCCGTCGCCTCCCACGCCCTCCCCCGAAACCTCATCCTCCTTTGGCTCTCCATCCTCAATAGAGAAAGAGTCGCCCTCGTCGGCAAATGGCAGGAGATGGTGCTAGTCCTACTCGGCGGTTCCTTCGCTGTCCTCTTTTGCGATCCAGAACTATCAACGGCGATGAGGGATCGGTCAAGATGGATACGACGTCGTCTCGGCCTTGCGCACGCTGGCGGCGGAGAACCATCGAGCTACGACCTCGAGACTGAACTCGAGTCGAGAACACCTTCACCGGCGACATCACCGACCTTCGTCGGCGCTCGTCGCATCTCCAACGGCAGCGGGAGAAATACGACTTCCCCCTCGCCGTCTCGCACCCTCCTCTTCGTCCCTTTCCTCCCTCTTCTCATTCTTCTCCTACGATCTTCAACATCCACAACACCGTCGCTCTCATACGCTTGCGACTACCTCTCTCCATCGCTTCGCCTTTCCCTCTGCCCCGCCTCCTCCCACTCCCTCACCGTCGACCTCGTCTTCGCCTACTACGAAGAGCCGTTAGACGCCTTTGCCGAGCACTTGAAGGGTATCAAGGACCTCAAGTTTGTCAAGAGGAGGGATTCGAGGGTCCTGGTGTATAACAAAGGACCGAAGAGCGAGGAGGAGTTGAGGTCGGCGTTGAAGCTCGGCGGTCGAGACGAGGTAATTCCTTTGCCGAATTTGGGGCGAGAGGGAGCGACATATCTACAGGTGAGTTTTTCGCTCTACTTGAGAGCCCCTCTCGTTCCTTTCTGACTCTTTCCTCGCCAACAGCACATCCTCCTCCACTACAACTCTACCCTCCTCGCCAGCTCAGGCCTCTTCCCACCACCCACCTCACCACCACGCTCCCGCATCCTCGCCGACCACACCTTCTTTGAACAACCCCATCTCGCCTGGTCCGACGTTGCTGGTCCTCGAATGCAGCTCGTCGATTCGGACACGGGGTTCGCTGCACTAGGTCCAGTGCTGAGGACTGATTGCGGGGAGGATGGAAGGGATACGGGGAATTATCCGTTAGTGAGGGATCTTTATGTGTTGTTTCGTGGGAAGTTGTGTCCGCCGGGCGGCCAGTTAGTGAGTTCGGCGATGTCGATCGACCGAGAGGGAGTTGATGCTGACGATTTGCTTCCTTTACTTCGACAGTCCGCGTGGTCAGGACAGTTCGTCGTTAATAGGAAGCGCATCATGGCCAACGCTTATGAGTGGGTTTCTCCCTTTCGCTTCTCCTCCTCTTCGCTCGCTGACCTCCCTTGCAGGCGATACGCTGCGCTGAGCGAGATGCTGGAGGCGCCCGAGGGTCATTGGATTCATCAGGTATGCTCCACTGACCCCGATCTTCTACTGTCCTCAAGCTTGACCGTTGATCTCGGCTGTCGAGACTTTCGGCTGACGAACCTCTTTCTCTCTTCCCAGCTCTGGGGCGCCAACGGCTCGGGCGGTGAGTTTCACTACCCTGTTTCGTGTTATCTACCCTCTGAGGACGCTTGGAGACCCTCGAGACCCGTACTGATCCCTTCATTGCGTTCCCCCTCGCAGGACCCTCCAATCCCGCCCTCGGCCACCACGTCGAGCGATCGTGGCCGCTGATTTTCGACTGTACCGACCCTCGTATCGCCGACGAGTGTCCCGACGACGTTCATGTAAAGGAGAAGTGCCAGTGTATTGATAGCTAGCTAGATGGGAACGAAGACGGGTTTCGATCGATTTTCGGCTCGGCGCTCGCGAGGGGCGGCTGGCGAGATTGCGCTCGCTTCTAACGTCCGCCGTTGGCTTCAAGATATCAAGACTATGGTCCGAGGTTACAAGACGCTATACAGAAGACGAATAAACCACGCCGTTCGACGCTCCTGCCCTCCCTCCCTCCCTCTCTCCCTCCCTCCCTCCCTCTCTCCCTCCCTCCCTCCCTCTCTCCCTCCTTCCGCCCGAACCTCCTCGCTTGTGCCGCCGCCAACCGCTCACCACCTCAAACGAACAGCAGCAGCAGTTGCAGCCGCCGTTGCAGCATCGGCGACTGTGGCAGCGGCGGGAGTAGTCGCTTCCACCGTCGCAGTTTCGGTCTTCGTCGAGGAGGGGCCGTTGGAGTTAGATTTGACCTCGACTACCACGACGATTATGCTGTAGCGAAGAAGAAAGACAGATCAACATCGCTCTCGGCGAAAGAGAGAGCATGAAAGCGCACATGACGATGAGAATGACTCCAGCGAACGCAGCACAAAGCTTCCTCTTGTATCTCGCCGCTGCAGCCGAGATCTTGGCCGTTCCCAACTGCTTCACGCCAGCGCCCATATCCTCCTCCGTCTTGTAGGCCGCCTCCTCGATTGAGATGAACTGCTGGTCCTGCGCCGCGACGAGACCTTGGACTTGCTGGAAGAGGGCCGCGAGCTCGACGAGGTTGGCCTCCAACTTCAAGATCTCGGAGCGTCGGTCTTTGGCCTCCGAAAGAACAGCGAGTGCATCCTCGGAGCGCGAAGAGGCGACCTGTGAAACGAGAGCGCGACGTCAGCGCAAGCCATCGCCGAGATCTTTGAATCGCCGAACTCACGGCTTGAGCAAAGATCTGACCTCCATTCCCCGCCTCAAGCACCTGCTTCACCTCATCCTCCGTCGCCTCCGGCTTGACGATCTTGTACTGCCTCGCGACCCTTTCCCTAATCCTCTCTCGGTGTCCCTTCTCCGCAATCTGCAACTTGTTCACCGCTCGACCCAAGCTCCCCTTCAACGTCTCCCAGTGACCACGACGAGCTTCATCCTTTCCTACTTGAGGCGAAAGAGCAGCGATCCGTTGAGTGAGCGAGGAGGTCGTCGACGTGAGCGAGAGGGTGAGCCCGTCAACTTGGTTGGTGAGCTCGGGCGAGGGTTGAGAGAGCGAGAAGGCCTGCTTCGTCGTTAAATCTTGGATAGAGCTCTCGAAGAGACGAACAGCGTCGCGGATGGAGGAGACCTGTGTTACGAACGGGTCAGCGACGAAGCGGAGCGGAGCAAGACCGACATCGGGAGCTCACCTCGTCGTAGAAGGCGTCGGAGCCCAAGTCGAGACCGACTCCCACCTCGTTCATTTTGAGGTCCTTGTCCTTCAATCCCGCCGTTTGAGCTGACTGCTCTCCGACTTGGTGGTAGCCGGACGCCTTGTTCTGCGCAGGCGGTGAAGCGCGAGGCCGTCTGAGCGAGCGGCAACAGGATAAGCTCTGCAGACTCACCTGTGGTAGCAAGCGATTCATACTGTTGAATCCGAGCTGAGATTCGAGGCGAGAGACCAGAGTCGAGAGACGAGCAAGAGACGCGGAAGCAGGAGGGCAAGAGCAGAAGCCCCCCGAGGGGTTGGAGGAGTCGAATGTGGGGTAGCGAACCTCTTGATATCGAGCTACAGCATTCACAAAACTCTACAGCACCTCTAAACATCTACAAACCCTCACCACCTCACCCCCAGCTCATATCTACGCAAATCTCGCCTCCTCGGCCGAAAGTCCCCATCCCTGCCTCCCTCTCGGTCGGTCATAGGTCCCAGGCGGGCTCGGTCGCCTCAGAATACCTCTCGGATACGACTTGTCAGGCGATGGTCGTCTCCGAGCTGGCAGCGGGAGGAGAGAAGGCTCAGGACGAGGGAGGTCGTCGATCGGCGGAAGGACGTCTCGGAGGAGGGACCAGTAGCGGTCGTATTCGATGGGTGAGATGCCGCGTAGGCTGCGTGAGTATAGGTCGGGAGTTAGTGAGGCTGTCGCTGAGCCGCAGATACCGAAAGGCGACTCACGCGCGAACGTTACGGAGGAAGACGGCGGTAACCTGCGAAAGCCCCCAAGCGAGCTGGTCGATGTCACCTATAGCGATCTGTACGAGAAAGGGGGGAACGTCAGATACAATCGAAAGGGGGTCGAGCGAGCTCTTGATGGTCAAGAGCGACACCTCGACCGAGCGCCGAGCTCGCGAGCTCGGCCGAGCCTCATTCAAACTCGAGAAAACGCACCTTCCATGCCTCGACTCTCAGCCGTAGCCAGGACTTTTCCTTTCCATCAGGTTTCGCTGCCCACGTCCTCCTCAGCGTCATAGTGTACTCCTCGCTGAGCTCGTCTTTCCACGCTTGAACGAGCAGTGTCGAGTAGACCTTGCAGGTGTTGATCCATGAGTAGAGGTCGAGCATGCCGTCTGTATTGTCGAATAGGTGAGCTCGAGATGAGAAGAGAGGATGCCACAGACGCTCGAAGGCGGACGGAGGTCGACTGGGAGCTCGGCGAGAGGGAAAGCGAGTGAAGAACGTACCAGGCATAGCGGCTCGGCACTCTGCAAGGTAGAGGGACGTCAATATCGTCCTCAATTCTTACGAAGAAGGCTTGCGAAGCTCACCAGGGTCCCACTCAGCGCGGTCGACGTAGCCTAAACGCGAGCGGCGAAAGTCAGCCGAGCTCCTCGTCACTAATATCGTCCTTCTCCCTTCTCCGTAGCAAGATGTGTAGTACCAAGATATGCCACTCACGCTTAAAGTAGTGGTCGATGGGCACGAGCAAGTCCTTGATGGAAGTAGAAGCGAGCTTGACCTTGCCAGCGAGTACGTTGAAAGCCCTCTGTCGTCGAACGATGGACATCATCTTCGTTCGATTATTCAGGTCCACTCGGTAGAGATCGTTGGCGACGTCGTAGCCAGTCCGTGGTGCGGGAAAGGCGAAAGAAGAGTCAGGTCTCGAGCTCGGCGCTGGCTGAAAATCGCCGAGAGGGAGAAATCGAGCTCAAGCTCACCTGAACAGCTTCCTTCGAGAAGGTCAAGTAGTTTAAGCATCCACAAAGTAGCGGTAGAAAGAGCTGCACATGCCGGTTCATCGACCCCGTGCTCGGTTCCAAATCTCCCGTAGGCGTGACGGTCGCCATCGCAAACTGCATCTTCATATGACTCTGAACCGCCTCCTGAAGCGAACGACAAAGCTGTATCGCCTCATTCATAAACGTGAGAGGGTAGCGACCCGTTTCTACTCGAGTGAGCCCGGTTCCGGGGAGCGCTCGGTGGGTGAATTGGGCGTGGCCTTGTGAGTCGTAGGCGGTGGTGCGGAAGGGTGGGTGGTCGCCCGGGTAGTTGGGCTGAGGTGTTGGAAGAGAGCGAGTAGGCGAGGGGCCTCGGATGGTGGAAGGGCGAGGACCAGAGGTGGAGCCTCGCCGAAGAAGGAGGCCGACGGCAGGAGGTCGGGGAGCAGGTGGAGTGGGAGCTGATGGTCGCGAGGATGGACTTGGAGGTCGGCGAGGAGGTAAAGAGGATCCCTGGAGACTCGGTGGGCGAGCGATGGGAGTTGGTCGAGGACTCGGAGGCGCTCGAGGTCGTAACGGGTCGGATGAAGCGCGACGAAGACCGCTAGGCGAAGGAGGAGCAGCGGGGGGTCTCGGTGCAGCTGGCGAGGGTGCGCGGGGCTGTATGATGCTCCTTCTAGGCGCTGGAGGAGTCGCTGGGAGCTGGCCGAAGATCCCGCGAGGAGGAGAGGGTTCGATTCTTCGGCGAGGGGCAGGGATCGGGGGCGAGATTGAGAGGGTGATAGAGGGACGTCGTGACACTCCCTGTGTCCCAAAGCAGCCTTGTAAGCGATTTCCGTGTCATCCGAGCCCTGTGCTCCTCACTCACAGTGGCCGGCGCTCCGCTTCCCCTGCTCGCCGGTTGTCCTGGCGGCGGAGGTGTGAGCCTTGGTCGATAAGGTACCGCTCCAGGGATGCGCATCGGTTGAGGGTGCATCTGTCGACTGAACCGCGTCAGCTTCCGCTCAACCCGACAGCAGCACCACGGAACGAACGAGCGGAGTCCAGCGCCGCTTCGATCGAAGTTGAGACGACGCGGAGAGGGTGGACGTGATGGTACAGCGGTCGAAGCCATCGTTGTGTTTTAGTGAGAGGTCCTAGGTCCTATTCGAGTGGCGAGAGCTTGTTGTGGTGGGAGGGAGAGCGAGGATGAGCGCGGGGCTGAGGATAAAGGGGAGGGCTTGGAGAGCGATTATTGAGCTACAGCAGCTCTGTAACAGCTCCATTACAGCTTCATACGATAGCCTGAGCTCTTGCGAGGTGGCCTGCACCTCTACGAGACGAGCGAAGCGAACGCCGAGACAGGGGCCACATCGCCGAACCGACTTGCAGAACAGCAGAGGGCAGGAAGCTCAGCTCTGTGAATCTTATAGCGTTGTGTTTGGCGTCTGTAGCCCTCTCCGCGAAGTCGGAGCCCCCCTTCACATGCTTCGTCGAGCCAGCGGAGCTTCTCTCGCTCCTCCCTCTCGCTGATCTCTCACGCCCTCGGATTGAGCCACAGGATGGCGACGAAAGGGATCTTGTCGGGGCATTCGATGCAGCCCTCGTTGGACTTCGAATACGAGGGCGTTCCGATGGCCCCTCCCCAAGCTCCCAAGAGCAAGCAGGCCGTCAAAGCTCGCTCGAGGTCGAAGCTGGCGACTCCGATGCTACTCGTACTAGTGCCTACCTTCTGCACCATCCTACTGGCCTACCCTTTCCTCGCCGTGGGATCGCTGGTGAGCAAGCGCTTTTGGAGCTTCGTTGCATCAACACGCGCAGAGAGCTAACAGCTGTTCCCCTACAGGTTCCCGTGGTCGGATTCTTTGCGCTACCGACGTTGCTGTCCGCTACCGTCTTCCTCTGCTACGCCAACTCGTGGTTGCTGTACCTCACGCTGGCCCAAAAGAACCCTCCGACGGACTACACCCTCGCGCGCTACCTTCCCTTCCTCCCTTACTCGCCGTACCGCGTGTACAAAGTCACTCTCACCACCCTCGCCATCCTCCGCGATTTGGTCTCATCCAGCGCCATCGCCCTCTTCTTCGACCTCCAGTTCCGCCGAGTCCTCGTTCTCGGCGGCAGGGACAGCCATCTCATCGTCAAGAAGAACATTCTCTACGCTGAAGGAGGCAGGAGGCTCGACGTCTACTTCCCCGTCCGAGATGCTGCTGCCCCCGATGGAGCTCTCGCGCCCGTCATCCTCTTCGTCGGCGGAGGCAATTGGACGTGGTGGAGCAGGAAGGCCGGTGCTCAACTCGCGCTGAGGTTCCGTCGTCTTGGCTACGTCGTCGTTGTACCCGACCTTCGTCAGTGGCCCGAGGTGAAGACGGCGGGCATGGTCAGTCGGAGCTCGGTCAGCCTAAATCGGACGAGTACTCACGCTTCTAATGTCGACAGGTCGAGGATCTACGTCTCGCACTCGAATGGACCGGTGTGCACATCAAGAACTACCATGGCAACGCTGCCGAGATTCACCTCTTCGTAAGCTCGGCGTTCGCTTTCTCTTCCCAGCTCCCCCCGCTGACTCTCCTCCGCAAAAGGGCTACGGCTCCGGAGCGCACATCTCTGCTCTCACGGTCATTCAAGACGCCGTGGTTCTCAGCCGCGACGAGCACTACGCTCGAAACACGCCGTGAGCTTCTTGCCCGTATCGCCATCGTCGGCGCTCGCTGACCCTCCTTCCTTCTCTCCGTTCAAACAGCGTCGTCCCCGAAGGCCACGAGCTCGAGACTCGCATCGACGTCTCGCATGGGATCCGCCAGTGCCAAATTTGGGGAGCGCGCGCTCGCCTGCCTCGTATCGCCGGCATCATCCTCATCGCTGGAGTCTTCGACGTCGTCAAGCAGCTCAGGGTCGAGCATGAGAAGGGAATTGATGAGAGTAGGTCTGATGGCTTGAGTCTTGATAGCGAGCGTCGACTGATGATTCCTCTTTGCCTCTTACTACAGTCTCCGCGCTCCGCCGAGCCTGCGGTCCTTCGAGTCAGGCCATCCTTCAGAGCTGGTGAGTCCTACTGCCGACATTCGCGGTTCGCCAGCTGACCCTCCTTCTCCCTACAGCCCCTCCCACCTCCTCTTCGGCTCAAAGCAACTCCTCGACCCAGCTCGCCTCCCTCCCAAATGGATGCTCATCGCCGGCGGCAAGGACGACCAAGTCAACTACACGCAGAGCGTTTTGATGAGCGTCTTGCTTCACGGCGTTGGCATGGATGAGGTCAGCTTGAAGCTGTACAAGGAGGAGACCCACGTCGGTTGCTTGGGGAGTGAGTTCGCCTTTCCTTCGCGCCTTGAGTTTCGCTACCGAGCTGACCTTCGCCCTCGCCCTCAACAGGCCTCATGCACGAGACTCGCTACTCTCCGCTCTTCATCAACGAGATTGAGGACTTCATCGAGTACCTTCCCGAGGCCGAGATTCAACGTCGCAAGCGAGAGGCCGAAGGTGGAGGGCGAAAAAGGGGAAGGTCGAGTCTTGGGAGGCTTTGAGTGAAGAGACATGCTTGTGTGTTGTTTGTGTATCCCCACAGTGCTTGTTTTGTCGTCAATCTACTCAGTATGTCCGTGAGTTCGGCTGGCTTCGTCGGGAGGATAGGCTTCGCGAGTTGGCCGAGCAAGCGCTGAGCGCCTGGGGAGCGAAGGTCGCTGAATTGCTGCTGCGAGATGATTACACCTCGGCTGAGACAGATATAACGGCTTCGGGCGGAGCGAGAAAGATCTGCAGGCGTACCGTGCGGGAGGCTCAGCCGACAAGTCGAGCTTTCGAGCGCCGAAAGCCTCTTCGCTTTCGCCTGTCACTATGCTACTGCTTCTTTCCGTCTTTCTACTCGCCCTCGACCCACCAGAAGCTTTCACTCGCTACCGCTCAGCAACATCAGCCTCCCCGACTCCGTAATCCAACACAGCGCCCCGGCTCGCGCTCAGCTCCCTTCTCCCCACAAGCGCGCACCTCCTTCACCAGCCCCTCATCGTCACCCCGAGCTCGCTATCAATGCCTATGACTTGCATCCTGCACTTTTGCCTTCCTCAATCTCCCGCACAGCGATACAGCGCCCCTTTGCTCGCTTTGCTCTTTCCCCTCCTCCCTCTTCCCCGCTTTCGCCATCTGCTGCTCGTCTAGCATGGGGTGTGTACCGTCAAAGGAAAACGATGGAGCTAGTGATAGGTGCGTAGGGTTCGGGCCCTGTGGTCTAGCTTGTCTGAAGAGTCTCAATCAATTGCAGGAATCGGTCGATTGAGGCGCAGATTGAGAGGGACAGGCAGGAGATGGCGTGAGTCGTGCTCGCCTACAGCAAGTCGGTAGCTACTACTGACGCGCTCTTCTCACCTGCTCGTTCCCTGCTCCCTTGCAGAGGCGAGGTCAAGATGCTCATCCTCGGGACGGGAGAGAGTGGCAAGTCTACTGTACTGAAGCAGATGGTGAGCTTTCGCGCATTCAGATTGGTAAAATAGAAAGAGGAAGCTAACACCTATCTCACCCCCGCAGACCATCATGCACCGTGGCGGCTTCGGCGATGAGGAGCGAGCAGCTTACGCCGAGATCATGTACGAAGAGCTCTCCGGTACCCTCTCCCCTCTTGAATTTTTGCTCACCCTCTTTGTGATGTTACAGCTTTTCCAACACCCTCCAATCGATGCAGCTAGTCCTCGAGTCCATCCCCTTCCTCTCCCTTTCGGTTGCGGAGGAGCACAAAGGAGCAAAGATCCTCGTCGAGGACATTGATCCTGACGAGCGTTCGATCAGTCAGGAGCTTTTGGATGCTCTGGTTAAGCTGAGGAGCGATCCAGCCGTTCTCGCCATCCTCGGTAAGTGCTGAAGCGCCGAGAGCGAAGCGCCGCGCTGATCTTCTCCCTTCCGACGACCTTCGCAGACTGCAAAGCACGATGGCAGCTCAACGACAGCGCATCTTACTTCTTTGCCGAGGTGGAAAGAACTCTACGAGAGGGCTACATCCCTTCGGACCAAGATATCATCCGCTCGCGAGTTCGGACCACTGGTGTAAGTTCTTCGTCGCCTGCTCGTGGTTGTGCTACTGCTCTGCTGACTTCCTAACTTTTTCTACAGATCGTCGAGACTTCATTCATGGTCGGAAAGCAGCGCTACCGCATTTTTGTGAGTTGAAGTCGACCCTCGGCGCTCACCTCCGCGCTCTCCTTCCTCCCTGACGCTCGAGATTCGGATCCTCGCTCACATTCTTCATTTACCCTCCATAACAGGACGTCGGCGGCCAACGTTCAGAGCGCAAGAAGTGGGTTCACTGCTTCGAGGGCGTCAACGTCCTTCTCTTCCTCGTCGCCATCTCTGAATACGATCAGATGCTCTACGAGGACGGTACGCTTTGCTCTCGACGTCCGTTTCGCAAGTTTTCAGCTCACCCTGGCCCTTCTTTCGGCGCACAGAAACCCAATCTCGCCTGTCTGAAGCGCTCCTCGTGTTCGACTCGGTCGCCAACTCGCGATGGTTTGGCAAATCGACCCTCGTCCTCTTTCTCAACAAGATAGACTTGTTCAAGGAAAAGTTACCGAAAGCTTCGCTTCGTGTGAGCTTTAGCTTTCCATCCACACCTCCTTCGGCTGACCTCTTTTGCCTCCACAGCTCGCCTTTCCCGGATTTCAAGGCAACGAAGCGAGTTATGAAGATGCCTCGGGGTTTATGAAGCATCAGTTCAAGCAGCTGTATCGCGGGAGCAGCCTATACGTACGTCACGTCTCTCCCGCCGCCGTGATGAGGTCTCGCTCACGCTCGGCGTTCGTTTCGCAGACCCATTTTACATGCGCTTGCGACACCAGTCAGATGAACTTCACCCTCTCGGCTGTTCAGGATACTATTACTCGAGAGAGTCTCAACGATCTGCTGTAGCTATGGGCTGTACTCTATCCGTTATTCGACTGCTCGGCGTTCCCTTGCCTTCGACGAAAGGTGTTTCGATGGCTGGAGGGCCTAAAAATCGACTGCATCTTCTACGCGCATGCTCAGCTCAGCAAGATCAGTCCACAGTATCAGTTTTTGATTCTGTAGCTTCATAGGTCGAACTTAGGAGACGAGGACCGAGCTCAGGAGGAGACGACGGACTCCTCGGCGCTCTCCTCTCTTCGCCTTCGCCGTTTTCGCTCTCCGCCGTCACGACAACAATCTCCAGCAGCTGCTCATGGACATCTCGGAAGACAGACGACGTTCGCTTCCCCCGCTACACTCGCCCTCGCTCTCCGAATACTCGACTGCAAGCTCGTCGTTTCCCCTCGACACCTCCGTTACGGTGAACCGGACGCCCTCCACCTCCAGCTCGAGTCGCGGAGGGCAAGAGACTCGTAGCGAGCAGAGCTACATCTCTCTACCACCTCCCCCTCAGCCCCTCGACTACGAGTCGCCCGTCCCAAATCGTCGACCGCTCCCCGTCCCCCCGATTCGCGTCTCTCCCAAACGGCCGCCGCTGCCAACGATCCCGCCTCCGGACGCCGGAGGGAAGGGAAAGGCTCGCCTAGTTGTCATGGACGAGGAGAAGCAGGCATACGCTCGAGCGCTCGGGCTCGACACAGTCGGCGAGGAGAGCGATGGAGTCATCACTTCGCCGACTTCGCCGCCGGGCTATGTTCAAAATCGGGAGGCGGATGCTCGCGAAGGATTGAGCAAGGGTGGGATGGTACGTGAGGAGGAAGCCGTGGTTGACGAGAAGGGGAGGGGAGAGCTGGAGAGGGTAGCAGAGGCGCAGGAGAGGGAAGCCGAGGAGGAATTGGCGCAGGACAGCTCGGAGGAGAAGGCGAGGATGGCTCGAGCTGAGGAGGAACGTAGCGAGGAGGATAACGCTCGACGGCAAGCAGTCGAAACCGCGGAGCTCGCCAAGGAGGTTTCGCAGCTCGAGCTCGGCCGAGGTCGATCAACTCCCCCTCCTCCCATGTCTCCCATTTCGCCGAGCGACCTTCCTTCTCACAAATACTATCCATTGGACTCGAAGGAGACGTCGTCGGGATCCAGGTCGCGAGACTCGCCCACCGACTCGCTCTTCGGTTCGGCCGTCGACGACGTACCTTCTTACGAAGCGGGCCCTCCGAGCTCACCTGCACCCTATCACCCTCCTATCGCGCCCTTCCCAACTCGCACCCACGACTATGGCCAATTCCCTCCTCCTCGGGTTCAGCCACAGCCACAGCCACAGCCACAGCCTTCGCACCTCCCTCCTCCTCCCCAGCATCAGTGCTACGCCACCGAGCCGCCCCTTTCCCCCCATATTCCTCACTCGTCTGCACCTCCAGCCGTCTCGCAGCAATACCTTATGTTCAACGCCCCCGCTCCTCCTCCGCCAACCTCCTACGTCGCCGAACGACTTTGCCCTTCGACCGAGAACGAAGGAAGCCGTCCTCCGCTCGCTCGGCACATGTCTCTTCAACCAGCAGCAGGGAGACCATATACTGGAGGAGGAGGAGTAGCGACTTCCTACGCTAGTGCAGCTTATGCCCCGCCTGCGAGGGCGGAGAGGCGACCGCCGGTGGCGAAAGCTTCAATCGGCCCAGGAGGCGGCGGATTCTACAGCTCTGGCATCGGTCTCGCGGTGAGTTTCAGGGGACTTCAAGTCGCTCTAAACCCTTTACTGACTCGCGCGCTTCCACAGATGCATAGGGAGGTCGCTCCCGTCTTCGAGAGCTCGACCCGAGTCGACACCTTCCGTCGTTCGCCCTCTCCCCTTCGCGGCGCTGCGGCTGAATCTTCCAGCGAGTTCGGAGAACATACTTCGTCCTACTCTCATGCCTCCCATCGCTCTCGCGCAAGCGGTCAATGGGCCACCCCTCTCGCCCCTCCTTCCGGTTTCGCTCAAGCCGATCCCGCGAACTATCGCCAGCACTTCGCCCAGCAGAGCTTCCAGCATCCGGCCCCTCCTACCTTCGCGGGTCACCCACAACAAGCTCTCGCTTCGCCCGCTCATCAGCAAACAAGCGCTGCCTTTCAATCGCCGCCCGTCGTCTCCTCGGCGGGGCTTCAGCCAGCGGGCTACTACACCTTCTCGCCGGGATCAGCGCCCATCCTCTTCTACAACACATCGCCAATCTCGCCACTTTCTCCCTCCACCTCGCCTGGCGTCTACCAACAGCAGTTGCAGCCATCCTACTTTACCGCCGCGCCTCACCATCCGCCGATTCATCAACTCCCCTCCCAGCTTCCTCCTCCCCCTCCTCCTCACGCCGGCTACCCAGCCTACATCCCACCTCAACCCCACCAGCCTCCTCCGCTCCCTCACGCAGCCCAAGGTGCGCAATCCCCACCTCTCGCTCGACCACCCTCGGCGATCTCGCAAGCGCAGAGCTCGATTCGAGCGCAGAGTCGAGGGAGTGTGAGAGGGTTGTTTGGGAGGAAGGGGAAGAAGGGTAAGGATAGTCCTGCCTTGGAGGGGACGGAGGAGGGAGAGGGTGGGAAAGTGCTGCTTTGGGGATGGACTTGAGGGAAGGGAGGGGCGGGGAGAAGGGAGGCGAGAAGAGGAGAGGGGACGAGGGTTGGAGAAGACGAAAAGTGGTTAGTGTAGAGAGAGTTTTCAATAGATCTTATCCTGCACAGCGCCATCGAATTATCATTTCGAGCAGTCTTTGCTCTCTCAAAAGCGAAACCCGAGCTCGGTGAAGGCGAAAGCGCAAGCTCGTCGCCGACGCGAAGGAGAGCGGCGGCCGCTTTGAACAAACAAAAATGGGGTGGGTTGCAAACGAGTGTAAAATGAACATATCCGAAAGCTGCGTATATTGATGTACAAACCTATCGGCCTTCCCTCGCCTCCCTCGCCTCCGCCGAGCTTCTCCCGCTCCTCCCGAGCTCCACTCATTCGAGGATACCCGAGCTGGCCAGCATATCACGAAGAATAGTGTCCTGAACGACGTTGATGACGACTTGAATACCGGCGGTGTCGGTAGCCTCGGTGAGATGGGACTGTTCGAGAAGGTAGGGGGAGGTTGGTTAGTTGGTGAATGAGTCGAATCAAGGCGTCTAATCCTGCCGAGAAGGGGGGTAGGCGAGAGTAAGAGACGTACGTAGAAAGGCCGAGGTTGGATGTACAGCTGCTTGAATTGCTGCAGAATGAAGGCGGCGGCGTCCTCGTAACTTTCATCGTCTCCTCTGTAGCCTGGGAAAGCGTTCTATTGGAGTGTACGAGGTCAGCGGGTTGCACGAAGTCCCACCGAGAGCGAGGGACGTACTCGAAGGGACGACTTTGGTAGCTTCTCCTTGAACAAGTCAATCTTGTTGAGGAAGAGGACGAGGGTCGATTTGGCGAACCAGCGAGAGTTGGTGATGGACTCGAAGACGGTGAGGGCTTCGGACATTCGGCTTTGGGTTTCTGCGAGCCGAGAAGAAGGAGGGTCAGCTGAGAGACTTTGAAGGGCGCGCGCCGGAAGGGGAGCTCACCGTCTTCGTAGAGCATTTGATCGTACTCGGAGATGGCGACGAGGAAGAGAAGGACATTGACGCCCTCGAAGCAGTGGACCCACTTTTTGCGCTCGGAACGTTGTCCTCCGACGTCCTGTGGCGGCAGAGCAGGTAAGCACCAAGTCCAACGCCGAGAAGGAGGCTCAGACGTACGAAGATGCGGTAGCGCTGCTTGCCGACAGCGAACGAGTTTTCGACGATCTGTATGGAGAGAAGGATTAGCGAGAGCGCGTAGACGGACAAAGAGATGAAGGCTTACACCGGTCGTTCGTACACGCGAGCGAATGATATCTTGATCTGACGGCAGGTAGGCCTCGTTGAAGGTGCGCTGAAGGGCTTGGAAGTAGTACTCGGCGGAGTCGTTGATCTGCAGTGGGCCTCGTCGTCAGTTCGCTGATCCTGGACCCGAGGAGAAACGTGACAGCGCACCTGGAAGCGAGACTTGACCTCTGCGAAACGAAAAGGCAAGGTCAACTCGGCGCTCGTCGGCAGAGGCAGAAGGATGGTGCTCACCCAGCACAGCCCTGACGGCGGGATCGTTCCACAGTGCCACCAAAGCATCCTGAAGCTCCTTGTCGGTGCTCCTCTCATCCGGATCAACCTCCTCGACGAGGTAGGCCGCCTCTTGATTTGAAGGAAGGAGGACGACCGAGAGAAGGGGAAGGGCCTCGAGGACAGCTTGCATGGATTGGACGGTGTTGGAGAAGCTATTGAGAATGGAGAAGGGGTCAGCGCCGCTCTCGACCTCTCTGAGGATCCGCCCCTCGCCCGCCGACGTACATGATCTCGGCGTAAGCCACTCGCTCCTCATCCGAAAATCCTCCACAGTGCATGATGGTCATCTGCTTCATGACGGTCGACTTTCCACTCTCTCCCGTACCCAGAATCAACATCTTGACCTCGCGAGCGAGCTCTTGACGATCCCGAGCGAGTTGGGCCTCAATCGAGCGGTTGCTGTAGATGAGCAAGTCAGCGAGCTGCTTTGTCGAGAGGTCGAGAGAGAATGTAGGACGCACCGTGCGAGCGCCTGAGGGTCCTCGCCATTCTTTGAAGAAGCGCATCCCATTGTGCTAAGAGTTCGGTCGGCGAAAGGGAGAAGGCGAAGCGAGGGGTCGACGAGCGAAGGTGGTGCTTTGGGTGAGATGTAGGAGGAAGAAGGAAAGCAGGCGGCTCAAGAGCAAGAAGAGGTCGTGGTTTAGGCGATGCGCTGTTGAAGCGGAAGAGGAACGAGCACTGAGCGAGTGAGCCCGTGCTCGTCGCGAAGAGGGAGCTGAGCGCGATCTGGGCGTTGTTGGCTGGTCTCTGTGCGGTTTTCTACGGTGCTCCTGCTCGCTTGAGCGAAGTCAGCAAGGTAGAAAGGGAATCTGGACTCGTTTCGGCGACGACGAGAGGTGCAGAATTGGCCCGACGAGGGGACGTAAGCTCGCTTCGGCGATGAAAAACTCGTGGGTAGGCCACGCTGTCTTGAGCGGGGTAGTAATGAGCTTCTGTCGCGCCTTCGTCAGCTGACGACGAAGTTGTAGCTCAAAGTGAGACGGGAGGGAGTGAGCGACGGGGCTCGAGCGGTGGAGACGAGTCCAGTGTCTCTTTTTGCTGCTCGAGTACAGGCTGAAGGATGAACTTGACGAGCGCTGGAATCCCGGCATTGATATGTAGCGCATTACGAGTCGAATTGGTGCTGAGCAAGAATAGCGTAGGAGCGGAAGAGGTGACGGCGAGCTCGAGAATGGGTTGTCCTCCGCCGCTCACCTCGTGACAGCAAAATCGGTCGACTTCGCCAGTAGGACACTTCAGAGCAGTCCCAGCTACTGCTTGCATGCGAGTCACGTCCATCACTACCAACGATCGACGCCCCAGAGCTCAAGAGGCGTGCGTGACTCGAGCCTGTCGCTGCTCTCTTAACGTCGCTCGCTCGTTCTCCTCCTGCGTGCACCACTGAATACAACCCAACATGGGACAAGTGAGTCGCTGCTGCTCTGACATGCTTCTGTAGTCTCTTATTGGCCCTCTACGCCCACAGGGAGTCTCCGCAATCAAACAGCAGCTCAGCGAAGGAAAAGTGGAGAACTATGTTATGCGCCAGCGCATGAAATCGTTCGTAGTAGACCAACGCTTCCCTTCGGCTGGCCATTGGGAAGTATTCAACGGCTTCCTCGACGCCGGCGAAGGTTCGGACATGGGAGACCGAGGAGCGCTCAAGCTCAAGCTGGCGTGAGTGGATGAGCTACAGCGGTCGAAGACGCCTGAGCTTAATTTTCTCCCTTACAGTACGTGGAACATCTGGTTTGACCGTCAACACGAGCCCGTCGCTCGTTGGAACGACCTCTTCGACCAACTATTCGCTGTCTCGGCCGATGGATCAGCTCCGAACGACGTGGTCGCGCTGCAGGAGATCATCAAGCAGTCTTATGAGCAACTTCTATCCCGCGAGGATGTCCGAAAGGACTGGATCTTGACCGACTGTGAGTCTGGCTCCTCCTTTCGGCGCTCGCTCGCTCGACTGACCATCCCTCCCCTCCAGTCACCGATGTTCTCGAGCGGTCGAGCTCGTGGTATGGGACCCTCCTTCTCGTTCGCAAGGAATGGCTTCGCGCGAACGGACTGGACCAGGTCGACATGTCCCTCACTCGCTACGAGTCGCCGATGGCTCGCACTCTACTCACTGTGGAGGTCGGGAACGCCGATGGAATTGCTGTATGTTTCCGAGTCATTTTGCCTCGTAGTGTTTTGAGTCCTCTTTCAACTGACTTCGCTCTCCTCCGCGACAGCTCCGAGTCGGCACTTCGCATTTCGAATCAGCACCTCAAGATGTCGAGCGTCGCCGTCGTCAATTCCTCACGGCCGCCCGACTCCTCACCTTCCCCCGCATGCACGCCTCCATCGAATCTCCCTCATTCCCTCGTCGCTCGGTCGACGAGTTCGAAGGCTTCCTCCACTCGCGCGCCGCCGAAGGAGGACTCACCCCCGATGACCTCGCCGAAGTGCCGCCGAGCATCATCTGCGGCGATACCAACATTGAGGGATACGAGGAGCTCGCTCCCCTCCTCGATGGACCGCTGTACGTCGACACCTTTGCTTCGGCGCACCCTCCTTCCGCCGATGCAGCCGATCTCGCCGTTCGCAACACGGAGCTCTACTCCACCCACCCCACCTTCGGCACCACCTACACTGAGGATCCTATCCCCGTCTCGCCGAAACGTATCGACTACATCCTCGCGCACGAGGGAGGGAGCTCGAAGCTTAGGGTGCTGAGCGCGAAGACGGTCGGCGGTGAGGTGTGTAGGGTGCGAGGTGAGGATGGGGAAATCCGCGAGGGGGCTTGCGTTGGAGGGAAGGAGGGGAAGATGTACCCTAGCGACCATCTCGGCGTGGTGGTGGAGCTTGCGTTCGCGAGGAAGGAGGCTGCGACGGCGTAAAAGGGTCGAATAAGACTCGCGGGACCTACAGTATCGTTGATTCGATTTGAGCAAATCGTTTTGGAACCTCAACTACTGCCCCTGCGCGAAGCGAAGCCGACCTTCGCCCTCTTTTGCTCTCCGGATCGACCGAACTCGAGAAGTGCGAAACGAGGAGCGAATACTGATTGCGAAGAGTAACGAGAGAGAACGAAGGAAGGGTATAAGGGAAGCCGTGATGATATGCTGATGCGCCTGCGCCATCTCACTGAGGGATCTGGTAACCCTGCTGGACTTGCTGCTGCTGCTGAGGGGGCGCCCTCGCTCCTCCATGCGCTGCGGCGAGAGCGCACCTGTACAACGACGAGGAGAGGTCAGTCAAACTCTTCCCCTCGTCGCTTCGAGATCCGCATCGACTCACTCGCAAATCACTTGCGCCCTCCTGACCACCACCCTCCTCGTCTCGCGCTTCTTCTTGGGGGGAGGAGCGCCTCCATTCGCACGAAGAGAAGTTTGAGGAGGAAGTGGAGTAGTGTCGATTGCTGACTCCTTGACGAGTCCGGGGAAGAGGCAAGCGCCGACTCGCTCGGGCTCTCCTCGTTCGCAGCGATAGCACTTCTTGATGAGCTCTGCATGAGGATGAGAGGTCAGCTCTGACTCGAAACGTCAGATCGGATCGATAAAACGCACCTAGCTGAGTCGGATCGAGTTGACTGCCAATGACGGGGCAAAAGGCTCGGTAGAAACCACTTCCTTCTCCTCCAGCTCCACCGACAGGGCTCTTGCTCGCATGCAGCATCCGCGAGAAGGTGTAGCTCGCCTCCAGGACGTCGGAAAGAGCGGGCGAGAGAGTGGGAGCGGGGTTGATGAGGTTGAAGAGGGAGGGCATGTGTTCGCCGAAGATGGAGAGAGCCATGGCGGGGCCGAGGGTCTCGACGGCGGCAGAGAAGGTTTGACGACGCCAGACGGAGGCGACGAGAGGTTCACCTGTGAAATTAGGAATAGTCAGCAGAGCAAACCTCGAACGAGGTCGAAGGAAGATACGCACGGTTGAAGAGCTGCTCGTGAAGCTTCGTCAATTCCTGATTTGCCTCCGCCGAGTTCGTGACCAGCAGCTGATTGACGATCCCATCACTAAGCATCAAGCTCATCACATGCCTCAATAGACTCTGCACCACAATGCCCAGTCCGGGGTAATCGAAGCCTTGTTGAGCGAGACCGAGGAGGAAGGGCGAGTTGTTGACGGTGTCGATGTCGGAGTAGAGAGCTTCGGCAAGAGGGATGAGAGCGAGATGGGCGAAAGCTGCCACGTCGGTGCCCGGTGGTGGAGGAGGGGCAGCGCGAGCGTGCGCCGAGAGCGTGTCGGCCGCCCAGCGGTTGATGCGCCTCTCGAGACCAGAGGAGGAGTTTTTGATGGTGAACTGTAGATGTGGAAGACGTCAGCCAAGTGCCGGCGAGATTAAAGAGCAGCGAGCGAACATCGTCGACGGTGCTGCCACCTCCCCCGGCCGAGTGAGCGCCGACGACCGAAACGCCGCCGGCTTCACCTCCCTCGAGGAGAGCGATGTGCTTGCGCAGGGAAGCGTTCTGCGGACGAGATCTTGGTTAGCGAATTGCAGCGTGGATCGCTGAACGAGCGGCGCACCTGTTTCTCCTGCTCGAGCATCTGCAATCGCTGATCTTCGATACGCTCGTGCGCAAGTCGGTAGTTCTTGAGCAGGCGGCTGGATAGGGAAGTCAGGTTAGCGATAGCTCTACAGTGCTGAAGGGGGATGCTCTGGTGTCGCCGAAGCGTTGCAGCCGCCTGCCAGCGAGCGGATGCTTCGCAAGCTCAAACCAGCCTCTGGTCCTCCTACAGCCCGCCGGAAAGCAGTGAAGCCTTCGATGTTGTACCCTTCTCACGCCTCTGCTCCGTCAAATCCCCCCCAACCAGCCCGTCGCCGCTCCGCCGCTCGTTCCCTCCCGTTCAAACAACAGCGAACACTGGCCTGTAGGACAATCAAGACTCACTTGTACTCGTCGTCGCCAACCTGCTGAACCACCATCTGCTGAGGCTGTCCTCCTCCGCCTCCGTTAGCTCCGTACTGGAGGATTTGCTGCATGCTTCCTTGCTGCTGCTGCTCGTAGTTGGGCTGAATCTGAGGCGAGTACTGCTGGAAGCCGTTGGGCGGCGGAGAGCGTTGCGAGTACATCCTAATCCGAGCTGCTGGAGCTTCGAGCGCTGGGACGAGGTGAGAGCAGGAAGAAGAGAGACTCGAGGTCCGAGGCGCGAGGGAGAGGAGAGTCGAAAGGACGTTGAGCTTGGGCTGTAGGGAAGCAGGGTGAGTGGGTCGCGAACGAGTGCAGGTCTCATTGTAAGCCCTTGCTACCGCTGTACAGAGACTGCAACAACCCCTGTTCGCCTCCCCTCGACTAGAACAGCTCATCCATTGCGAAGGATCGGAGATATGGACAAGAGCGTTTGTACGTCTCACTCGTTCTTCGTCTCCCTCGTTCTTCGAACACCAAAGCATCCAACGCGGCTCCCCCTTCACGAGCGCCTCGCTTCCCTCTCCCAAATCCTTTTCGCCGAGCTTTTCCTCTCCACGAGCTGCTCCTTCGGTTAGATTGCTACCACCATCGGTCAAGACTGAGGTAATGGTGCTGGTATTTTGATCGACGAGCTTGAGGCGCCACATCTTGAGGAAAGCGGCGAAGCGACGAGGGACGGAGAGATGCTCGGCGAGAGCGAGAAGGTCGGGGGAGAAGTTGGTGACGGTACTGGAGAGGGGGACTGCGAATGGCAACGTAGAGGCCACCCCATCAATAGATCCCGAGTTTATCCTGAGAGGGAGGCTGATCGCGATGGGGAGGTCGAAGAAGGTAGGAGAGTCGAGCAGCGCGCTTCGCTGAAAGGCTGCTGGCTTGAGGATGGCGAGACCGAATCGGGACAGCAGTAGTTCGGTTGACTGTTGGACACGAGGAGGCTAACTAGACGTCTAAAACGCGCGCAGAGAGACAAAGGAGCGCCGACCTGACGAAGACCGAATCCCAAATCGCTCTGCACGGGAGCCATGAGACGCTCTGGGCAGCCCTTGCATGAACACTCGGGTAGCCTGAGCTCCCTCCAAGGATGATGAGTACGGCAAAACGCGCTGAGGCATGCCCTGCAGCGACTCTGCACCTCCGAAAGCTGCTGCCTTTCGGCCATCGCGAGCTCTTCCTCGATAAGGGAGCTTCTGACCAGCTCCCATAGCTCCTCCGGAATCCTCCCCATGCTCGTGGTAGAGCTCAACCTTCCCTTACGCCGACAAAGCGAGATGAGGTCGAGGGCGAGTATATATGACGGGTTTGAGTCGATTGTGAGCGCGAGCAACGAAGTAGAGGGAAGGCGCAGTGACGAAGAGGCCGTAGAAGAGGATAGTCGACATTTCGGTGTGTGTTCTGTAGCTGAAGGCGAAAGAACCCCCTCGAGAGATCAGCTCGTTGAAACGGCGGTCAAAGGCGGAGAGCTGCTCGGCGAGGAGAACAGAGCTCACCTGTAGCCTTCTATGTTCAGTGCAGCACTTTTGCAAGAAGCGAAACGAGAAAGAAGAAACGAGCAGCGCGCAGCAAAGAGGCCAAGAGCGAGTCTCGTTCGCCCGCTCGCCTCTTTCCCTCCGATTTTATCTCTCGTTACGTTCGCTGGCTCGGCGCTGCTCTTCCGCGTTACTCGAAGGATATCTAGGTGAGCTACAGATTTCTCTCTGATACCTCTAGCGCTGTATAATCCCCTGGAACTCGCCCTGCAGTCCCCTTTCACCGGCTCATCTCAAGCTCAGCGCGCTGACCTCGTGTTGACCATCGAACAGGACTCGCTCGACCGCTGAAGCTCTCGCCGTCGCTGCTGGGATTGTTAAGCACTGGCCTAAAGCTCTACTCGACTACACGCTCCCCCTCCCACGCCCGTTCGCCCTCCTCCCTCTCGTCGCTCGCTCGAAGCTCGACTCGCTATGGCCAAGTGGACCGACCTTCCTACCGAGCTCAAGACACACATCGTCAAGATGTCGGATACTCGCGAGCGCATGCTTAGCGGACCCTTTCTGGGCGTGCCGGATCACATCGACCGCTCGTCGGTACTCGCGCTGAGGCAAGCGGACAGCGAGCTTCAAGCTCCCGTGGATCCTTATCTCTGGGAGGTGAGTCTCGCTCGAGATCCTGCTTTCGACGGGATAATTACTGGCCTCTGCGTTCAAACAGACTGTCGAATTCACCGGCCGTTCCCTTGCGTCGGCCAAGCTCTTCCTCTCCGCCCTCGCGCCTCTCCACGCCTCCCTCGTCCGCGAGATCGACTTCTTCCACCTCATCCTCCCCAAGAAGCTCACCGAAATTGAGGAATTTGCAGAGACGTGCGCCAACATCCTCTCCCTCACCACCGGCGTCGACAAGCTCTCCCTCGGCGGCCCGTTCTCTTTTGTCAAAGAGCTCCTTCCTCATCTCACGCCCGCCACCCTCTCGAACATCCGTCGCCTTCGCATCGATGGTGACTCCTTCATCCTCTTTTTCCAAGATCCTCTCCTTTCGGCAGCCCAAGCCGCAGAGATCCTTCGTCACTTTCCCAACCTCCTCAGCCTCGAACTCGCTAATCTCAGCCAGCGTGGAGCGCCGCTCTTGGCTCAAAGGATCCAATCGCTCGCCTCCCTTCGTTCTATCGTCTTTGAGTACGGACTCATGGGCTTCGGCGAGAGCAATGAGATGGGCAGCAACTTCTGGTGCTCCATCCTCCTCCATCACTCGGAGACGATTACCGAGCTCGGAATGCCGCCACTCGGCGTCAAGCCTGGAGGCCAACTACCACCCTTCCCAACTCGTGCCGTTCAGCGTCTCACTCTGCGCTCGCTCGGCGACCCCACCCCTCTCCTTCTCGCCTTCAAGTCTTCGCCCCTCCAGCACTTGATCGTCGGAGTTAGAGAAATGCAGGGAAATCCCTCTGTTGCTCTCAAGGGGATCACCGAGGCAGTTCTTCACCACCGCGCCACCCTTCGTCGAGTCTCGGTCATCCTTTTGCCGCCTCGCCTGGACCCGAACGGCGTCTTGGCTGTGAAAAAGCTTAGCAGAACTTGTAAGGAGCTAGGTGTTAAGCTAGAGGATAATTGTGAAGAGGAGGAGGAGGAGGAGGATGAGGAGGAGGAGGAGGAGGAGGAGACAAAGACGGAGAGGAAGAATCGCAGTCGGTGGGCGCCGAGCAGGCCGCTGAGGGTGAGGAGGAGTAGCGGAGATCGCCAAAGCTTCAAAGACTGTACAGAGAAACCCTTAGGATAGCTTGATGGAACCGGATTCGGTTTAGTGCAGCTTCGTCGTTGCTCGGCGAGTGGAAAGCGCCGAGGTCGCTTCTTCGGCGGAGATGGCCGCCTTTCTGCGCTCTTTGACTGGCCCCATATTTTTCTGCCATCCTAACATCACCATCTACCTCGTAACGCCCTCGAGTGGAGCTTCAGCCGACCTCGATCCTCGCCTTTTGCTCGATGACGACCGCCTGCCTCCGTGCTCTTTCGCCTCTCGCAACTCCCTGCTCGCGTCTTTTGCTCTCCCTTCGTCCACTCGCCCTTCAGAACTCCCCTCCCGCCCCAACTCCCCTACCAACATGTCTCAAGCTCGTCTCTTTGGCGCTCTCGGCGCAGCAGGAATCGGCGGAGCTATCTTGTACAATCGAGGGAAGCCTTCTCCTTCGACGGGGATCAAGAGTGAGAAGGGTGTGCTACCTCTTTCTCTCAAGCTGAGCCCTACTCACCCTACTCACCCTCACTCATCCCCCAGCACCCTCCAACACACTCTCCTCGGCGACCCCTTCCAACTCGGACGGCACGAACGCCTCTGCTCTCCCCGTTCACACCGGTGCCACAGGCAACTCGTCAGCCAAAGATGCGAAGGGGACGAGCGCAAAGCTCTCGGGGTCGGACAGCGGCGCGAAAGCCAAGTTTGAGGAGGGAGTCGGCAAGACGAGGACGGGGGAGGATGCGAGGGGTAGGAGGGGAGGGGAGAGTAGTAGTGGTTGAGATGGAGAGTAGTAGTGGTTGAGATGGATGGGCATGCAAATGTGGATAGTGGTCAAATGTTCGGGCTGGTCGAAGAACATGAGTGCGGTGAGATGGGCTAAGGATCCGCGCGTAAGGGTCGACAGCCATCGCCGAGAAAGGGGAACGAGCGGCTGAGAGCGAGTTTGAAGAGCTGCAACCACCTTCGAGATCGTTCTAGTGATGTATAATCAGCATTTAGATCTCTAAATGTCGACGTTGAAGAAGATCGCCTCCTTGCTGGGCTGCTGGTCGTCGCTCGGCGAACGCTCGGAGCAGAGGAGCGGATCCGGGAGCTGAAGCTGGGCAGTTCAAGCTCGGGTGGTAAGTAGCATCTGATTTCTCAGACGGTACCCTGAGGGCTCTGTGTAGCCAATTGCAGCCGATTTGGCGAGCTGCAGCGCGATCAAGGTTCGCGCGTCGAGCCGCTCGGCCGCTTTCCTTCCTACGCTCATCTCGTCGCTGCTCTTTCGCGGTTGGACTTGTAGAAGCTGTGAGTCAGAATCTCTACCCTCTGCTCTACGTGTGCTCTCCTACACATGCTCTCCTGCAGCCTTTGCTCAGCACGGGCCGCCCCGAGTCGAGCCTCACTGACGCTCCCTGTTCTCCCACTTCGCCAGCTCGCCTGGACGCGTCAATCTTCGCTGGAGGTACATTCTTGGACTACACTGCTCTACTTCTGCATCTCGTGCTGCTACAGGTGAGCTTGAAACGCGTCCCCCCGGATTCGAGACGCGCCGCGAGCGTTCAGCTGATCTTTCGCTCTGACACAGCTCTGCAGCCCTGCGCTATTCGTACTCGACGGAATACACGCTCCTTGTCACCTCCTCCACACCTTCGTCTCCACTGACAACCCTCACCCGCCCGCTCGCGTCAAATGGCCGGCTGGACCGACCTCCCACCCGAGCTCAAGGAGAAGATCGTTCTGCACCTCGATCGCAGCAGTTCTGTACGGCAAGAGAGGCCGATGCCGACTCTCCCGCATTACAAGCTCTCAAAGCGCTCAGGGCGGTGGATCGCGAGCTGTACGAGCTCACCGGGGTCGTCTTGTGGCAGGTGAGCAGCTCCTCGATCGCTAGGACGGCTCACTGACCTCTTCCATTACATAGACCCTACAGCTCGTCAACCGCACGTTTGAGGACCTCGCCTACTGGACCGAGAGCATCGCTCCTCGGCGCGCTCATTTCGTTCGCCAGCTCATCGTCCACCCCGAAGGTCCCAAAGGCGTATCAGCGGAGGCCGCTCTCCCTTTCTTCATCGAGGCGCTGAAGAGGTTCCCCAAGATTGCCTACTTGCAACTCCACGCCCCCTCGGCCTTCACCTCGCAGCTCGTCGACTCGCTCCCCTCGTCGCTGCTGGAGCAGATCACCCGGCTAGCAATCAGTGCCGGCCCCTCAGCTACCACGAGAGACCAAAGACCTATTCCCGAGAACTTCCTCTCGGTTTCTGTCGCCACTCAAGTGCTTCAAGCCTTGCCCAACCTCGTCTCAATCTCGCTCGTCGAGATCAAGAACGACGACGATCCCATCCACCTCATTTCGGCTCTACAATCACTCTCCTCTCTAGTCTCGCTTACGACAGACGATTTCCGCACCTTCAACCACCCTCATATAACGGCCCCCTGGCGCTCCTCACTCCAAACCATCTTCATCGGCGACGACATTTCCTACTCCCGCCTCTTCCCCTTCCTCGCCCAGCACGCCTCGACACTCATTGCTCTTTTTCTCCCCACCTTCTCCACCTCTCAAGCACTCCCTCCCTACCTTCCCGCCCCCTTCCCGAACCTCCTCAGCCTCGAACTCTGGTCCGAACCCGCTACGGCCGACCTTCCCCTCCTCTTCGCCGCCTCGCCTCTTCAACAGCTCGAGGTCAAGATCTACGATGGCGGGTCTGAGTCGCTCGAGCCGCTGCAGGCCGTGAGACGGGCGTTCGAGGCGATGAAGCGGAGTCTGAAGAGGGTTGAACTTCAGGTTATGAGCGGTGGGTTAGATCACGAGGGAGAGGTTGTCGCTATGGATCTTTATATTATAGGGAAGGTGTGAGGGCTGGGGTGCGTGTTCTGATCCACGGGACACATCCAGAGGAAGCTTGAAACGAGGGCAGAGGATTCGGAGATGTCGCTTCGCCTCGAGCTGCGAATGTGTCGAGGGGAGGGTTAGCAAACTACTCTTTGATTCTCTCATCGAGATCACGTCTCAATTCATCCTCCCTTCTCTCGGCGCAGAATGGCGAGGGAGCGCCGAGCTGCCTTCGCCGAACCGTTTCGCTCGCTCGCTCTTCTCACTGCTCGTCTCTCGGCTCAGATCGTACCAAATCAAGCCTCAATGACATAGATACAAAGCAAAAGCACGTGTATAGCACACAAAGGAAGTGTCCGTCGCGCCTTCCAGCCGCGCGAAGATGAGTGTCCATTCTTCCTCCCCTCCTCCTCCGATGCAGCTTTCCCCCGCTCCCTTCCTCACTCGCTCCACCACTCGACCCCCTCTACCTCCTCAGCGCCCTCCTCCTCCTACCCCAACCGCTCGACCCAGATTCATCATCCCAACTCGTCGAGCTCGCACTCCCATCATCCCAAGTGGCCGTGTCAGTCGAGCTATCCCAACTATCCGTCGCCGTAGCGGTCGACCAATCGGTAGTCGCCGTCGCCGTCGCCGAGTCGACCCATTCGGAGGTAGCGGAGGGCTGGACGGCCCAGTCGGAGGTGGGCCAGAGGCTCGTCGTACTGTCCGTCGCGGTGTCGGTGGCTGAGGCCGAGTCGGTGGAAGAGGAGTCGGTGGAGGAGGAGGAGGAAGCAGCGGCGTCGGCTTCGGATTTAGCGGCGTTGGATTTCTTGGTGGCCATTCCCACTCCCGCTCCCACCGCGATCGCAATAACGAGGAGCACTCCCAGCGCCATGAGCACCCACCCAATCCTCCTCTTCCACCAAGGCTTGCTTTCCTCTCCTCCCTTCTCCCCACCCTCAGCAGCGAACCAACCGCTCCTCCTCCCACCCATCCCTCCTCCACCGGACGATCTCCTCCTACTCTCCTCGAGCTCTTTCGCCCTCTTCTCATACCCCTGCGCTGCCCAGCCCCTCGTCGACGCGCGGCCAGCCGAGCCTCGTCCGGTGATGGAAGGGAGAGCTTGATGCTTCTCCGAGCCATTGAGAGAGGCGGAAGAGGTGGTGATATGGAAGAAGGGGACACCTTGATGAGAGGGAGAGGGGGAAGCCGAGCGGGGACGAGGTGGAGAGAAGGAGAAAGCGGATTGATGAGGCGAGGAGAGGGGGGTGTCGAAGGGGTCGTGGGAAGGATGGGCGGCGGGCGTAGGGGAGGCGAATGGATCGGACTGGCGCACTCCTCCACCGGCGATGAAGCTCTGCCCCTCGGTCGGTGGGCTCGGGTGAGGAGGGTAGCTTCCCGCCTCTTCGCCGAGGTTATCCTCGTGCACTTGAGCGAGTCCAGTGTAGCCTCCCTGGGGCACGGGGGGAATCGTCGACTCGTCCTCGTCGACAGAGTAGGATGAAGCCGAGGTGGCTACTGAGAAGGGACGGGAGTTGGAGCGCGAAACGTCGAGTCCTGTCGGCGCCGAGGGGGAGGTCGAGCCGTTGCCGCGAGGTTGGAGAGCGAGGAGTGAGGTGTCGTACCCTTCCTGCGACGCGTAAGATCAGAGCGGTCAGCTCTCTCTTCTCCCTTCCTGCCTACGCTCCCGAACAGCGCCAACATCCCCCCTTCGCGCCGAGAAGGAAAGAACCCCGAAAACTCACCTGCCTATCCTCCTTACTCAGCTCTACGTTCCTCATCCTACCCATGAGCGTCTGCTCCTCCTCACTCGCCGTCGTCGCCGTTGTAGCTCCAGACAGAACCGTTCCACTGCGCGCTGGTCCGCCTGAAGCTGCTGCTCGACTCAAGAGGAGGTCCTGTGTAGAGTCGCGAGCGGTGGACATGCTGTTTGGCCTCTAGGGTGTTACTGGTGCTGGTTGAAAGCGGGAGAAGCGAGAAAATGCGAGAGCAACGAGCGTTGGCGGTGCTGCTGCCTGCGAGCGTTTCGAGGCGAGGCGGTGTGGGGGGTAGAGACGCGCTCTGAAGTTGAGCGATGTAGGCTTGTAGGAGAGCAAGGAGCGTGTAGCCTTGTAAGCCCGAGCCGAAAGAGACGAGAGAAGCGAAGCGAGAGGTCGGAATGCAAGGAAACGATGACCCTCCCTTCCTCGAAGCTTGAGACGACCGTTCGCAGCGCTCAACGACGAACGAACAGCGAACCGTCTTCTCGTCTTTGTTCGGCTCGGCTCGGTGTGTCTGCAGTCTGTAGCAAGATAGATATACCTCTCTCTGCTCTCTTGACCTCTGCTCTGCTGTCCCCACCGCCAGAGCTCAGAGAAGCGTTTCGCGCCTTCGCGCTAGCGTGAGTTTGAGGGTGCTGAGGCTCTTGATCAACACAACGATAGATATCCCACAGCTACTCGGGTACAACATAACGAAAATACGAGAAGAAGCTATTACTGCTGATCCCCTGCTTCCCTTGCCCGTGAGTCGGCGGCGAAACGGGATCGCCGAACGATCTCTCTTCACTCTCCTCCTTTCCACCTGCTCAATCCCCAGCCGGCGACGAAGTAGAGTCTCCCTCCACTCTCCTACTGATACTACCCCTGTCCACCAAGGTGCTTCCCCCTCACTCCCTCTTCCAAGGCGAGTTCGGCGATCCCGTTTCCTCGGCGCTGGCTGAACGGGTCGGGTCGGTCGAGAGGAAGGAGCAAGGGATGGAGAGTCGGGAGGTGTAGGATAAGATACGAGGTGAGAGCGACGTTGCGACGTTGCTGGATGGGCTGGAGGTGGGGGCGGCGGAACTCGATCTTTCTCCTCCCTCCTCCCCTCCATCTCATCGTCCTCCCCTCTTAAACTCACTCGCCCAAGCTAAAGCCTCATAACCAACGCAAAAATCGCCGCATACAACGCCGTACAAACAATCCCAACCAGCACGACCACATCTCCCGAAGTCTTGAACGCTCGGCCCCAGTACCTTTGGTTGGCGGGCGGGAGGGGGGTGGGTGGGAGGGGGGTTGAGGAGGGTGATGGGGGAGATGGAGAGGGTGAGGGGGTTGGTGAGGAGGGTGAGGGGAGGCGGGAGGGAGATGATGGGCGCGCGGAGGGGGTTGGGAGGGTCGGCGGAGCGGCGAGAGGGCGGTAGATGTCTGTCGGGGGAGGGGATCAGCATCAATGGGAGCTCGATTTTGAAGTCCTCCTTTCCGTCTTCCACCTCCCGTGTCTTCGGCTGGCCCGAGTCTGCAAGCTCTCCCCCGTGCTCGGCGATGACCTCCCTCGCCTCCCCTCGCCGAACTCGCCCTCCAAGCGTCAAAAAGCCTCCAAGCTCACCTGCAAAATCATGATCGCTTCTCCTACTCCTTCGATACGAAATGAGCAGCAGCAAGACCGCCAGGATCACGTAGAGTAGACCAACTGGGCAAAGGGCGAGGAGGGAGTGCGAGGGACGTAGGGAAGACGAGTCAGCACAGGATCATCGAGAACAGAGCATAAAATACAGAAGCGCGACTCACTCCTCGCAAACTCCTTGTTAAACACCTTCAGAATCAAGAGCGCGTACCCAAAGTTTCCGAGAGCTGTACGGACGTAGGCGCCTTCCCAATTCCATTTAACGAGTCAGCTACGTTCCTACAGCCCGGTAAAGAAGTAGAGTGAGGGCTGAACGTACCATCAAACGTCCGTTGCCGAGCACGGAGCTCGACTAGTTCGTCGATATCTTGTGTCGTCCAGGAATTACGGCGGTGGCCTGTAGTTGAGCAGATGAATCAGTTAGTATAGCTCTTCCCCCGTACGCTGCTGCTCCCCGCCCCGCCCTCCTGCCCAGCAGCCAGCAGATTCAAGAAACGGACGACGCAACCCCCGCTTCTGATGCCGCCATCACCTCTGTAGCTCAGCAGCAAGAGCAGCGAGAGACGGACCTTTGTACCGATGTGGAATTTCTGATTTGGCCGGCGGGAAGAGGTGCGAAATGACTTCGGTCGGAGGGGGGAAGTGGGCCATCCTAGCGAACGAGCGAGCGGGGAGAGGGAGAGAAGCAGCCGAGACGGTTCGCCGAGGGAAGGAAGGGGCGAACGAGGCGAACGATAAAGATACAATTCGATTGTGCTATTAGACCTTTAGTTTGCTAGCGAATTTGATAAAGAACGAAGGCTAAGACCACCTCCCTACAGCAAGCGAGCCAGCAGCCTCCTGGGCGCTCGGCTTTCCCCTTTCCCTTCCTTCCGTCCTAGATCCTTGCTCTTCTTCCCCATCCCATCTTCACTCCCTCCTCTACAGAAGAGCAACAACGCCCACCAACCCCATGACCACCGCTCCCAATCCCACGACAACCCTCTCACCCCCACTGCTCGGCGACCCACTAGCACTAGCAACCGCCTGTCCACCACTACTAACGCTCACACCACTCGCCACAAGACTCGGTACCTTAGCGACACTAGTGACGCTCTGATCAGGGTTGTAAGTCGCCTTGCTACTGGCTGCAGCGTCGCTCTTGGTCTCCGAAGCGGAGGCGGCGTGAGTTGAGTTCCGGCCGAGGGAGGTGCGAGGGAGCGAGGAGGTGGAGGCCCCAACTTGGACGGTGCCGGTTACGGAGGCGAGACCTTCCGAGGTGCAGAGGTCGACGTAGGCTGTTGGGTGGGGAGGAGGGATGGCGAGCGCCGAGGTGGGATGGTCAGGCGATAGAAGGGACGGGAAGGATAGGGGAGTCGAAGGGCATCGAAAGAAGTTGATGTAGTTGCGGGGCAGGTGGTTGGAAGGCGCGAGGAAGCAAGAAAGGAGTATGGGGACGGTCAGCTCCCTGCTCGGCCGAGCTCAATCTCCGCTCCCAAACTCAAAAGACTCACCATTGTAGTCCTCGACGACGCCCGTCTCGTTCTTTTTACTAGTCTTACTATCGGCCGAAATGCAAGCAGCGCATGATCCTACAATCTCTCCCGCTCGTCAGCTTACCGCGCGCGAACGGGCGGAGGGAGGACAAGGGAGCAACTCACGGACGTCTCCGATAGCCTGAGCAGAGCAGGCGCATTGTGCGATGGAGGATTGGGAGGGGAGTGCGGCGCAGGCCTGTTGAGGGTGACGGTTTGGTGCAGAAAGGCGAAAGGGTCAGCTGATCGGGCAGTAGCAGAAGAGGGAGGAGAAGGGACGAACGACAAAATCCTGAGTAGCCAATGCGCAAGTAGAGTTACATCCACTGGTCACCAACCTGTGTGTGTAGATCAACAGGTGGCCCCGCTTTTTCGTTAGTTGCTGATCCCAAGCCACTGGGCCGTTTCTGAGGAGAGAAGAAGACGCACGAGAAGATGCTCGCGAGGTAGGTACTACTACTGGCCGCGCGCTTCTGTAGTCCAACAACATCGGAGGCAAGAGCGAGGGAAACCTCGCGAACGACGAGAGCCTCTTGCTGGGTTGAAAGAGCGGAAACCAGCGCTGTGGTCGCGTCGTTGAGTGAGTATGGAATGCTTGTGCTACAGAGCAAAGGGAGGGACTTACGGAGCAAAGCGAGAAGAGGGAGCGTGTAGTGCATCCTGGTAACGAGCGTGATAAGGCGACAGAAGACGACGAGCGAGTATTGGACGGGGCGCAAGAAGCGAGTCGGGCGGACAGCAGCTCTCCTTTTCGGCTTCGGCGTTTCTCGCGACCGCTCTCTCGCTTCTCAAATTCTGCTTCCTGGTAACATCCTTTCCTAATCCACTCTCTTGGCTTTTTTTCAGGGGGCAGCGAGCAGCACACGACTTTGCCGAGTTAAAGCGATTCCTCTCCCTCCCCTCCGAGCTCTCGAGTGAGACCTGCCGAGCTGGGAACGAGATCGAGGTCGGATGGACTGGATTTCAGGTTCGGGGGTTGTAGTGAAGTGAGAAGGATACAGGATTTGCGATATCAGATGGCGAGGAAAGGGACCCCGGTAAGTACAGGCGAACAAGGGGAAGCAACGAGATTTCAGTCGAGGTCGGCTCGGACTTTGCTTCTTCGCTTCTTGGCTCTCTTTCCCCTCTCTCGTTGCTCTGTTGCTCGCTCTCGGCTGTTCCTTCTGCTCTAATACAACGAGTAGCACAATTACCTCCACGTTCGCCTCCTTCTCTCTCAGCACACGCCTCCCCCAAAGCTCAGGCCATGTCTCCCTCCTCCTCGACCTCCAACGGCTCCAGCACGCTCCCGTTCACCTCCGTGATCCAGCGCATGCACAGTCACTCTGTAGCTCATTAACGTTTCGGTAGATTGGCCAGCCGAGGTGGACGTCGGGCCGAGGAAGAGAGGGAATGAGATGATGGACGATCCACCTCGGTTCGCTCACTCGCTACTCATCTGGGGGATTCGCAGGAAGCAGGTGCCGGCCGAGACTGAGATGAGACGAATCTTGGCTTTATGCTCTCTCTCCTTCCTGCTTCTTGTCTTTCTTCAATCCGTCGTCCTTTCGTCGCTCAAAGCAAGCTCGCCTTCCTGCTCGCAATCGTCTTCCCCTTGTTCCCGACTGCCCAACGCTCTTCCTCCCGCATCACAGCTTCTTCAGATAGATCATGGGCTGTGCCACCTCCTCACCAGTAGACCACGAAGCCGAGATGCGGTACGTCTTGCCTTTCTCTCTCCCTCCCTGACTTCGCTCCTTCCCCGATTGCCAGGCGCTGACCCTTCCCCTCCTTGCCTTCCGACAATACAGCTCGAAAGCTATTGACGTCCAACTGCAGCGAGATCAGCGAGAGCATGGGTGAGTCGCCCTCAGCTCCCTTCTTACGGTGAGGAACGCTGACGAACAGTTCGCCAAGCAGACAGGATATCAAGGTCCGTTTCCTTCAGCTGGCAAACTCCAGAACCTTGAGCTAACGATTCTGAACACGCAGATGCTCCTTCTTGGTACCGGCGAGTCAGGGAAATCGACAGTGATGAGTGAGTCGAGTTTGAGGCTTTTACCTCGGCGCCGAGCTCCCCCGCCGTTGGGGTGCAAGCTGACCCCCCGCTCTCCTCCGCAGAGCAAATGCTACTTCTACATGGTGGTGAAATCTCCACATTTTTCCATCCCCTCAGTTCTATTATTGGGCACTGACTCTTCACTCGGCGCTCGCAGATGGTTTCTCGGAGTCGGATTGTGAGGCCTACAAGGAGGTCATGTAGGTCATTCCTTGCTCGGTTACAACGTCCTCAGAGTATCTCTTGACCGTTGTCACCCATCACAGCTTCCTCAACACCCTCCAATCCCTCCTCGCGATCCTCTCCTCTCTCACCTCCCTTTCGCTCCACATCCTGCCCTCCAATTACCCCTCAGCAAGGCTATTGACTGAGTTACCGGAGGAGGGGCAACAGGTGAAGGAGGAAGATAAGGAGGAGCTTGTGAAGGCCATGATTGACTTGTGGGAGGACAGCGCCGTGAGGGAGGCGGTTGGTGAGTTCGGCGATGACTGAGGGAGCGGGAAGGCGAGAGCTGACGAAGCGAGGGCTTGCAGTACACAGAGCAAGCTATCAGCTGAACGATAGTGCCGGTGAGTTCCTTCGCTACCCTGTTCTCTGCCCTCCTTCGAGTCTGCCGAATCCGACGAGCGAAAACCGAGCTGACGCGCCCTCACTTCCTACGCTTCACAGAATACTTCCTCAACGCCCTCTCCCGCACCTCAGCATCCGACTACATCCCCACGAACGACGATATGCTGAGAGCATGAATTCGTACAATCGGGGTGAGTTCTGCTCGCTCAGTCGATTCGGCGCAGGAAACAAGAGCTGATACTGCCGTGTGGGTGAGCCGAGCAGATCCAAGAACATGCGTTGAGGATTGGGAAAGTGGGGTACAGGGTGTTTGATGTTGGAGGACAGAGGTCGGAGAGAAGGAAATGGATCAATTGGTGCGCCTGCCTGTTTCCCCTCCTCCGAGCGCTGCTTTCTCGGCGTTGGCTGACCTAGGTTCTCGCCTGCTCATCCTCTCCCTCGATGTATCTCCGCGCTCTCATCCCCTTCTCATCCGACCTGCCCGATTCACTCAAACCCCAGTTTCGAAGCCATCTCCGTCCTCCTCTTCCTCGTCGCCCTCTCCGAATACGACCAAACCCTGCGCGAGGACCACACGGTTAACCGGCTAGAAGAAGCGATGACGGTCTTTTCCTCCGTCGCCAACAGCCGATGGTTCAGCAAAACTACCATCGTCCTAATGCTCAACAAGACGGATCTGCTCCGGCAAAAGCTCGGCGAGGGGAGGAGTAGTTTGAAGGAGCATTTTCCGGCTTATGAAGGGAAGGAGGAGAGTTATGAAGAGGTTACAAGCTTCTTTAGTACCCAATTCAAGGGACTCTGCTCGGGATCAAAGCCGTTATACGTGAGTGGCCTTCGCCGAGCTCACTTTGAGCGTCGAGCGTGAGCTTACATGCGTTCCGCTACAGATCCACTTCACCACCGCCACAGATACAACACATATGTACGCTCTATTTCTATTTCGCCCTCTCTTGGCGCATGACTGGAAGCCGGGCACTCGTTGACCCTCTTGCTTGTCGCTCGTTCGCAGGGAGAAGATTATCGCCGCTACACATGACACGATCGCGAGGAATATGATGGAACTGGTGATGTAGACTTAGAACATGCTGTACCTAGACACCTCTATGACCCAATCTCTATCCAAAGCGGGAGAGCGAACGTCGAATTTCGCTCGCCGAGACTCGAAGAGGGACAGCACAACTTGATCTTCAATTCACAATGCACAAGCAAATACTCCTCCCTCACGCCATCTACCACTCCTTCTGCCTCTCAGCCAAGCTCTTGGTCATATCCTCCACGATCTTCTCGAGAGGGATCGGCTCCCATCCAAAAGTCTTCTTGGCCTTGGAAGCGTCAATGACGTTCTGCTTGGGAGCGGGAGTGCCAGGCTTGCCGCCGACGAACTTGGGGAACGAGCTCTTGAGGAGATCGGAGTACTCGGGCTTGGAGAGGACGTCGAGGAGTTGTTGGAAGGAGAAAGCGGCTGTTGAGAGTGAGAAGGAGGTCAGCGTACTTTCAACCAGGGTGAAAGAGCGCGTATAACAGTATTGAAAGCACTTTTAACGAGCACATTATCAAATCAACTCACAAGTCGAGACGAGGAAACGCTCGTTGCTAGCCTCGGGGGTAGCGAGAGCGTCGATGTGGATGCGAGCGACATCACGAACGTCGACGTAGGACCCAGCAGGGTTGACGGCATCCTCATCCTTCTTGTTGCCGGTGAGGTAGGCGTAGAAAGCCGCGACCGAGGTGTTGAGCGACGAGGCGGATGAGATCTGGTGAATGACGGGGCCGAAGATGAGGCTGTTGGAGGAAGATCGGTGAGCTTGGGAAGACGAGGAACATGCAGAGAAAGCGACGTACGGAGGGTTGACGGTGGCGAGGTCGAAGGGAGCCTTGCCGTCCTTGGTGTGCTCCTCGAGGAACTTCCAGGCGGCCTTCTCGGCGAGCGTCTTGGAAGCGCGGTAGGCCTCTGTAGTGGGAGACAGGGGAGTCAGTACTCGGTTCGCGATGTTGATGGAGCTCGGATAGCTGTAGGATAGTGCTATGGAGGGCAGAAGGGGGGTCAACTCACGCGAGGGGTCGACCTCCTTGCCCTTCTCCTCGACCTGCTTGGGGCTGAACTCGTTCCAGTCCTTCTCGGTGAAAGTGTACACGGGATCGTAGGGGTTGACGACCGAAGCGAACCTGTAGGCAGCGAGGAGTGAGAAGGGGGCTTCAATTTGACGGCGTTCGGCTCGAGGGCAAGCCGACTCACGAGGAAGTGATCACGACCCTCTGCACCTTGGGCTCCAGGAGCGCCGAGTGAAGGATCCCGGTGGTTCCCTTAACGGCAGGGTTGATCAAATCGGTGTAAGGATCCTCGACACGGAAGTGGAAGGGCGAAGCCGTGTGCACGATTCCATCAACGCCGACGACCGCCTTGTCGAAAGCGCCTTCCTGCTCGACGTCCTCGACAATAACGTACTCGAACTCGGTCAAGCCGTCCTTCTTGTACAGATCCTTCAAATACTCTCCCTTCTCGCTCGAGCGGACGGTTCCCCTCACGCGGTAGCCACGCTGGAGGAGCTGCTGTCCAACATGAGCAGCAAGGAAGCCAGAAGCTCCCGTGAGGAGGATCTGTAGTGCGTGCGAGGAGAGTCAGCGGGGAGAACAGCGAGAGAACCGCTCGATGACTGAACGGCCCGCCGCGGCTGGTGGGGGTGACGTACAAGAGAGTTGTTAGGGACGGCGGGCATGTTGTAGTGTAGAGGCGAGTTGTGAGGTGCTGTAGCGTGTGCTGGGAAAAGTTGAGAGCAGCCGAGGTGAACGTAGGAAGGCAAGAGGCGACGGTGCGGATTGGCGACATGTCAGTGGAGGCCTCCGACGTGATTGGTGATATGAGTGAAACCGAGGTGGAGGGAGCAGAGCTGAGCAGTGTACTTCAAAGCTATATTTAGGGCTCTGTAGCTCGCTAGCTGAGCTTCAAAGTCAGAACAGGGGTTCCCCCTTTCGGCGCCGAGCTGAGGTCCTCTCCCGCCGAATCGAGCCATTTCTCTCTACATTCAGATCCAAAACAAGCCAGCTACGCTCACTCCCATTCACCTGTGGTTGAGCAGCCATCCACCGTCGATAACGATGTGCTGGCCGTGCATGAAGTGGTTCGTGGCGAGGAAGAGACAGGTCGAGGCGATCTCGGAGGGAAGTCCGGGCTGCAGAGGTGTTTGAAACGTCAGTGTTGAAACGTCAGTGACGAGGACGGCACAGAAGGAAGTGGGCTCACTCGTCCCGCGACATAACCCCTTGCAAGGTAGGCCTCTCGGTCGCTGGCGTCGGGGAAGCCAGTCGTCACTGTGAAGATCAAGAAGGTCAGTTCTGAGCTCTGGCGTAGGTAGAAGAACAGTAAAAAAGACTTACTCTCTGAGGGGAAGACTCCGGGCGCGATGCTGTTGACCCTGATGCCAATGGAAGGATCGGCAAGCTCGGTAGCCATCATGTTGGTGAGCGAGACGAGGGCGGCCTTGCTCGAGCTTTGGGGGAGATGAAAGGGTAAGAGAGGGGAGGGTGAGAGAGAAGAGGGTGAGGGTGAGGGAGGAAAGGGCGAGAAGAGAAGAAGGTCAGCTCTAAAGCCGAACTCGGAAGGGGAGAACACACATACTTGTAAATTTGCTGCCCAGATTGACTCTCCTTGGTCACACCCGAGATGCTGGTGAGGTTGATGATCGACTGTGGAAGCTACCCGTCAGCGAAGAGCCCGTCTGAACGAGCGCCGAGATCTGAGCCGAACTCACAGCTCCATCCTTGGGCGAGTTGGCGGCCTTCGCCTTACCAAGGAGGGGAAGGAAGGCGGCAGATACGAACCATGGGGAGACGACGTTGGTACCATACACTGTAGTACGCCTCGTCAGCTCAAACGACGATGAAGGAGGCGAGCCGAGGACAGACCGAGTTCGAATTCCGACTCCTTGTAGTTGAGCATGGCCTTGGAGTACGCCTCAGCACCTTGGTTCTTGGCATCATACAACTCCTTGTGAATTCCCTTCGCGATGCCGGCGTTGTTGATGAGCCTGCAGAGCAAAACGCCGGTTCAGCTTAAATCTCCGATCTCGCCGAGCTAGTCTTGTACACCACTCACAAGCTCAAGTAGCCCTCTTTCTCGACGATCTTGACACCTTCCAAAATGCTCTCCCTGTTGGTGACATCCATCTGCAGCGCGATTAAGAGGCCTCCGCTCTCCGATCCGCCGCTCGTCTGGAAGTCGCTCACGGCCTTGTCGAGCACCTCCTTGCGACGACCAGTAATGTAGACCTTGGCGCCTTGAACAGCCAATGCCGTGGACATCGCCAGTCCTAGGCCAGTCCCCCCGCCGGTGACTGAGGGAGGTGCGTCAGAAGCGAGCGCCGGAGAGCTGAAGAGGATGGCGTACCGACTGCTACCTGGCCTTGAAGGGAGAAGAGATTGCTAGCTGAGAAAGGGTGGGACATGCTGCTGCTCGGTTGAGGCGAACGAGTGAAAGGTAGAAGAGAAAGAGAGTCGAGCGGCGCGGCGCGTGAGCCGGAACTCGCGAACTCGTCGCTGGAGGGTGATGATGTATGCGAGAAACTCGGACTCGAGTAGAGCTCCCGAGCTTCTCGATTCTCAGTACAGAGCTAACGAGCCATTAACCTCTCTCTCAATACCATGAAAGCACTGAGAACTGACACTTCGGATTTCTGGACCGGCGAAAGCGAAACGAAACGAGAACTAAAGCAAGCTATACACAAACGCGCGCTTTCAAATCAACGATCACATCAAGCCCTCTTCTTCCCACCTCCGCTCTGCATCCCACTCGCCCTCTTGCCGTTGCCATTCGTCTCCGAACGGGAGCACTCGGCGCAAGTCCAATCGTCGTTGGGAACTCCTTTGAGGCCGACGCAGGATGGGTGGTACCATTGGATACGACATTCCTCGTTGTCGCAGCCGATGAGGGTCTGAGGGGGGGGTGAGAGGTGACCGTGGAGAGAGAAAGGAGGAGCGTCGAGGGGAGGATCGGAAAGCAACGAGAGGGTCGAGGAGGTGAATAAGATCGTCGGAGAGGGGTATCGCAAGGATCGGAAAGCAGGAGCGTCAGTAGCGTAAGCTCGGCCGGCTACGTCCTTCGAATCGAGACGCCATGAACCGCCGCCGTATCCGACTCACCTCGCCGGGAGTCGTTTTGCCGCAGAAGCACCAGATGATAGGCTGTAATAGAGCAAGTATCAGCTTTTAGAACACGGGTGACGCCCTGGGAAGCCACATCAACTCACCTCATGCTCGGTCGCGGGCGTGGCAGGACTTCCGGTCTCGACGCTATCCCCTCCCTCGCTCTTGAATCCACTCGCAGGCGAGCCCAGACCCTCAACTCCCTCTCCCTCTCCACCTTCTCCACTCTCCTGCACCTCCTTCCTCGCCTCCTTCCACTCCTCCAACGCCGCTCCATCATCCATCCACGCTCCCTCTCCCTCGCCCTGCGCTCCACAAATCATCCTCCAAGCCTTAACGCTATCCTCCGCCTCGGCGACCTTCCTCTTCAACGCATCAACGAGGACTTGCTTGCCGGGGTTGAACTGGAGAGTACAAGGTCGGTGGAGGCCGTGTGACATTGAGCTTGGAAGGTCGAAAGGTTCGTGTCGGCTTCGGCGAGGAGTTTGGGGATGCGCGAGGAAGCGATAGGGCGGAGACGGGAAGGAGGAACCCAGTGCCTGTTGTTCGGGGTACGACGCGCGAGGAAAGAGTCAGCGACGACGACGAGAACGCGAAGGAGAGCAGCCGAACCATTCGTTCTTGACGGGCAACGGAGCGACGAGGTAAGTGGTCGCGCTTTGCTTGCCGTAGACGCCCGAGGGGATGGGACTAGACTCGAAGATCTGTTGGGATGGAATACAAGTCAGCTCGGCGGTCTCGTTGTCTACAGCTCACCGTCGCCAACTCATCGCCGAGCAGCAGGGAGGTGAAATTGCGACGAAAGCAGGAAATAGCGACTCACCATGCAAGGCCAGTTCACACCCTTATCCCTGGGCCCAAACATCTTGGCTTGAACCAAAGATCCCACCGCCATACGATCCTTGCTCTCCTTCTTCGGCGTGTCGGTCGCTCCCCTCGCCGAGCCGGCTCCGACGCGAGGCTTGACGTCCTCCTCGGCGCCTTCATCGAGGTCGGGTCCGAGGATGCTGCTCGTACCGCGAGAGAAGGAAGGGGAAACGATCTCGCCGCCGTAGCCTTGCTGTTGCTGAGCTGGACTGTCAAAACGACCTCCACCGGCGCGAGGAGGGGCGTTGGTGTCGTGGTAGGGAGGAGGACGGGGCGCGGGGTAGCCTTGGTACTGCTGAGGGTTCTGGTGATACTGCGGTTGATGTTGCTGGCTGAAACTGGGCTGTCCTCCGCCGTAGCTACCTGCGCCGAGCTGAGGGGTGCCGTTCTGCTGGTGCGAAGCGAAGAGCTCGGCTTGACGGCCACTGCAATACAAAGTTAACGGTCAGCTCTGATGTCAAGCGCTCGAAGCAGGCGAAGAGAGAAGACGCACAACTCAGCACCGCTTCCCTTCGCAGGCTCTCCGCCGTTGCGAGCGCGCCAATCTTGACCTTCCTGCTGATCCTGCTCCTCGGTCTGGGGCATCTCGGTTTGATGTCCACCGTGCTGCTTCCTGTAAGCGTGACCTAAGATCAGCTCCGCTCCTCAATCACGCGCGTCCTTGCGCTCGGCCCTCGACCCCTCGACTTACACGACCTCCCAAACTCCTTGCTCAAGCTCTTTGCACCACGAAGAGGCTTCCCAACCGTCCGTGCCCAGCTGGAATCGCTCAAACCTGCGAACAACGCGTTGTACCAACTCCAAACCGAAGTCTCCGCCGAGAGGTGGACCGCCAGGCTGTCCAGCGTCGCCGTAGAACCTGTTGAGCGCGGCTCGGACTTCATCCCAAACGATAGCTCCCGAGAGAGCGAGCCTCGAGAACTCTTGACCAGCAGGTGAAGCGTAGCCGACTTGAGGTGCATGAGGGCATTGCTAGCGAAGTTCGCTGAGGGCGTGCGAGAGGAGAGCGAGCGAGTGGGTCGTGGGAGCGAGGCCGCTGTTGGCGGCTGAGCGGGTGTTGCGTGAGGGGTATTGTGGCGCCATGACTCTGTAGGTGACTAGCCCGCGAGCTGAACGAGCGAGCGAGTGGCGAGTAGGTGATGGTAGGAGGGAGAGAGCGAAAATCGAAGGGCGAGAGGGGATTAGCGCCGAGCTGCGAGCTGAGTTTCAGGCGCGATCGAGTCTGTAACGAAGCAGAATGGCCTTGAACAGCTGTCAGAGCACCCCGAAGCAAGAACTGATAGCTCTGTAACCTTTCAGCACGAGCACCGCCACTCGCTAGCCCCTGCCTTCGCGATGTGCTCTTCGGGCTGCAGGACGCTCAGCCTCGTTTCAGGTCATTTACACGCTTCAGAGCGCTCCAAACAAAGCTACAGAACTCAGATCGGGAGCGCTGGAGCTCCCTTCTCGTCGCCATCGCTCTCGACGCGCTCGCTTTCCCTCCTCCTGCTCCTTTCGAAGGGCAGTCCTCATTGCTTCCCTCACTCGAGCTACGTCACTACAAGAAACGAAAGAAGGGATGGGAGGTTGATAGCAGATACGGCGACTGGCGACGTAGGTTCAGGGTCCGCGTAAAGCGAGGGAAGGGGAGGGGGGGGAGAGCAGCGCTCGGCGCGAGATGGGATAAACGAGGGATGAGAGGGGAAGAGCGCGAGTGTCTATGCACAGAAAGGGGGTATCTACATGGTCGTCGTCATCAGGGTGCAAGGAAGGGAGGGTATCACTGCGCGAGCCACGAAGGAAGGTCAGCAACCTCATCGCCGAGCTTCGGAATCGCCGAGAGAGTAAAACTCACCCTAATCCCCTTCTTGACATGCCTCTTCCTCTTCGCCGCAGTCGTACTAGTAGCCGTAGCGGCGACCCTGAACCTCAAACTACTCGTGAAGCTTCCTCCGTTGGTTCCGAGCGAAGGGAGAACGACCTCCTCCGTGAACTGATACTGGCCGTTCCCTCGAGTGTCGTAGGAAGAGGGGATGGTGTAGGTGAGGGGAACGGTGGTGGTGTAGCGGCCTGAGGCGTAGGCGAAGGAGGTGGAGTAGGTCGCAGGGGCGGCGGTAGCGCTGGCGGAGGTGCGAGTGGAAGAGGTGTGAAGGGAGGTTGCGGAGGGAGTGGTGACGGAGATGACGGAGGTGGCAAGAGCGTCGACGGTGGGCGAAGAGGAAGCGGTGTCGGCCGTGGCGAGACTCTCCCCTCCGCTGCTGCTACTCGACGCGCCCGAAGCAGCCGCCGCCGAGCTGTCCTCCTCCTTGGCTGCGTTGCTCTTGCTCACTCCCACTCCTACTCCCACCGCGATAGCGATAATCGCGAGGATGATCAAGCACCACAGCATCTTGACGTTTCTCTTTCTCCTTCCTCCCTCATTCTCCCACCCCTGCGCACCCCTCGGCATACTAGCGACTGCTCCCCTCCCTCCACCGTCCATCATACCCATCTCCTTGCCCACACTCCCACTCCTCACATCTCCCGGGCCTAAATGCCGAGCGTTGTAGGCATAGGTATCGTCCCCCAACGTAAAGCGATGCCTCGACTCGACGTCGCTCTCGCCATCCACCGTCCCTCGGCCGAACTCGTCCTCACTCCCTCGCGCCGGGGTAGCAAAGGTGTGGTAATCACTCTTCTCCCTCCACGCGTCCGAAATACTTGAATCCTGCTTCTTGTGACTCGGGACGAATACGCCGGCGTGAGGAGAATCGCTCCTCGGCGCCGCGAAGTTGTCGACCGGTACTGGTGCGGTCGAGGCGTGTAGCGGGATGGGGTGAGGCGTAGTAAGGCGAGAAGGAAGGTGGTGGCGCGTTACGCCTGGGGCTGGTGATCCTGGTGTAGGCGAGACGAGGGTTCGGGAGGGAGGAGAGGCGAGTTCGGAGATGGACATGGAGGGGGCAGAGGAAGGGAGATTGGCGGCTGAACGACGGAAGCGAGCGAGTTGCTCTTCATGGGAGAGGTCGAGATCCGGGTAGGAGGAAGCGGTCGTGGTGGTTGAGAGGTGAGCCGCTGGCGAGGCTGGCTCTTCGGCTTCGGGGATGGGGGAGGGTGCGCCGTTGGCTGAGCGGGCGGGGAAGGTGAAGGGGTGAGGTGCGGGTGCCATCTTGTTCGAAGCGGATCTGTAGGTCGGTAGAGCGGCGAGGTCAGCAACTCGAGTTCCCTGCGCTAGCGCCAAAGCTGTTGTTTGTCGCGCCGAGGTCGAGTCGCGTCTGTAGCGGTCCAGTGCGGCTACAAAGAGCGCCGAGACTGCTCCGGCCTAATCAGGTACAGCAATATGCTGCTGCCTACCGCGCCGCACACGCTCTCACACCCTCCCAACCTGCGAGTGCACGGCTCCCCCCTCCTTCGCAGCTCGGCAACGCTTCACTCCTCGACTAGCGTTTCCATCACCTCTTGAGCTGCTCAACAAGACTCACCTACTGTACTAGAGTAGTTCCTTCAAAGCGACGACGGTACTGTCCTGCAACAAGTGACGAAACTGCGTAGAAGACGGCTTCGCGAAGTCGCGTGCCAACGGTCCTTTGTGTGCTGAAGCTGTAGTTGACTGAGCTTCGGGTACAGCGAGCTTGTGGGGTACAGCTTCTGCTTGAGAGGATCCAGCTACTGCTGTAGTTGTTCGAGCGCCGGTCGTTCAGAGAGGCGAGAGAAGTCGAGAAAGGAGTGACTGTTTGTTCGACGGTTGGAGAGGGAGAACGAAGGGAGCTGTAGGAAGATGGCCACAGGAGAAAGGGCGAGATGTAGGCGAGCAGCTGCTGGTCCGCTAGGGAGCACTTGCTGCCGTCCGGCCGAGGCGACGAGAAACGACGAGGTGATGGGGAGAGGGAAGTGGAGCGCGAGACGAAGCGAACGGTTGGCGCAGCGGGCGAAGGGGTCAAGCAAAAGCTCGGCGGGTGAGAAGGGCGGTGCTAGAGAAATGTAGCGCAGTAGAAAGTATCTCATTCTCGTTCTTTGTATTGAAGAGCAGAGCTTTGCAATACGACCACTCTGCCCCTTCGCCGAAGCGCCGAGACGCGAGGAATGGTAGGCTCTGTAGCCAAGTCGAGAGCCGCCAGGGACCCGAGGGTGTTGTGTCGATATAGGTAGCGGGGCTGAGCGAGTCAGAGGGCGCAGAAAGGCGGCCATCTCCGCCGAAGAAGCGACCTCGGCGCTTTCCACTCGCCGAGCAACGACGAAGCTGCACTGAATCGAATCCGGTTCCAATTGAGCCATCCGAAGCGTTCTCTGTACAATCTTTGAAGCTTTGGCGATCTCCGCTACTCCTCCTACTCCTCCTCACCCTCAGCGGCCTGCTCGGCGCCCACCGACTGCGATCCTTCGTCCCCGTCTTCCCCCTCATCGTCGGCCTCCTCGACCTCAAAGTTCTCCTCCATCTTTACCCTCAGATTCTAGCACGTCTTGCTGAGCTCCTGCGCAGCTAATACCCCGTCTGGGTCGAGATGAGGGGGAATGAGGCGGACCGAGAGTCGACGGAGGGTGGCGCGGTGCTGAAGGACGGCTTCGGTGACGCCCTCGAGAGCGGTAGAGGGGTTGTCTTGCATCCTCATAACAGCAACCGCAAGGTGAAGGATAGGCGAAGAGCTGAAAGCACGAAGGATGGGGGTCGGATCGCCGAGCGAGCGCAGAGCAAGATGCTGAACGGCACGAGTCGGAAAGGGTGAAAGTTGGTCACTGGGGTCGATGCTGAGTGGGGGCATCCTGAGCTCGGTAAGCGTCTCCGAGTGTTGGTTGAGGATTGAACGCCAGAAGGGGTTGCCGATCTCGTTGTTCTTGCCGAAGTCGACCTTTTCGAGGGCGCCTTTCCATCCGTCGGGGTCGAATTCCACCTCGCGGAAGCCCATGAGCCCGTAATCGAAGACAATAGAACGAAGTGAGGCAAGCGACTGAAATCTTTGAGCCAAGAGCGGCGCTCCACGCTGGATAAGATTGGCGAGCTCGAGCGTGAGGAGATCGGGAAAGTGTCGAAAGATCTCTGCGGCTTCGGCTGCCACAAGATCTAGGAAGAAGGGTGTGACAGAGTTACCATCGATGCGAAGGTGCTGGATGTTGGAGAGGGTGGCGGGGGTGAGTTGGAGAACAGCGGACTTGGCGCGATGAGACGAGGCGACGAGGCGACGAGCTAGACTTCCCCCGAAACTTGGCGTAGCTCTTCTCCTTGTCTTTCCTCGCTCATCTAGAGAACAGGTACATATCTCTCTGCCAAATCTCAGGTCTTTCCTCGCTCATCTAGAGAACAGCTACGAATTGGGTGAGCTGCGGGAGGAGCTCTTTGACGAAAGAGAAGGGTTCGCCGAAGGAGAGTTTCTTGACGGCGGTGGTGAGGGAGAGGATCTTGGCGCACGTGGTCGCGAGCTGCTCAACCTGGGTAACGTCTTCTGGGAGCGCGAGGTGGAAGAAGTCGATCTCGCGGACTAGAGAGGCGTGAAGAGGCGCGACGGTCGAGAGGAAGAGCTTGGCCCCGGCGAGAGAACGGCCGGTACGGCCGGTCAACTGGATAGCCTGTTTGAAAGGAGAGGTCAGTGTTTGTTTCTTCAAGAACAGATCTCGGCCAAGACTCACCTCCCAGAGGAAAGGCTGTACGAGAGTGTAAAGCTCGCGATCCGTTTGCCTCAGCGCGAGCACCGACGAGCGGTCGATGTGATCCGGCACGCCCAGGGAGGGTCCGCCGAGCATGCGCTCGCGGGTATCCGACATCTGTACGATGCGAGTCTTGAGCTCGGTAGGAAGGTCCGTCCATTTGGCCATGGCGAGTCGAGCTTCGAGCGAGCGACGAGAGGGAGGAGGGCGAACGGGCGTGGGAGGGGGAGCGTGTTGTCGAGTAGAGCTTTAAGCGTGTGCTTCGCAATCCTGGCAGCGACGGCGAGAGCTTCAGCGGTCGAGCGAGTCCTGTTCGATGGTCAACACGAGGTCAGCGGGCTGAGCTCTTGATGAGCTGGTGAAGGGGTCGTTCGAGGGCGAGTTGTAGGGGATTACACAGCGCTAGAGGTATCAGAGAGAAATATGTAGCTCACCTACTTTTCCTTCGAGTAACCTCGAAAGAGCAGCGCCGAGCCAGCGAGCGAAACGAAACGATGAAGTCGGAGGGAAAGAGGCGAGCGGGAAACGAGAATCGCTCTTGGCCTCTGGCTGCTCGCTGCTCCATTCTTCGTTCTCGTCTTGCTGCTTGCAATCTGCTGCACTGAACATAGAAGGCTACAGGTGAGCTCTGTTCTCCTCGCCGAGCAGCTCCCCGCCTTTGACCGCCGTTTCAACGAGCTGATCTCTCGAGGGGGTTCTTTCGCCTTCAGCTACAGAACACACACCGGAATGTCGACTATCCTCTTCTACGGCCTCTTTGTCACAACACGTTCCCTCTAGCTTGCCGTTCACGCTCACAATCGACTTGAACCCGTCTTACTCGCTCTCGGCTTCATCTCGCTTCGTCGCAAGGATAGGATGAGCTCCAGTCCGAGCATTGAGAGGAGGAGGTGCACACGGAGCACCCTCGCAATTGCCCCCTCCCTTGCTCCCATGTACATCCCTTCCTCCGGCACTCCATCGCCCCCAATGTTCGCAGCTCTCATTCGCAGCTTCCTCTCCGCGAGGAGCCTCTGAGCCGAAAGCAAGGCGTCGTGATTCTCATCCAGTTTACAGCTTGGGATCTTGGCCACCAGTGACTTGAAGCTCTACCGGACTCGTGCTGGCCTTCGCTTTCACCTTACAGGGCCCTCCTTCGGATTCCGAGAGCGACGTCGACTCGGACGACGCGCTGGTGCATAAGGATGGAGGGCGCGAGAAGGATACGGCGGAGGGATAGAAGAAGTCTAAAGTGAATTGGTGGATTTGGGGCCGTGAGCGCTCGTCCTTACCACGCTCTTGCTCTCCAAGCTGATCCCTTACGCCGAGCAGCCGTCATTCTTCTTCTCGTCGCGGCAACCGGAGGAGGGATCTACTACATGATGAACCGCCCCAGCGATAGCACGGACTCCTCTCCCTCCGAGACGAGCGCTGCTGCTACTACTGCAGCTGCAGCCGGTGCGGGCGCCGCCGAGACGGGAGCGACGGCGGTGGCTACGAGCTTGGACGACGCTGGAGCGAGCGCGGCAGGTGGGAGCCTTTCATTTCGACCTCTCAGATCTACAGCTGATCGTTCTCTCTCGTTTTCTCTGTATTCGCACCCCCAGCTACTATGACAGCAGCGGCGAGCGCCTCGGCTGGAGCAGGCTCGGCGGGCGGAGGCGCCGGTTCGCAAGGCAGCGGCGGCTTCCAAGGAGGAGGGGCGGTATGGGAGATGAAAGTTCAGGTGGTGGAGCAGGAGGAAGTGGGATGGGAGGAGGAGGTTCGATGAGCGGTGGAGGGCCAGGAGGAACAATGGGCGGCGAGGGAGGTGGAAAGGGTGGTGAGGGATCATGGGGCGGATCCGGAGGCGGTGGGGGTATGATTATGAGCGGAGGAGGAGGGGAGCGCAAGTCGGGAGGAGGAGGTCAAGGGCATGGAGGCTCGCACTCGGGCGGAGGGCCAGGAGGAGGCTCGGGAGAAATGCCAGAGCAGACGGGAGGGGCCAAGAAGCGGTAGTGGTTGATATTTAGTTGTATTGACATTGTGACCAAGGGTTCGAGGATTATGAATCGTCCTCCCGTGCTTCCAGCGAACTTCGGCGCCAGCTCGCCGAGCTCGGCGAAAAGTCGTCTCTTCTCCCGCCGCCGCTCTGGCTAGGCCCTGAACGGGTCCGGTTTCTCCGCCTGGGTTATCCTTGAGAGCTTCTCACTTCGCTTCTCACTTTCTGTAGCGAGTTCACTTTCATCCTTCCCCACCAACCCCGCCAGCTCCTCTCTCCAGTCCGGCGCAGCTCCCCTTCTCCTGAATCCTTCGTCCTTCGCCTCTTGCCCTCTTGCTCTCGCCTCTTTCTGCTTGTTCATGTCACTATGCGACGCTACAGCACCTCTGGAGCCTCAGGTTCATCCTCGACATCCTCCGACTCGGCACCTCGGCGCACCCCCTTTCATCTTGGTCGAAGCGCTGGAGATGAGGCGGCGTTGCTGTACGCTGCGAGGATGGACTCGGCGAGGCGTAGACGGAAGGCTGGCGGAAGGACGCTAGAATTGTCGATGGGGAAGGTGAGTTTACGCTGATGGGGAGGTAGGAAGCCCGAGATGAAGAGGACTCGGAAGGAGAAAGGCTGACTTCGCTTCCCATTCGTAGCGACAGCCCGAAGTCGACGATGACACTGATACGAGCGATACAGAGGATTCCGAGCAGCAAAAGCTCGTCAAGCATGACGGAGGAGCCGGCACCGACACGGACAGCGAGAGCGACGATGAACCGCCTCCGCCGAAGAAGAAGAAGGGGATTGATTGGATGATCTGGGGCCGTAGGTGATCTCTTACAGACATGTACGATATCTTCAAATGTTCACCCACTCTGACTACAGCTGCCATCGTCATCGCTCTCGTCCTGCTCGCCATCGCGGGCTACTTCGGTTGGAAGGAGTTCCGCTCCGACTCCTCGAGTTCCTCCTCGTCTAGCTCAGCAGCAGCAAGTGCGACAGTTACCGAGACGGTGGAGGCATCAACTTCTGCAGCACAAGTGACAGTTGCAACAGCTGCTGCTTCAGGTGAGCCGAGGGGAAGGACTTGAGGTTGCGCCGAACCAACGCCGAGCTGACCTCTTCCTCCATCCTCTCCATTGTCAGCAGCAACCACGGCAAAAGCAGCAGCTTCTGCCTCTTCTGAAGGTACTAACGGAGAGCAGAGCGGGGTAGGAGGAGAAGGGCAGGGCTCGGCTTCGGGCGGAATGAGCGGCGGCGGCGAGCAAGGAGGAGGGAAGAGTGGGATGTCGGGAGGGGGGCAGTCAGGGGGCGGTGGGTCAGGTGGCGGACAGACAGCGACGGGAAGCTACGGAGGAGCAGCAAAGTCGAAAGGAGGAGGGGAGGGCGAGGGGGAGACCACCGGCGGCGGAACGGCGACGAAGACGAAGACGAGCGGAGGGGAGACGGGAGAGGGGACTGGAGGGGCAGCTACTGCTACTGGGACGGCTGCAGCCTCGGGAACGACCTACACTGGCAAATCGACCTACTACACGGTGAGCCTGCTGTTCTCGGTGTTTCTCCTTTCTCGGCGCTGGCCTCTCCTTCTTGCTCGCCTTCCCGCTCTCTCTCGGTTCAAGCTCACCCTCGATCTCGTTTACAGCAAAACGGCAACGCAGGAGCATGCGGCGACAAGAATTCGGACGACGCCATGATCTGCGCCCTTCAAACCGAGGTCTACGCCTCCGGAGCAAATTGTGGACGAACCATCTTGGTTACTAGGACCGACACGGGTGGGACAATGACGGTAACGGTGGCGGATGAGTGTCCTACATGCGAGGGAACGGGTTATGTCGATTTCTCGGTGGGGGCGTTCACGAGCCTGGGGACCGAGGACGAGGGGATGTACGAGATCAGTTGGTATTTTGCCTCGTGAAGCGAGAAATTCGTGCGAGCTACAGCGAGCGTATTCCACAGGCCTGCTAGACTTCAAGTGAAGCGGCGAGCAGAGGTTCGGCGATGGCGAAACGGGGGTTTGGGCCGCCCTGGAGGTACAGCAAAGCAGAACTGTAACCCGAATCTCAGTTTCTGGGAGCGTTGGAGGTGTAGAGGTTGACAAGCAGCCTGCGGGATAGGGGGATCCCCTTCAATCGGGCAAGGGCGAAGCCAGAGCTCCTTCTCCTGAGCTCCTTCTCCGCCGCCAATTCGACCTCGTTTCAGCGCGATGCCACCACGAATCGTTACGTTAGATACGCCTGCTCCTGCTGTACGGTTGATCTACGACTTCGTCTCACCAGCCGAGGAGAGCTACATCATCGAGTGCGTCGCCTTCTCCCTCCAACTTCTTGATTTGCTCGTCTCATCACTCTGTTCATGCCCTACAGGAAAGTGAGTGCTGTAGGAGGTGACTCGAGCAAGCTCTGGGGTTGGAAGGAACTCAACGGGAGGCGGTGAGTGGCTCGCTGCAGAGCTCGACACGGGACTAGCTGACGACTCGCTCTTTGCCAGGTCGATGTATTGGGGTAGGCGACTCTACAGCAGCTCGCGGAGCTCTTTCTGACCCTTCGCAATCCACAGGAGGAACCGTGACTCCCTCAGCTACCCTCATTCCTGCGCCGTTCCCTTCGTTCATGGATTCCGCCTGGCCGAATGTACTCGAGAGGATAACGGACACTGGAGCTTTTGACGTGTTTGGAGTAGATGCTAAAGGGAAGAAGAAGGCGCCCAATCATGTAAGTAGTCCCCTCGTGTTTGACGAGACGAGCTTTCGGCGCTGACCTCCCCTCGGCGCTCTTCAAGTGTCTCGTGAACGAGTGAGTTTCTGCCTTTTCTCTTTGTTTCCTTGCTTGGCCTAACGCTCTATACAGGTATCTACCAGGCCAAGGAATCATGGCACACACGGACGGTCCCGCCTACAGTCCTCTCGTTTCTACTCTCTCCCTCGGCTCTCACTCCATCCTCACCCTCCGACCTCGTCGCTCCCACACAAACCCCTCCACCTCAAACTCAACCTCTCCACCAACCGAACTCACGCCCGAACCTTCCACTTCCACGACGCTCCCTCCCCTGACCGCACCCTCACCTCCGAACGCCGACGATCCTCCGCCGCTCTCCATCTTCCTCCCCGCTCGCTCTCTCATTCTCCTGAGTGAAGAGCTCTACTCCGACTGGATGCATGGGATCGAGGGAGACATCAAACTCGACACCATGGACAGCCTTCGAGCCTGTGCCAATTGGGAGAGCTTTTGGGAGGCGGGAGGAGGGATGTTGGACGAGCTGATGGGTAGTGCAGGGGGAGAAGTCGGCTCTGGGAGTACACCGATGGATAAGAAGCAGGCGATTGAGGCGCTGGTAGCTCGAAGGAGGTTCGCCGAAGCTGGTCAGGGATGGGAAAGGGGGACTCGGCTCAGCTTAACCTGCCGACGCGTCGACAAGGTTCGCAAGGGAATCAAACTCGGTTAGCAAGCCGTTTCTCCACCTCATCAGCCTCTCGTTTTTGCGTCTTGCGAGTGCTACTTTGGTCGGCGATGACGCCCTCCGCTCTTTCCCTCCTCCCTCCCGCTCGTCGCTTTTCGCCCCAGCAGCAGCCATGGCCCATCCACCTCGAGTACCGCACCATTGGACGCCCCTCAGCCGTAATACGCCCTTCAGCGACAAGCTCACGCAATGGGAGCCGCGTGAGCAACTCTACCACGATGAGGCGCGCAACGTGCGGATGCGATGGAGCTCGAGGGCCCATCGTAAGGGAATTCCGGCAAAACCTGATGAGGAGGAAGCTAAAAAGCAGGAGGAGAAGGGTCTACCGAGCCATGAGCGGTGGTCGGTGAGGCATACGAAGGTCAGGTGGTGGGGATGCGATTGGGGAGATATCAGCTGGTGGATTGCAGGTGAGTAGCCTTGGAGTGAGTTCACTTTGATAGCATTGAGCTGACTCTGCTCCCTTACAGCCCTCTTTGTTCCTCTCGCGGCCTTTCCTTCCGCCAACCCCTTCTCGGCGCTGACCATCGCTCTTCATCGAACAGACGTTCGGATCCGTCTGGTGGTGCATCAACGGCATTCTGGCATTCTGCTACTTCTCGCAGACCTCGCCCAGCTTCACCAACACCGAAGCAGCGACGGCTTTCCTCGGTGGGACTACTTTCCTCGCTGGAGGCTATTTGGGATGGGTAGAGAGCTTGAATCCAGCTCGAGATGCAGACTTTGCGTGGGAAGTAGAGGAGGAGACCAAGTGCGTTCCTTCCCGGTGGCTTTCGACGCCTCGCTGACCTCCCCCTCTCGGCGCAGGACTCTCATCGAACCGAAACGACCTGATCGCTCCCTCGGCGCCAATCGCAAGCACTTTGGCTCTCACCATCCCCTTCGCACACCCACTTCATCTCCACCCACCTCCTCCTCCCACCTTCGCTCCCCATCCACCTCTCGTCCTCCATCGCCGACTGCTACCTCTCACTCCGAACCACCGAAATGGCGCTGGTACGGCTACGAAAGATCGTTGGGATACGTCGCCAACTCGATTCAGCTTTTTGGGGCTACAGCTTTCGAAATATCGGTGCTTTGCGGTCTGCCGGGAGTGCTGCCCGCGAGCGGAAGTGAGGGAGGGCCGGAGCAGGCGGGGAGGTCGGAGGGATTGTGGGTGGGTCTGTATTGGGGTATGCAGGTGAGTTCTCCCTTCTGCTTTCGCGCCGAGAGCTCTTTTCGGAAGGACATCGCGAGACGATGCTCATCTCATTCGACCTTCGCAGGTCCTCGGCGCTCCTTGCTTCGCCATCGCAGCAGCCATGTTCTGCTATGAGGTGCAAAAGAAGTGGTGGCTTCCAAGACCGCTCAACATTGGATGGCAAATGTGAGCTTTCACCTTGGTCTCGTGTCCATCTCGTGTCGCCGACGTCTCCACCGAGCTGACTCCGTCATCTCTACCCCTCTCCCTCTCCCTCTTCCTACCTCCTCCACTCCGTCTCGACCTCGCCAGCGGCTTTTGGAATATTTGGGGCGGCATGGGTTTCCTGTTCTCCGGTATCTTTGGCATCTGGCGCCAAACGAGCCTGTCGAACCCCGAGCTGTACCAAGTGAGCCGCTCTTTTGTCGCTTTGCTGCATTCGCTTACCTCCGCCCATGTGTGCAGAAATGGGGGACGACTTTCTCTACCTTCCTTGGCTCGTGGTTCTTCCTCATTGGATCGTAAGTTGGTCGCGCCTCCCCCGCTCGGCGAAGAACAATCTGACTCCTGATTCATGCTCCGTTCTCCTTCCTAGTTATATACAGCTGTGGGAGACTCTCAACAAGCGCAGTGACGTGTAGAAGCTATTGGTGATTCGACTGTCATGCAGGAGCAGGATCGGCCTCGGATGAGAGCTCGGCGGTGAATCTAGAGGGAGCGGTACTGCTCGAGAGGAGGGAGCACTTCAGTACACGACGTTTTGTACGGTTCAAAGTACCCAACGAGCCCGACCGAGAGGAAGAAAGATACACCTTGCCGAAGCCAAATCGAGCGCTCGCTCCGCCCTCCGCTCTCTTCCTCTCCCCGCTACCTCGCCTCGCCTCGTCTCGACTCCTCGCTCCCATGTCAAACCACGGCTTGAACCACGGCGCGCGCTACGATGTGCGGGAGAAGCGCTCTAAGGAGAAGATCGCTACCGACGCTCTTCGCCTACAACGTCGCGAGCAACGCGATATCGAGGAGGGACGCGCCGTCATTGGGGAGCTCGAGAAGCGTGTCGTCGAAGCGCAGAAGGAGAAGGAGCAGGGGAAGAGTACGGTTGGAGTTGGGAGTGAGCAGGTCAAAAAGCTGACGCTTGAATTGGCTGAAGAGAGGAGGAAAGTGAGTCGTCGCGCGAACAGAGGAGCGGGCGAGTGAGCTGATGCGAGCGTGTGTTACAGGTCGCTCGGCTGCAAGTCGACTTGCTCAACAAACGAACTCAGAGGGATAAGGAAGCTGCCCGTCTCATCGACGTTCAAGAAGCTCCTGGTCGCCTGAGGAAGAGCCTCGAGTCGAGCCACTCGTCGCTCGGCGCGCTCTTGTCGTCGATTGAGCAGCGCCAGACAGTACTTCAACAGCTTATCGAAGGTCAGAATGAGGCACTCATCTCGCTGGGCATGTCGGAACACGCTAAACGGGTGAGCTCTCCCCTTCCTCGCTTTGATGTGATCGCCGAACGAGCTGATCATCTCCTTCCCGCTGCAGCTCACCTCGGACGAGGTCTCTCTTCCTCTCCAAGCGTTCCAATCCTCACTTGACGCTCTGTTGAGCAAACTCTCGCTCGCATGGTCGTCGAACGGCGGAGGAGGACCAAAGCTTTCCCTCTCGCCGTCGCTCCTCGACGACCTCGGCAACCTGTACGTCGTTCTGTTGGCTCCGAACCTCTTTGACATGCATAGAAGAGGTTTCTAACCGCTCTCCGTAACTCACAGCTTCCCCTCGAACGATGACTCTCCCTCTTCGGCGCTCGGCGTTACTCGAGAAGCCTTCGGCCTCGCCATTCCCGCCTCAGCGCAGCTCTCGACCTCGGGTCACGATGACAGCACCACGGACACCAAACGGTATCTCGTCACCGAAACGGGAGGTCAGCACGATGGCGGAACCGACATGCTCGCTCGAGCTCAGGAGCAGCTCATTGAGGAGCAGCGCCGAGTCGCGACAGCTCAAGCTTGTCTCCTCGCCGTAAAGCAGGGAAAGAGTGAGCGCTTCTTCCTTTATCAGCCGTGCCCACACTCGAAGCTGACTTTCTACCGGCGGAACGGGCTCTTCTCGCCCTGCAGGCTCGCCGCTTTCCTCGCGCGCCTCCCAGCCCCGTCGTCAAGGCCAGGATCTCATCTCCCTCCTTCACAAGACGTCTAAGGATCTAAACAAGACCATCAAGCAGCTTCGTGATGAGCAGTGTGAGCCCTCTCTTCGACGAGACTGACCCCTTCGCCGCTCGGCGATGAAGCTCGGCGCTGATTACCCTCTTTTTCGCATTCACAGCGGAGCTGATGAAACGCTTCACCATGGCGTAGCTCTCCCCTCACCCGTAGACATAGTTTCTAAACAATGCAGCTTTAATACGCCTTCGTTGAAGCATGGCGAGGGCGAGAGGCGAAGATGTTCCATTCCCTCTCAGCGCAACGCGAATCAAGCGGCTCGCGCTAGCCCATGAGATCATGAACGATTTGAGCGGCTGTCTCAAAAGACTAAACCATCGAGAATGAGTTGAGCGGCCTTTCCTTCTTATCCCCCGAGCGAGGCAAGTCGAAAGGGCGCCGTCGCTCCCTCCCTCTCCCTCTCCCTCTCACCGCTCTTTCCTCTTTCTCTTGCTCTCCCTCACCTTCGGTGTCTCGTCATGCCAAAGCCTGACGAGCTGAAACGGTCAACAACAAATTCCGCCGCCGTCATCAAGCGGACTTCGATGCAAAGATCGCAGAGCGCAAGGAGCGACACGAGCTCGAGGACGTTCAACTCGCCATCGCGCGTTTGGAGAAGCAGCTCGCTGAGCTGGAGCCTGGAGGGGAGGGGAAGAAGGGCTCGCAGCCGGTGGGGAGTGAGAAAGAGCAGCTCAAGACGTTGCAAAAGCAGCTCAAGGAGGAGAGGAAGGAGGTGAGCTGCCGCTGCTGCTGGCTGAAGAGTGGGGAGCAGGAGGGTCGAACGCTGATGTTGGTGTCTTCTCTTTCGATCTACTACAGGTAGCTGAGCTCGAAGCAGAGATCGCAGAGCAGGTAGTCGCCCATGAGCGCGCCGAAACTGAGCTGGTCAAGCTCGAATCGGCAGCGAAGCTCGTCGAGGAGAAGGAAGCTGAATTGAAGGAGGTGCAGGAGGAGTTGAGGTCGAAGGAAGCCGCTTTGGAGGATATCAACGGCAAGATTGAGATTCTGGAAGGAACTTTGGAGCGCTTGAGGACGAGGGCGGCGGGCGAGAAGGAGGACGAGCACCTGGCGGAGGGGGAAGTGGGCAAGGGCGAGGAGGGGACGGCTACCAAGTGAGTGGCTCGTCTCTCTGCTCCCTGTTCTCAATCCCTTACAGACTTCCACCTGTCGCTATCTTCCCCCTCTCTCCCCCGTCCTTCGCTCTCACCGTCGCCGGCTTTCGCTCTACCGCTCCGCCGCGCCGAGCTCAGCTCAGACGCTCAAGCAAGACCGAGCTCCTCTGCTGTTGACTCGGCTACTTACTCGATCGACTTTGAACGGACCACTGCCCTCGACGCGATAGAGCAGGAGCTTGATCAAGTGCAAGTTCGCATCGAGGAGGAAACGAGGAAGACCGACGAGCTCGAGCAAGAGCTGCGCGACGTCCAAGCGGAGATTGAGAGGCAGAATGGTGAGTTCGCTATTTCGAGGCTCGCTGAGCTTCTCAAAGGACCCGCGCTGACGCCGCGTCTTCCTTCAACAGCTTCCGCCGACCCCTCGCCGAGCCCAACGCCTCACCCCTCCGTCTCGAGCGCTTCCGCCGCGCATTCAAGTTTCGTCGCGCAGCGCCTGCTCAAGATTATCAACGAGTCCAACAAGACCGTCAACACCCTGCGCGAGGAGAACAGTGAGTCGTTCGCCGAGGCCTCGCAAGCTTCTTCGGCGCTGACTCCCTCCTCTGCTGCTCCAGTGTCGCTCTTGATGCAGATCGCGGGTGTAGCGCAGTGAGAGCAGGTGGTGAATACTTCTCTGTAGAATGAAAACTGTCGTACCGCTGCTCTTGAGCGATTGTCCGCGGCGAAGGGGAGCTCGGCGCAGAGCTGGGCGAACCACTTTTTCGCTCGCTCGTCGTTCGCGCGCTCCTTCGCCTCGAGCTGAATCCTTAGTCCGGCGATCGGCTACATTGAAATCATACACTCCATGCCACAACCCATCAGACAGTTTAATGGTCCCCGACCCCCTCGCTCCCACCCTTCCCCTCCTCATCTCGGCGGCGCCGGAAACTCCCTCGTCAAGTCCTCCTCTCTGCTCGCCCCTCTCCTACCAGCTCCCTCCTCCTCAGAAGACTCCCCCTCCTCCTCAGAATCCAACCACGACACCCCCGAGTCGAGTGAATACCTCGACGCTCGGTCTGCTTGCCGGCGCTGCTGCTGAGGGAGGGGTCGGTGGGGGTCGCAGAGGGATGAGGCGAGGGTTGTGACGGCTGCGACGCGGGGAGAGGGGGCGGGGAAAGAGTAGGAGGGATGGGGCTGTGCAGGAGGCTGAGACGCGGGAGGAGGGGCGGGTTGAGCGGGCTGAGCGTGCTGAGGGAGGCGACGAGGCGGGTTCTGAGGGATGCGCGGGGGCAGGCGGGTGGGTTGTCGTTGTGAGTGAGCTGGCGGCTCCTGAGGGTGCGCCTTCAGGGACCTCTGAGCGAGCGGCGGGGGAGGAGGAGTCGACCGAGCGAGAGTTGGCGGAGGGGTGTGGGTCGATCGAGGCGCTGGCGCAGGGTTCGTGGTCGGTGATGGTCGATTGGAGCTTGAGTTTGCTGGCTGCCTGATGGTATCGGCGAGAGCAGCGAACGGATGTCCTCCTTGGCCTCCCCTTCCTCCCTCAGCGAGCGAAGGTATCGGCGGCGCCCTCCCCCCTCCCACAGCGCGAGCGAAAAAGGGGTCCAAAGGCGACGATGTCGTCATCATCGTCTCCCTCGCCGGCTTAGTAGACCCTCCCGACCCTGAACCCGGTCCGGAGCGCGAGTCGATGGGCGAAGAGGCTGAAGCTGAAGCCGATCCGATTCCGAAGGAGGAGGACCATTGAGAGGGTTGACGAGATGGATCGGGTCGAAGTTGAGGTTGAGGTGTCGGAGAGGCCGCTTCGTCCCCTGAATCGTCGCTCCATTCCAAGAACCACCGACTCCCCCTCCTTTCTCCCGCTCCTCCGCTTTCAACTGGCAGCGCTGAACCACCTCCCGCGCCCTTCGCTCCCCCTCCGCTTCCGTCCGTCGCCTCACTAATAGCTCCCATCGGCCGACTCCTCTCAATGACCCTCTCACCTCTCCCCGCCGCCGCGCGCTCTCCTTTCCCTCCGCCAGCCGACGAAGTGTACGGCGGAGGCGCTCCTCTCCTTCCCTCGAGCGCCTCCAAGGCATTCCCTCGTTGCAAGCCTCGCGTACGGCTTGAAGAGACCGGGACGAGCGTGTTGGATCGAGCGAGGGTGCCGGATGTTGGGCGGGCGGTGGATTTTGGAGGGAGGGGGGAAGGGGGGATTGAGGGCTTGCGGTGGGGGGTGGGTTGGTGGGAGGGGAAGGCGGAAGAGGAGGAAGGTGCAGGTGTTTGAAAGAGATGCGGAGGATGCGCGAGTGGAAGGGGAAGAGGCAGCGGTGGAGCTCTGGCGAGGACGGGGGAGGCTGAGAAGTAGGTCGATGGGCTGCCAGGACTGGTAGGAGCGCTCATCTGTCCCTTTTCCTCCTCCTCAATACTCTTCTCAATCGGAGTTGTCCCTTCACTTCCTTTCCCTCTCCCACTGCTAGCCAAACTCGGCAGTTTGCCCCTCACCGGACTTCCCTCCTCCTGCGAGTCCGAGGGGGAGGCGTAGAACTCGACGTCTGGGGGGAGGCCGTAGGAGGAGGTCGAGAGGATGGAGAGGTGCAGCCCTTGGCTGTGGTTCGATTGTCGGATTTGCCGCTCGAGGGAGAGGGAGAGGGCGGGATCGACGTCTGAGGAGCGGTGGGAGAGCGAAGGGCGTTCGTTGGTGTTGAAGGATGGGGAGGGAGTGGAGGTTGGTGAGATTGAGGTAGAGGTGGTGGATGTAGGGGGATGTGATCGGTCGAAGGAGGCTTGTTGAGGTGTCCGTGCTGCACCGACCGCTGCGAGAGAAGCGAGGGCGAGGTTGAGCTTCGTTTGATGAGTCTTTGGGTTGGCGGAAGGAGAGAATGACGGCGAATCGATGCAGCCCGACTGCCCTTCCTCTTCATCCTCCCTCCAGTCGCGCGCTGGAGGTAAGGGCGGCCGCTCCACTTGCCGAGCACCCCACTCGCCGACGTCCCCTCTGTTGCTCCGAGCGCTCGTTGAGCTGGTGCTGGTACTCGCGAGGGATGCGAGGGAAGGAGAGGTAGTGACATTGGAAGCGATGGCCCCAGCCGGAGGTGGGAGAGGGAGCCAGAGAGGTGGAGGAGGAGGGGCGCGAGAATGAGCGACGGGGATTGGAGTAGGCGAATGGGATGGCGAAGGGCGATGAGGTGAGGAATGGGGCGAGTTGGAGGGTAGGGGAACGCCTGCGAGATGAGGTGATTGTCTGGGAGACGAGAGCAAGGTCAGCTGCGCGTTCTCGAGACTCGGCGCTGGCAACCTCTCGCACTCCGACCTACCGTATCCTCTCTACCACCTCTCTCCTCTCCCTCGGCATCTCCTTCTTCAACTTCCTCCCAACACCTCCAACCTCCTTTTGCACTCCCAACACCTTTGCAGCCTTCCCACTCGGCACAATCTCCTCCCCCAAGATTCGAGCTGCCTTGCCTCGAAGCCCGCCGGCGGTTTGCTCCTCGCTGCTGAGGGAGAGGGCTGATGTTTTGGAGGCGAGACGGCGAGGAGTGGAGGAGGCAAATGAAGAAGTGGGGGATGGGAGAGCGGGAGAGGGATGGGGAAGGAGGAAGTGCGAAGGCGAGGGTGTGGGCGAAGGCCGAGGGGTGATGCTGAGGCCGGAGGGAGTGGGTGACGATGGGTACATCCTTCGAGTGCTGAGGGAGGATGATGAGGTGGTAGATGCTGTAGAAGGGGGAGGGGAAGAAGGCGGTGATGGGAGGTACATCGACCCTCCCGCGCTGGCGATGATGCTCGTCGGCGTTGAGGGTTCCGCCGAGCGAAACGATTGGGCGCTATCACTACTCTTGAGGAGCGATTTGAACTTGGCGATTCCTTCCCCTCTATCAGCTCCACCGCTCACAGCCTGCTGACCCAGCGCGCCGCCCCTCATCGACGATTCCCTCTCCCTTTCCCACCGCTCCCTCACCGGCGCCTCGCTATCCTCTTTTAGCTTCAAACGATCTTCCTCTCCCACCGTCAATCCCCTCAAATTACTCATCCCAGAGTTAAACAAGCTCGAATAACTGCTCTGCGCGCTGCTCGTCGTCCGCGTCGATCCCGTCGGCGAGGGAGGTCTCCGATTCTCGTGAGCGAACCGGGCGAGTTGGGAGTGAGTTGAAGAAGAGGATGGGTGTCGACGGTGCTGCTGTAGCGATGTAGACGAGAGAGGATTGGGCGCCCAAATTGACGACGACGAAGAGGCGATGAGCGAGTGAGCGACGAGAGGCGCCCGCTCTTGCTCGGGGATTTCTGAGGAAGCGCGGTGACGAGGGTAAGCCGCAAGCTCTGGTTGTGAGGGAGGTTGATGTGCTACAGCAGTCTTGGACCATGGCGACATTTGAGTTGGCTCAGAGTTGGAAACGAGAGGAGCGGAGGAGGAAGAAAGGGAGGCAGGCAAGCGAAAGGGCCAAGGGTTGTCAACAGTCACCGTGCACGATGATAATATGTAGCTCGGTAGGGCTAGTCTGTGGCAAGATAGTACTTTCGTACAGATTGCTGAACCTGATTGAAGCGAAGCAAGCTTGATCGACAAGCAAAGGGGGAGCCAAGTGATCGCCGAGCAGCTCGTTCGGCGCAGGGAGGAGGAAGGGAAGCACCTCTGCTTTCGCGATTGGTCCAGTCCCTCAAAATTGAAAATCTTTCGCGCTCTAGTACACACCACTGCTCAGCGAAAGCTTCTGGAGTACCCAGTTCGGTTCGGCCGCTTCGCAGCCGAGCTCTGCGATCGCCGAAGTCGGTCGTTGGAGCTGGTACAGCTCGAAGCGAGGGTGGAAAGGCTCTCTGTAAGGTTGAATGAAGCATAGAAAGCAACTCTGCACCTCAACGAGCAAGCACACCCCGCCTCGCCCGCCGCTTTTCCCCAAGCTCTCGCTCCCGCCCTCCCTGCTCTCTCTCTCTTCCACCTCTGTCTCGTCTCCACTTCATCTCGCCATGGCTCCGGCATCTCAACCTCCTGTACCACCTCCCCAGCGCCCCTCAAACGAGCAACCACCCGACCGAGCCGAGCTACACGAGATCAACCTCGCTCTCTCGAGTCTCGAGAGGAAGATGGAGGCGCTCAAGGTGGCCGTCGAAGGAGGCGGGGCTCGGCAGGGAGGGGAGGGAGAGGAGAAGTTGTTGAGTCTGCTGAGAAGGGAGTTGAGGGAGGAGAGGAACAAGGTGAGTTCAGCGAGCGAGCGAGCGAGCGCGAGGGAAGGGAGAGAGAAGCTCGAGGCGAGGTGCTAACGCTCCTGCTCTCATCGAAGGTCGCTCAGCTCGAGGCCGAGATTACAGAACATACCTTTGCGCTCGAGAAGTCGCAAGTATCGCTCGTCAAGCTCGATTCGGCGTTGAGACTGGCGGAGGGATCGGCGAGGCTGATGAGGGAGGTGAAGGGTGAGCTTGAGAAGGCGCGTGAGGGTCGTAGGGGGGTCGGAGAAGATTCGGAAAGCTTGGGGAACGGCTTGATGAAGTTGAAACTGGGAGAGGGACATGCTGAGTGCGAGGAGGGAGCGCCGAATGAAAGCGCCGGGATGGCGGACGAGTGGTAAGCGTTGAGATCCCTCTTTCGGCTTGATATTTGCGCTCAAAGCTGACCTTCACTCCGCCCTGCAGCTCGCCGACCTGCTCCTCCTACGCCATCCTCTCCCCCTCCCCCGAATTGCCGACCGAGACTTTCGACTCGGCGCTAACCTCTACCACCACCAGCAACGCTTCGCCTCGCGAGCTGCACGAAGACGACGAGATCATCAGGATCGGACAGGCGGGGAACGCCAACCAAGGTCTCCGAAGGATGGGCGCTGGCATTCAGAGTAAGACTGCCGACGAGCTTGAAACCGAGTTGGCCGAGCTGGTCGGGGGGACCGAGGGCGACGCTGGTGCGCTTCGCGCTTTCCCTACATCCTCGATAGATCTTTAATGACACTTACAACGAACAGATTCCTCGCACTCCTCCACCCCCCACCCTTCCCGCCCTCCCTCTCCCCTCCCCTCCCTCATCGGCAGCTGCACCTCGCGTCACTCGGCCTACGCTATCGACCTTTTGCACGAGACGGTCAAGGAGTCAAATAGGACTATCGAGGAGTTGAGGGAGGAGAATAGTGAGTTTCTCGTTGAGGGAGTTGTGGGAGGAGAATGGGCCGAAGCTGACCCCGCATGCTTCGGCGATGGCAGTGAGGCTGTTGATGAAGCTGGCGGGGTTGGAGAGGACGTGAGGAGGGGTATATGGAGTCTTTGTTGAGTGCCGGAATCGAGGCGACTGTCGTTCTGCTTCCTCTTCGCCTGGTGGGTTCCCGGAGAGCAGGTTCGGCGTTGAGGGACAGGGGGCAAAGGAGAGCTTTCGTGGCGCTATTGGCAAGCAAAGGCTGACTTTTCTGTGACAGAATGCTAAGCCGACTGTGGTCGTCTTGATTCGCTACAGAACGCCCCTCCCTCGAAGCTCATACCTCGACAAGCTCCTCGCTTCACCGCGTCCGCTCCTCTTCTTCCTCTCCTTTCCTCGCCTCGCTCGGGCGCAGGCGAGCAGCCTTCAACTCCTCTCCAGCTCTCGTCACCACCCTCATATACCTACAGCCCTCTCGGTCCTCCGTCAACCCGAAGGAGAAGCAGGAAGAAAGGCGCGCGGCGCGAGTGCCCCCTCGTCCGCGACGAGAAGCTGCCTGTGACGACCTTAACGACCTTACGACCTTACGAACCCTCGTCCTTTTTCCGCTTTCACGAACACTCTCAACGACCTAACGACCTACACTCCAACGAAACAGCCATGTTCGGCTTCAAGTCGTCGACCCCCGAGCCAGCGCTCACCCCCCTCCCTCCTCGTCTCTCCCTTCGTTCAACTCCAACTCCTCCGCCACCGCCTTCGGCCACCTCAATCTTCACCGAAACAACTCCAACACCTCCTGCTCGCTCAGCTTCTGTACCTCCCTCCCATCGAGGTCCGAGGGAGAGCATAGTACTTGACGAGCAGGACGCGATCTCGGAATGGGGAGCTCGAGGGTTCGCTGGTCTACTGAGTCAGGATCCGAGGTTGAGCGTTGATGTTTGTGATGCGGGAGATGAGGATGATGCATTGGATCATAATGCTCGGCGAGGGAGTATGATGGCACTACCTGGCGGGGGAGTAGCTGTAGCTGGTCCGTCGTCGTCTCTCGTCTGCGAAGAGGTCGGGGAATGGAGCTAACCAATCTCGGCATACGTTCTTACAGGACCCGACGCCCCTCTCCTCATCCACGAGATGCACCGAGTTCACCTCTCCGCTGCTCAGCATCGCCGAAGGAAACTCGCTCTCTGGGCAGGCTTCATCACCCTCCTCGTCCTCGCCGCGACGGCTTGGTTCGTCATTGAAGTAATTTGGTCCCTCATCACCTCGGGAGCGCAAGGTCGAGGTGTCCTCCGCTGGGCTGAGCTCGCTTCGGGATTCGTAGCCCTTTTTTCTACCGTCGCTGTGATTCCTTGGCTTCGGGTGAGCTGGAGAGTGCGCCGAGGAGATGTTAGAAGCTGACTGAGATCGCCTCCCGCAGACCCGTCGACCCAACAAGCTCTCCCTCCCCACCCTCTCCATCGCCATCCTCACCTTCGCCCTTCATCTCGTCCTCTCCATCGCCAACATCGCTCTCGTCATCATCTGGCGCGACGAACTCGGCACTCGGTGTACTTGGAGCGTAGACGCTGCATGGACAATGGGGCGGAGCGGAGATCACTGCGATGGCAACCGTTGGAAAGGATGGATCGTCGCTGCTGCCCTTCGCGCAATCGTTACCGTTCTCGTCGGCGTGAGTCTCCCCTTCCTCGCCTTCAAAGCACAACTGACTCGACTTCTCCCACCACAGTTCTGCTGGCTCACTTCCCTCCGAGCCTTCTACCGCTGCCTCCGCGTCACTTCCATCGTCGACCCCTCGCTAGCCCCTTCCTCCGAAGCTCGCGCCATCCTCGCTCGTCACTCCGCCGGCATCGTACCCCTTTCCGCTCACTCCCACTCGCACACACCTCACTCGGATCCTAATTACCTCCCTCACATGCCCGACCGCTCGGCTCATTACGCCTTCGTTTCGGAGTCGAATTCGTACGTCCCCTCTGAGGGGCGAGGAGGAGGAGGAGTGGGAGGTGGGGCGGGGACGTGGTTGGGTGCTAAGGTCCTGGGAGCGGTCGGATGGTTATTGGGATTCGACTCGTATGATGTGGCGAAGGAGCAACGGGATCGGGATGTCGAGAAGGGGGAGAAGGAGGCGATGCTCCTTCGCGAGGGGAGGGGGAGCGAGGGGATGCCCGGCCAACGACTGAGTGGGACCGTCGACCCCGCTTCGATGAGGGTATACGCTCCGCTCGACATGGACAACCCTGAGATTCGTCACGTCGACAATTCGGCGAGGAGCAGCTCGTACCCCTCCTCCTCCTCCCCTTCATCGAATAACACCGACGCTCAACGCTACAAAGGTCTCTTCGACGGCGTCACCCGTCCCCATCGCTTTCGAAGCAATTCGCAGCCCACCTCCCCCCTCCTCCGACCTCAAAGCCTAGCCACCGTCGACTCCTCCGTCCGCTCCACCAGTCCCGAGCCCCTGGACCCTTCCCCCGACGACCACCATCTACAGCAACACGAGCAACTTCACCAGCAATATCTCGCCGACTCTGCCCCTCCCCTCCCTGCTCCCCCTCCTCACTCCCGCACCGGCTCCTCAGGCTCCACCGGCGGTTCCCTCGTCTACGTCCGCATGAGTGACGGGAGGCTCGTTAGGAAATTATCGACTATCGCTTCGGAGGCTAGTGAGGCTACCAGTGCGAGAGGTGGTGGTAGTGGGGAGGGAGGAGCGAGTAGAGGGACTAGTGCTAGTTGGGCGACGGCGTTGGAGGCGGAGATGGTGGAGGAGATGCAGAGTGAGGAGTTGGAGGAGAGAGGAGAGATTAGGGAGGTGGAGAGCGAGGTGGGAGGGTGGAGGAGAGCCCTTGGGCGCTGAGGCTGGCGGGATGATGGACGACTGGAGGATTCACGACACGACATGACACATACATTAATATCTAACGACCCACACCCCATATCTACGCACCGCACCTCACCTCTACTAGCACCTATCTTCTTGCATAGCTATCAAAAATGGACATCCTGTTGCTTCTCTTCGCTTTCTCTCGTCTTCGCCGACAAGCTTCGCCGACTCTTGAGAGCTCGATGAATATGATGCGTTGCGAAAGATTAAGACTATCAAATCCCTCTAGAAACCGCGCTACTGCCCGATATACTCGAAGGTAGCCCTTCCGCACTCCTCGCCATCGTCGTTGAGCAGCACACCTGCGCGCGCCGAGCCGAGAAACGAGGGGTCAGCGATCGCTTCGAGCGAGTCGACAGTCAGCGCGAGGAAACGCACCCAGCACCTCCGCTGAATCGAGGATCAGTCCGAGATCGAACTCGGTGTAGAATCCTCCCGTTGAGTGCTGGGAGTTGTAGTAGAAGGCCGGGAGGGTGGAGAGGTCGACCGTCCAGCGGCAGAGTTCGTACGTCTCGCCTGCGACGAGAGAGGGTCAGCGAAGCTCGCCTCGGCTGAAGCGCAAGTAGTGCTGACCTTGATCCGTGTAGCGGTAGATCTCGTCCGAGTCGGAGACGTAGAGGATGGCGGTGAAGAGCGAGTCGGTGGGGCCTGCGAGCGCCGAACAAGGCGCAAAGTCAGCGAAGTGTACAGCGCGGGGAGAAGGTGGAGCAGGACGTACCTCTTGAGTACTTGCAAAACCTCGAACGAAGGCGCTGGCCTTTGCGGAGGACGGCTCCCTTGGCGACGAGATCTGCTCGGCGAAAGTTAGTCAGCGCTGAGACGAAGCGATCATGAGGTGGGAGAGCGCACAGCTGAGACGGTTTTCGCAGACCTCGATTCCCGCATCATTGAGTGTGATGAACCCTGGGCGCTGGTAGCGGTCGACTTCCTCGGCCGGAAGCTTGACCTCTGCGAGAGCGAATAGAAGGAGCTATCAGCCTCTTCGTCAAGCGAAAGAGTCTCAAAAAAGCTCGAAACACACTCATGATGTAGCTCCTCGGACTGATGACGCTACTAACAGCCGCCTTTCCGCCAACAAGCCCGAGTCCATACCTCGCCGCTCCCTGCAACGTAGCGACATCGCAATCCTGCGGTCGAGCAATAACGTTGATGGAAGGTCCAAAATGTTCTTGCACGCGAGCGAAGAGGTAGGCCGAAGCTGCAAATCCACCGACGAGGATGAGGGCGTTGACCTTCTTGCCGGGAGTCTTGTCGAGCTGCTGTTGGATTAGTGCGAGGACTTGATCTACAGATGCAGAGTCGTAGCGAGTCAGCTGGACAGAACGAATCGGAGCAGCCGAGGGGAGATCTCACCGACGACCGGGTCGAAGACGTCTCGGCGCAGGACGTGACCGGGGATGACGAGCTCGCCGTACTCGAGTCCGCAGGTTGGGTCATGACCGTCCTCGATGTTGAAGCAGTTGAAGCGAAAGGATGTATCTGTCGAGTTGTAGACGAGATCAGCGCCGTCGGCTACGGGGCTCGGCAAATCGCTCACCATCGTCCGGTACACCGAGGTAGGCTAGCTTGTCGGTCTCGCTGAAAGCGTGACGGAAGGCGAGAAGACTAGGAGGGTCGAGATGGACGGGATGGTGCTGAAGCCTGCGTGAGGAGGAAGAGGAGCAGTCAGCGAGAGTTGCTTCGCCGAGCGGCGCCGGCACATACAGGTTCTTGACGAGCGCCTCGAATCGCAAATCAAGGAAGAGGGATCCAGCGTTGACACCCGTCCTCGAACACATCTCGGCGATCTCGAGTTGCGAGAGCTGTCCGATGAGCTTGTAACTCGCGCAATCGACGGTTCCTCCTCCAGCGTCGCAGATGATGAACGACTGAGAAGCGCGAAGGCGATGGAGGGTCGAGAGGGTTGACGAGTGGATTGCTGCAGCTTCAGGCTCACTGCGAGAGGAAAAGTCAGCACTGGGCGAAGGCAAGAAAGGCGGACGTACGTGATAATCCTCAGCCTGTCCCTCCAAGCCTTGTCTCCAGCTCTCGCGCTCTGCACCATCCCCGCCTTGATCGCCGCCTCGCGCATGATCTGACATCCCGCTGCATCCCACTGCGCCGGCACAGTGAGCAGCACGTCGGCGGCCTCGAGGTCGGCGATGGAACCAATCTCCTCGGTGATGCGCTCTTTCGCGTAGCGCCACAGGCAGGTGAGGTAGTCCACGATGATGTCGATTGGCTCTTTGCCGAAGGGGAGATCTGTGAAGTGGAAGGAGTGAGTGGCGAGTTCGTCGGCGAAGGGCGAATGGGTTCGGCGCACCAGGAAGACGAGCAGTTGACGACATGCGGCCATCGCGAAGGACGTTGGGGTCGAGGAAGAGCTTGAACCACTCCATCCTGGGAGTGAGAGAGGTCAACGCCCGAGGTCAGGAGGGAGAAAAGGAAGGACTCGGCAAAGAGGGTGCTCACTTGTAGAAGCCCTCGCGAATGGTCGCCGACTTGGCCTCGAGACCCCAAGCGACGACTTGCGCCTCCTCGTTCGGCGATGTTTGATGGTAGAGAATGCCTAGCGAAGAGGGAGGGGAGGTTTAGAGTCAGTAAGACTCCTCATCGCGAGCCGAAACGGCGACGAAGCTCACAAGTTGGCACCTTGCGGTATGTCTCATGGGACCCAGGCCAAGTCAGAATCTGTCGAATCTGACCCTGCATGGCTCGGTTCGATCCGTAAGCGACGCCGGAGAAGGTGGTTCTGTTAGTTGCGAAGGTCAGCGACCGGCTCGGCGAACGGGGGGAGGTCGCTTGCTCGCTCACCCAAAGTCGATTCTGCGGAACGAAGCAAGTCAGCTAGCCCGTCCGAAACCTCCCTGCAGCCCTCACTCACCCAACACTCAGCTTCCCCTCCATATCCTGCCTCGAAACATCGTTCACGGTCCGCTGAGCCTGAGCCTGCGCGTGAGCCAGCGACGGCGAAGCTGCTCCGAAGCCATTCCCTGCTCCTTGCACTTCCACCTGAGGGCTAATAGCACGCTGACTCTGGTTCAAGAACTGTGAGCCATGTTGTGAGACTGGCGGTGTAGGGTAAGGCGCGGGCGCTGGACTTTGAAGAGCGGGCGCGATGGCAGAGGCGGCGGAGGAAAAGGGAGGCGAAGGGGTGGCGTAGGTGGGTTGAGGACGAACGATGGGAAGCGGCGCCTCGACTGCTGGTGACTGAGGCGGCGAGGCGTAAGGAGTGACTCCCGAGACGAGCGGGGGAGGAGGAAGAGGAGCGGAAGCGGCGGGGGCTGGCTCGGGAGCTGCTGCCTGAGACGAAGCGGCTGGAGTCTTGGAGCGTTTGGTGAAGAGTCGCTTCATCGTTGGACGAGGTGGCGGGAAGGAAAGGAAAAGACGCGAACCTGCTCTCGAGCCTCCGAGGCGAAGGTCAGTGAGCTGGCTCCTGTGTGGAGAGACGGAGGGCCAAGCGGGGGAAGTTGTAGGAGAATAAGAAAGGTCCTAATCCAACAACAAGTTGATATCGTACAAACACGTCCTAGTCCGTCTCTAAGTCCCGAGAAACTCGAAAGCTGCGCGCGAAGGAAGGGTCAGCGATCGCCGGGCGCCAAGAATGAAGAGGCGGACGAGACTCACTGGCTGTACCACAGTCTACTCCATCGTCCGTCATGAGAACACCTGTCGAGAGCGGCGAGCGAGGTTAGCTACGGCTTTGAAAGAGCAGCCAGAGAAAGGCTCACCTCGAACCTCCGCCGAATCAAGACTAAGCCCAAGATCGAATCTGTGAAGGGCGAGCAGGTCAGCTGAAAGGTCCAGGACGCGCGTGCGCAACACGACTCACTCGACGTATCCGCCGCCAGACTGGGCGATGTAGTGGAATCTCGGCAACGCGGCTAAGTCGACGGTCCATCGACAGAGCGCCGTCGCATCGCCGTCGTCGGTGTAGCTGTTGACGAGGAGGGGGAACGGTCAGCTACGAGCATCTCACTCACGAGCGAATCAGCACGTACCGATAAAGCTCCTCGGTATCCGAAACGAACAGCTGAGCCGTGAAGATGCTGTCGTGTGGGTCTGCGAACGGCGAGGGTCAGCTCGATCATCTTCGAAGCGGAGAGAGAAAGAGCTCGGCTCACCCTTGACGAACTTGCAAAACCTTGAGCGAAGTCGCTCGCCCTTTCGGAGGACAGCGCCCTTCGCGACGAGATCTGAAAGGTCGACGGGGTCAGCGAGAGCTACGAAAAGAGCGAAGGGAAGAAACGTACAGCTCAATCGGTTCTCGCACACCTCCATACCCGCATCGTTCGTCGTGATGAAGTGCGGCCGCTGGAACCGGTCGACGTCTTCGGCGGGGAGTTTGACCTCTGCCGGACGGAGGGGGGTCAGCTCGGTCAACGGAAGACGAGAAAGGGAGAACAACTCACTCATAATGTAGCTCCTCGGACTAATTACATTGCTCACCGCCTTCCTTCCCTGATTGAGTCCCAAGCCATACCTCGCCGCTCCTCTCAACGTCGCTACATCGCAATCGTTCGGTCTAGCGATGACGGCGATGGTCGCTCCGAACGCCTCTTGTACCCGGGTGAAGAGGTACTCGGAGGCGGCGAAACCGCCGACGAGGATGATGGCGTCGATGCGGGTTGAGGCGACTTTTGAAAGCTGGTAGTGGAGGAGGTCGAGGACTTGTTCTGCAGGCGTGAGGGGTGTCGAGAGTACGGGTAGAACGAGAGGAATGAGGGGAACATAGCGGAGTAAAAGTTGCGAGGTAGGCGAAGAGCGTGACGAAGCGAGGTTGGGAGGAAGGGGAAGTCGGCGAGGGAAGGAACCGGGGGGGAGCACGGTCAACGGAAGAAGCAACAGCAGCAGCGAGATAGCGAGAACGTACCGATGATAGGGTCAAAGACCTCGCGCTTGAGTACATGACCGGGGATGGCGAGCTCTCCGTACTCGAGGCCGACCGAAGGGTCGTGGTCGTCCTCGACATTGAAGCAATTGAAGCGAAATACGGATTCTGCGGATTGTCAGCGGGGTAAGCATTGTGATTTGAGAGCAAGGAGTGAGAGACAAGCCCACCATCATCCGCTGCCGTGCCGTGGTAGTCGAGCTTGTCGGTCTCGGAGAAGGAGTGCATGAAGGCCGCGAGGGAGGGAGGGTCGAGGTGGGTTGGATGGTCCTTGAGGCTGTAGTACATGGTCAAAAAGGTCAGCGAGCGCTTCGACGTTTCGAATAGACGAAGAGGCTGCACTCACATTCTCCTCAACAGCTCCTCAAACTTCAAATCAATGAACAGCGAGCCCGAGGTCGCTCCACTCCTAACACACATCTCGGCAATCTCAAGCTCGGAGAGTTGACCCATGAGCTTGTAGACGGCGGTATCGACTGTTCCACCACCAGCATCGCAGAGAAGGAAGGATTGGGAGGGACGGAGGTGATGAAGAGTCGAGAGGGTTGAGGCGTGGATGGCGCCGGCTTCGGGTTCGCTGTGAGGTGACGAGGAGGGTCAATAAGAAATCCATACGAGCGGAAATGATACTGAGAGGAAGGAATGCGACCCACGTGATGATCTGCAAACGATCTCGCCAGTTCTTATCTCCTCCTCGTGAACTCTGTACGAGACCTGCCCGAATGGCCGCCTCGCGCATCAAGCTACATCCTGCAGCATCCCAAGCAGCTGGTACCGTCAAAAGCACGTCGGCGGAATCTATGAGCGACGAAGAAGGTCAGCTCGGCGATCTCTAAGCTCGCTCTCGGCGCTCCCACGCACCCAAATCAACGACGGAACCGATCTCCTCGGTAATCTGACGCTTCGAGTAACGCCAAATCTCTCGTAGGAAGTCCGAGATGACGTCCACGACCGTCTTGCCGTGAGGAAGGGGAGGGAGTCGCGGGTCGGGTTGGCCCGAGCGCAGGGATTCGGGCGAGAGGAGGAGCTTGAACCATTCGCATCTGCGTAAAGAGGGGGATCAGAATATGGAGATCGCGGTGGTACGGAGCGCGAAGACTCACTTGACCATGCCAGGCTGCAGAGTCATGTTCTTGGCCTCGAGACCCCAAGCGATGACTTGCGCCTCGTCGTGCGGCGAGTGTTGCGAGTAGAGGATGCAGGAGGGGACTTTTCGATATCTGTGTAGATGGGGGGTGAGCGAGCTGAAAGGCGCGGCACGGTAGGCAGCTACAACTCACGTCTCGTAGCTCCCTGGCCAAACGAGGATCTGCCGAATCTGGCCCGAGAACAGACGTGTTGAGCCGTAGGCGACACCTGAGAAGGTCGTTCTGTATTCGAAGAGGTAGACAAAGTCAGCCATCCTCTCTTCGACCCTCCAGCTCTCGCCAACGCTCGGCGCAGGCGCTCTTCACTCACCCAAAGTCGATACCAACGCTGAGCTTGCCCTCCGTATTCTCCGCCATCCTCCTACTAACAGCACTAACCGCTCCATCCATCCTCTCCGACCCCTGGCGTGACCTAGCATGCACACTCCCCGTTCTACTCCTCCCCAGCGTAGGAGTCGGCGGACCGCTCGTCATGGACGGCGTCGGAGGCGCTGCTTGCGCGTACGTCGGCGAAGGACGAGCGATACCTGCTACATAGCCATGCGGACCCGAAGGCATGGGCGGAGGAGGTGTATGAGGGTAGCTCGGCGTGCGATTGTTTTGTTGACGAAGGGAGGGTGAAACGGAGGGAACGGGCGGGATGGGAGTGCTGTAGGGGCAGTGACCGCCTGCTGAGGAGGAGGAAGGTGCAGGTGATTTGCTTGGCCCTGGTTGGTGGTAGCCATTGCTGTAGGGTTGGTAGGGCGAACGGGAGGGAGTCGGACCGCGCGAGAGGGGAGGAATGGACAGCGGAGGGAGGTCCCGAGGGTTTGGGTAAGCGTGCGGCGAAGGCTGTACCGTGATAGGATAACTGTTGTCCCTCAAAGGCTTTTGCGGAGGCGAGAAATTGCCTGGTGGAGGGCTTGCAGAGGCAGAGCGGCAGCAGCTGCGCGCGCGCCTCGACTTGTCAGCTCTCCGGTCTTCTTGTAGCGCAGTAGGTAGCAGGCTTACCCCATGGTAAGATACACGAGCTCGTCCTCTGCCGCCTGCTGTGTCGTCAAGAGCGAGTCGAAGGAAGAAGCGCGACGAGAAGGTGTGAGCAGGAGGAGAGCAAGGCGCGAGCGAGCGCTCTCGGCTCTTCCGATGTCGAAGCGAAAGGGGCGAAAGCGAAGCTTTTGGGCAACAAAGCGGTTTATTCGCAAAATGATGCAGGTCAGCTGCTCACTAGATCTCTCAACTCTCTGAGTTCGCGGGAAAGGGGCAGCTCGGCGAAGGACTTTAAAACTGACGGGTATCTTACAGAGATGTAGGGCACTATGTGAGGGTATCTGAACTAAAAGTAATGCCATTTAAACAAACTGAAACCCCTATTTACAAGTCCTCTTCTTCCTCCACCTCACCATCTCCTGCTCGTCCGCCGAGCTCTCAATCTCATCAATCTCCTCCTCTTCCTTCCTCTTCCTCTTCTCCTTCTTTTCTCCAGCTTCCACCTCATCGGGGAAAAGATGATGCCATCCCCAACGGATCTCGATACCAGGCACAGGTTGAGGATGCGGAGGAAGAGGGGGAGTGCTGATCCGCTCGGGCGTAGGGAAGTGTAAGCGAGCTATCGCCGACAGTCGAACTGAGTCTGCGCTAGAGAGCTGCAGAGAGTCGAGAGCAGCGAAAACGCGCTACGAGAAAGATCCTAGCTGCTAAGGAGCGCTTGAGCTGCTGCACGGAGCGCTAGGCGAACGAGAACACGACTCCTCGAATCCGAAAGTCTCTGCGAAGGGTCAGCGGGACGAGAGGGCTCACCTGTATCAAGGGTGCCTCTCGGGATGCTGTAGCAGAGTATGGAGTCGAAGAATGTGTATGTCAAAAGGTGGAGGGAAGAGAACTACCCAAGCCCTCGCTCCTCCAGCCTACGCTCTCAACCCGACCGACAAAAGACTCTCGACAAAGGGAAAGGGTGGGCGAGACTCTGCCTAATGAGGAGGGTGAAGGGGAGGTGAGCTGTAGGGGAGTAGGGGCGGCGAGGGGGTGGCTGTAGGGGAGTGGAAGGGGGAAAGGAGAAAGAAGGAAGGGGGGAAAGGGAGAGAGCGAGGCGCTCGTCGGCGCCGAGGGCTCACTCGCTGACAGGAAGGGGAAGGGGTTGAAGGGTGAGTTGAGGGCTTGAGCCTGTTTTGAGGGAGTTGAGAGAGTTGGTGTGGGTGTTGGGAGAGGGGAAGCAGGCTGTTGAGCAGGCTTGGGTGGAGGAGGAGGGGTGTGGTGACCGACGGAGGAGGAGACCGAAGCCGAGGCCGAAGGCGGGAGGAGGGTTCCACGGGAGGGTGAACAAGGTCGAAGAATGGGTGAAGGGGGTCGGATGGGTGAAGGTGACCTTGTTGCTGACCTCCTTTGAGGGGCAGGAGTGGCTCGCCATTGTTGGTGGAGGTGAGGGAGCTCCGTCCCGACCGAGGGAGGAATGGCCGGTTCTGAGCTTGGTCCACGAAGGGTGATGGCTGGCGAGGGGATGATGGGATCCTCCAACATGATGGTAGTGTTGGTGTGAGCGGTGGTGGAGCCAAAGAGGGCTGTGGGCTTCCCAAGGAGTGTTGCGGTTGCCGTTGCGGGAGGTGAAGCGCCCCGGTTGCCTTTCTTGAGGAACGTAGGGGCTTGAGGGAGAGGTTGATGAGGTGTAGGAAGCTCCTCCTCACTCTCACTCCCAGTATCCACCACCAAGTCCGGGAGCTCAGGGCTTTGAGCCTGTTTAGGAAGGTTGGTCAGACGGTCGGGTCGGGACGACACGGACGACGCGGACAAGGATAGGTGGTGTAACCTTGGGACGCACTGTTGACATCTCGTCCTTCTCAACCGGCTTCGCAACACTTCCCAACACCTTGATAGGTCCCGAGGGGACCCTACGGCGCGGAGCTTGAAGCTCAAAGAGGGAAGGATCCTGTAGTGCTTTAGGACAACGACCAGTAGCTACAGGAACCGAAGCTACACTATGATAGTCATGTCCTTTAGGTGCGTGAAAGCGCCTGTAGGTCTCTGTAGCGGTGACGGGAGCCATCGAACGGAGCGGACTGAGCAGTGAGTGGTAGGAGGGAAAGAGGGAAACGGAAAAGCTGGCCAGCTTTTATAGACTTTCTGAGCTTGGACCACCTTTCAAGTGAGACACTTGCTTGCTAAGCTTTAAGCTTGGACCCCAAAATTATGACTAGGGACTGCCCGGCCTCCTCCCAGCCCTCTTTCTCTCTCCTCCCTTTCTTCTCTCTTTGTTGCCAGAGGGGAAGGCTGTAGAGATGTGTTAGAGGCCGCAGGGGAGTGGTAGAAGGCAGTTGCACCAAAAGTGCAGCTCCCCATTTGACATCTTTTGCTGCACGGCGAAAGTTCAGTTGGAGAGGCCGGAGAGGCTCTGAGAGAGGCCGGCCGAGCGAATCAGCCTCCTCGAGCTCTGTAGGGTGAGCAAGGCGGCCTGGTAGGGGGTGCTGGGATTGCATGTAGTGATATATAGCTTGCAGGATCAGCCCTGTAGGATCAAAAGCTGGTCGCTGAGCTTCAGACGAGAGCGGACCCTGGGAGCTCGGCCGAGCGCTGGTCGGTGGGAAAGGGGGCTCACTCCTGTCACAGAAGAGCACCAAAGTCAGCGGAGCTGGGTTCTGGGTGCATTCCAACCGTTTCGCCTGGTTTTGCACTTTACTACAGCTGCTCCAAGCGAGCTGCACTTTACTCTCCACGCGTTTCCTCGCCGTCGTCTCTCTCCTTCTCCCTCTTTATCTCGTCGGCTCGTAGCCTCTCAGCAATGGCCAGTTCTCCACCTCAATACACTCTGCTCCCTTCTTCGCCTGTAACCCTCGACGAGAAACCTCCCCTTCACCGCAACACGTCTGCTACACCTCAGACCTCTTCTCTCGACTCGCCCGATTCTTCCTCTCGCGCTCGCTTCCGCCGCGCCATCTTCTTCACTACGGGAACACTGGCAATCACCGTCCTCGTAGCTTCGCTGTACGCCACCAACCTCGCCTTGGGAGGTGCAGGCGGTTGCAGCCGTTGGCGCGCAGGAGCTAGCGAGACGTCTCATGATGAGGGCATGACGCGCTTGAGGAAGAGGGACGCCGCGGTGGAGAGTCCTACATACTCGACCAGCACCTACACCAACGGCCAGACGAGTACTTTCGTCTACACCACGAGGCCCATCGTGAGTCGGTTTCGACCGAGCAACTGCGTCCTGCGAAGGAGAAGAAAGCTGACCGTCTATCCCTCTGTAGGTTAACCCGGGGGGCTACACTATCGGTACGATGACGGGATACGTCGTCGAGAAGCCTACCGCCATGAGCGAGAGCGCCAGCACGGCCTCTGCGCCCGCTTCGTCGACCTCGGCGAGCTGGTCCGAGGTCCAGGCGGCGGCTGAGACGGCTTCGCCCACCTACTCGACCTCGACTGGAAGCGCTGCGACCTCGACCTACGTTTACACTACTCGTCCCATCGTGCGTTCCTTTCCCTCCCTCGAGGGCTTCGCTGACCCTCGCGACTTTCGCAGGTCAACCCCGGAGGCTACACCATCGGCACTCTCACCGGCTACGTCCCCATCCCCACCACCGCCACCTCGTCTTCCACCCGCGACGGGCTCAGCACCACCACCATCCCCTCCTCTTCGCCCTCGGCAACCCCTACTGCCGCCCCTCTGGCCGAGCGCGACTTCGCCGAGGTCGACATGCACCTCCTCCACCGCCGTGGCGTCAACTTTGAGGAGGCCGCTGAGGAGGAGGTTGCCACAGGAAAGACGGAGTACTCGTACTCGACCAAGAAGGATGGCGCGACTGTCACTTACGTCAAGACGACTCGCCCTATCGTGCGCTGCCTTCACGCTCTCTTTCGCTTCGCTCGCTAACCTCGTCGAACTCGATAGGTCAACCCCGGAGGATACACCATCGGAACCCTCGACGGCGCGTACGTTAAAGCGCCCCAATCGACTCAACTTCAGACTCGCGATGAGTTGAAGCGCCGCGCTGTCGGCCTTGAGGCTTAGACCAGAGATATGGTGAACAAGGACACTAGATATGAAGGAAGGACGAGCTGGTATCGTTATGTGAATGCTTATAAGGCAGCCTTGAGGCGCCCACTTTACTCAGTTTTCTTGCGCTTCGGCGCTCGGCGAACGAGAGCGCCCCGTGACTTGCGAGCAGACAAAGGGGGTGGCTGAGGCTGCCCATCTCTTCGAGGGGCTTTGTGTTAGTGAAGCAGTCAGCTGCTTGACTCTTTCCTCGGCGGCCTTTTCGATGCTTCGCCTCGCTTTCCTTCGCCCTTCCCCTCTTCGACGGTGGCCGGACACCTTGCTCTTCCTCTACCTCACCAATCAATGCACTCGGACCAAATTTCTCTCTCCAGCGCGCCGCTTACAGCTGAGAACCTTCGTCTTCATACCCTTTCGACCGCGTCCTCTTCCACCCTCCCAACGAAGACGAGCAGCTCGGAAGACGGCAGGGAAGCGTGCGAGCTCGGGGAAAGGGATCGGATCACGATAATAAGCAGCGACGGCGTTCGAGTAAGATGGTGGTTTATCGCGATGGTGGTGTGGTGGACTTGGAGGTTGTTGTGAAGGTGAGCAGACGCGAGAGGAGAGTTCGGAGGGAAAAGAAGCTAATCTCGCTCTCGAAGGGCTCCTCACCGAGAGCAGCATTAGCGCCATATCGTATCTTAATAGCACATCGAACCGAATAATCAAACACCCTTCACCCCGCTACCTCCCCAACTTCCACTTCGCCCCTTTGCTCACTCCACCCGCACCCAATCCTCCCAATCCCTCCCTAACGACCACCCACAAGCAGCTCACACTCAAACAATCCTTCATTTCCTCGACACTCAACCCCTCACTGGCACCCCACATTCCACCCGCCTTGGGAGTACCGAGCGCGAGAGGAGCGAGTGAGAAGGGTACGGAGAGGGTCGCGACGAGCTTGGGGTGATGAGGCGCGGGGATGAGGGTGCCGAGGTGGATGCGTTTGATGGGCGGTGATGGAGGGGAGGAGGAGCCGTTGGTAGTGTTGGAGGAAAGGGGAGGGGAAGGAGTCGAGGCGGAGGAGGAGAAGCCCGAAACCGATTGAACGAGGTGACAAGTCCACGGCCGTTCGCTGTCCTCCGGATCCGACTCATCGCCATCTTCCTCGTCCTCTCCATCCGTCCGCTCGTGCTCCATATCCGAATGCATCGACGTAGGCCGACTTCCCCTTCCTTCAAGCCCAACGCCGAGCCCGATCCCGCCAGGGCCAGTGACGGTCAAGCTCCTCCTCCTCCCATTCGGAGCGCAAAGATTGTTTGGATCGCTCGTCAAATCCTCCCCTTCGAGGGTATCCTGCCTCCTCAATCCGCCGCCGGGCGATGGACCTCGACTCCTCGACCTCGTCTTGACGGGGCTCGCTGGCCTTCCCTCGCCGGCACTACTCCCACTAGCGTACCGCTCCAGTTTTGGCCGACCTCCTCCTTCTCCCTCTCCTCCTCCTCCGCGACGAGGCGCCTTCTTCTTCTTCCCCCTCCTCCACTCGAACCGAATCTGACCCGCCGCTTCCGCTCCCTCTTTCGTTCCTTCCAAATCTCGCCTAGTCCATTTCCTAACCGTAAAGGCGTATCCTCGGACCTTGTCGCCAGCAGCTCCGACGGGAACGCGAGGAGCGTCGGTGTTGGAGGGCGTGCGAATGAGCGGAAGGACGGTGAGGCCTGAGGGAGTGGTGGTCGAGAGGCCTTCGGAGAGGGAAGTCGATGGGGAGAGGGCGAGGGCGGCTTTCGGTGGAGTGAAGGATGGTGACTTGAAGGAGAGGCGTTTGAAACGGTTGAGGAAGGAGGAGGGGGTCGATTCGGCGATTGGAGATGGTGGTGTTGGGTGGGAGGAGGCGGAAGTGGAGGGTGAGAGAGCGGGGGTGGTAGGTGGGGTAGCAAGGTCGATGGGGTCGAGGATGGCGAGGCCGAGGATCTCGACGCCGCGCTTGAGGAACTTGGCGACCTTTTGATCCGTTCCAGCTGCGAGTGAGCGAGAGAGGAGTCAGTCGCGAGCTCGGAAACGCTCAGAGGGAGTCAAACTCACCATCGGTCACCACTGTAGGCAGCAGCGCGTGAAAATCGAGGTTGTAAAGCGGCTGCACCCTCCTGCCTCCGTTTCCTGAGAAGGCGCTCCCCGCCGAGCTCGTTTGACTCCTTCCACTCCGATTACTCTTCACACTCGGTGTCCGATGCAGTCCTCCTCCGCCAACTGATGCTCCCGCTACTGCGTCGAACGAGTTGGCGCCGATGGACGACGGAGAATCCATCGGTGTGGTGGTGCGCGAGTACTCTCCCGAGGTGCGAGAGGATGACGAGGCTGTGGTGGCTGATCGGGTGGCGTTTGGGTTGATGAGTTGAATTTGGAGGTTGAGAGGATGGGTTTGCTTCGAGGGAGGAGGGCGAACGATGACGAAGAGATCTGGCGGCATGGTTCTGAGAGGGAGGGTAGAAGTTAGCTTGTTATTCATCATCAAAGAGTAAAATATGTTGTGGCGGGTACCATCGTGAGCGGGCGTGAATACCTTTAGCACCGAGCCCCTCCACTACCTTGAGAGGGAGAGCTCGGCGCAGGCTGCCCAACGCTCGTCGTGGGAGAAAAGAAGCGTTGACCACAAGAAGAGACTCGAGGGACTTTAGGCACCATGCGAGAAGCCTGGTTCCCTTTCGCGAAGCGATTTCCACCGCCCCCGTCGCCTTCGCGTCCACCGAACGGCTGCCAACACTCTGGACTCGAGCGAAAGGAGGGATTGCCTTTAAAGAGATAGCGAGCAAACCTCCAGAGCTTCAGGGGGTCTCTTCCGTATCTCAGTGGCATCGCTGTCTCCTGCCTGCACCTGATTCCTGCTCAACACGAGTGCGAGATGCTCGGCGAGGGCTCGGCGAGCGTCGAGTGGCAGCTTGCCCAGGAATGCAGCAGCAGCAGTCACACCATCAGAACATGGCGATAGCGTACTGCATATCCTGATGAAGCCCTGCTCTTCACCACCCCCTCAAGAGCTCGACGCGAAACGACGAGCCCCGTGCGCGAAGCGAGCGGGAGGGCGACCCCTGGAGAATACGAGAGCATCGCAGGCCAGCTGGAGCACTCTGCAGCCGTCCTCCGAGCCCATCGTGCACTTCTGCACCCCTTCCCGTTCTCCTCGGGAAGGCCGAACGAGCGCTCCGCTCCCTCGAAGGCTGGCACTTCAGGCGGGCGCGCAAGCCACCAGCCAGCAAGTGAAGCCCCACGAGCTGTAGCTCATCAGATCACTCTCGCTGCTGCTTTGCTTCCCGCTAGCTTCTGCACCATCTTCTCCTCGCCAAGGGCGCCTAGCGACTGCTCGTGACAACAAGGCGCGTCTCCCGCAGCGCTGTAGCCCAACCAGCCCAACGTGTAGCAGCGCAAAGTTACACTCACTGTAGTCCATTATTCCCTGCTCCTGCTCCCGCTATCCGACTATTGCTCGTTCCCGTCGACATCTTGCTCGTTTCGAGAGGCTCGCGCGTTGAGCTCAGGCGCGCCCTGTAGGTTGAGGTGAAGAGGCTGTAGGTCGAGTTGAGGGAGCACAGGCGGGAGGAGAAGTTGTAGGTCGATAGCTGAAGTCGAAGCGGACGAGTAGAACGAGGCGAGAGGGAGAGTTCGGCCTTCTTGAGCCTGAAGAGAGTTCGTGGGAGAGCGACAAAAGGGGAAGGCTCGGCGGGCGGGGTTAGTACGGCGAAGATGTAGCCTGTCGAGCGTGTAAGGGATTAAAGTCGAAGAGAGAAAAGTGAAATCGCAGCGCGAGATGACAGAACCCAAAGAGGCGGACGAAGCGCTTCGGCGAGGTCAACTGCGAAGGCCGAAGTGGGCCTCTGCTGGCTCGTTGAGGTGCAGAGTCGGGTTGGATGATTTGATACACCCTTCAGAACCCCGTTCAGAGCTCTCTTTGAGCTGTAGCAAGTCCAACGACCCGAGCTCGGCGCTCGCAGGATTCGCTGAGCCTGCGAAGAGGCCGAGCCAAACTGGCTGCTCCAGAGGCTTTCGCTGAGCAGTGGTGTGTACTAGAGCGCGTATAACTTTTGATTCTGAGGGACTGGACCAATCGCGAAAGCAGAGGTGCGTCCCTTCCTCCTCCCTGCGCCGAACGAGCTGCTCGGCGATCTCTTTGCTGCCCCTTGTGCTCGGCGTGGACGCTCGCTTCACTTCAAGCAGGTTCTGCGCTCTTTAAAAGCTCAATATACTGCTACAGCGTACCGCTACCGAGCTACATGTCATCATCGTGCACGGTGACTGTTGACACCCCTTGGCCCTTTCGCTTGCCTGCCTCCCTTTCTTCCTCCTCCGCTCCTCTCGTTTCCAGCTCTGAGCCAACTCAAATGTCGCCATGGTCCAAGACTGTTGTAACACATCAACCTCCCTCGCAGCAGGAGCTCGCGGCCTACCCTCGTCGTCGCGGTTCCTCAGAAATCCCCAAGCAAGAGCGGGCGCCTCTTGTCGCTCACTCGCTCATCGCCTCTTCGTCGTCGTCGTCGTCGTCGAGTTGGGCGCCCATTCCTCTCTCATTTACATCGCTACAGCAGCACCGTCGACACCCATCCTCTTCTTCAACTCACTCCCAACTCGCTCGGTTCGCTCACGAGAATCGAAGACCTCCCTCGCCGACGGGATCGACGCGGACGACGAGCAGCGCGCAGAGCAGTTATTCGAGCTTGTTTAACTCTGGGATGAGTAATTTGAGGGGATTGACGGTGGGAGAGGAAGATCGGTTGAAGCTAAAAGAGGATAGCGAGGCGCCGGTGAGGGAGCGGTGGGAAAGGGAGAGGGAATCGTCGATGAGGGGCGGTGCGCTGGGTCAGCAGGCTGTGAGCGGTGGAGCTGATAGAGGGAAAGGAATCGCCAAGTTCAAATCGCTCCTCAAGAGTAGTGATAGCGCCCAATCGTTTCGCTCGGCGGAACCCTCAACGCCGACGAGCATCATCGCCAGCGCGGGAGGGTCGATGTACCTCCCATCACCGCCTTCTTCCCCTCCCCCTTCTACAGCATCTACCACCTCAGCATCCTCCCTCGGCACTCGAAGGATGTACCCAGCTTCACCAACTCCTTCCGGCCTCAGCATCACCCCTCGGCCCTCCCTTTCACCCGCGCCTTCGCACTTTCTCCTTCCCCATCCCTCGCCCGCTCTCTCATCACCCACCTCTTCATTCGCCTCTTCCACTCCACGCCGTCTCGCCTCCAAAACATCAGCCCTCTCCCTCAGCAGCGAGGAGCAAACCGCCGGCGGGCTTCGAGGCAAGGCAGCTCGAATCTTGGGGGAGGAGATTGTGCCGAGTGGGAAGGCTGCGAAGGTGTTGGGAGTGCAGAAGGAGGTTGGAGGTGTGGGGAGGAAGTTAAAGAAGGAGATGCCGAGGGAGCGAAGAGAGGTGGTAGAGAGGATACAGTAGGTCGGCGAGAGTGGCTCTCGGCGCGCGCTGAGTCTTGACTTGACGGAGCTGAGCTGACCCTTCTCTTGTCTCACAGGCAATCACCCCATCTCGCCAACGTTTCCCTACCCTCCAACTCGCCCCATACTTCCCCTCATCGCCCTTCGCCGTCCCGTTCCCCTACCCCAATTCCCGTCGCTCACTCTCGCGCCCCTCCTCCACCACCCCTCTGGCTCCCTCTTCCCCCTCCGGCGGGAGTCATTGCTTCAAACGTTACACCCTCGCCTTCCCTCGCATCCCTCGCGAGTACCAGCAACAGCTCAGCAAGCGCTCGGAGCGTTGGAGGCGACGTTGGCGAGTGGGGAGCTCGGCAGGTGGAACGTCCGCCGTTGCCTACGACGCAGGATTGGAGGGAGGATGACGAGCAGGAGCAGTCGGGATGGATCGACTCGCCTTCATTCCCTCCTTCCGCCAACCCAAAGACTCACCAGACGAAACTCAATCTCGCCCTCGCTTCTCTCGCCGCGGTCGGTGCAGCTCGGACGCCGCAGCAATCTTCCTTCGACCGCTCTCATCCACCTCCGTCTATCACCTCTACCTCTACCTCACCAACATCCACTCCCTCCCTATCCTCCATCACCAACGAACGCCCACTCCTCTCCCACCGCTCCTCCGACGTCGATCCCGCCCTCTCCCTCTCCCTCGAGCGGCAAATCCGCCAATCAAACCACAGCAACGGGCTTCACCTCTCCATCCTCTCCACCTCCTCTTACGGCCTCCCTTCCGACGTCGAGTTCTACGCCTCCCCCTCGGACTCGCCGGAAGAGGGTAGTCCGGTGAGGGGTAAGCTGCCGAGTCTGGCTAGTAGTGGGAGGGGGAAGGGGAGTGGTGGGACGACGCCGATTGAGGAGAGTATTGAGGAGGAGAAAGAGGGACAGTTGAGCGCGCCTACCAGTCCTGGCAGCCCATCGACCTACTTCTCTTCCTCGCCCGTTCTCGCCAGAGCTCCACCTCTGCCTCTTCCACTCGCTCCCCCTACGCCTCTTCCACTCGCTCCCCCTCCGCCTCCGCCTTTCACTCAACCACATCCACCCTCCTCCTCTTCGGCGCTCCCCTCCCACCGCCCCACCCCCCACCGAAAGCGTTCCATCCCGCCTCCCCCCCTCCCGCCGAAATCCACCTCCCGTCCAACCTCCAGCACCCTCGCTCGTTCCAACACTCTCGTCTCGGTGGCCTCGAGCCGAACTCGAGGTTTCCAACGCGGGAACGCCTTGGAGGCGCTCGAGGGGAGGAGGGGAGCGCCGCCGCCTTACTCTTCGTCGGGAGGCGGAGGAAGAGGAGAGCGCGCGGTGGCGGGCAGGGGGGAGAGGGTTATTGAGAAGAGTACGCCGATGGTACCGATTGGAGAGGCGATGGACGGAAGCGGAGGGGGAGCAATGGGCGCACGGGGAGGTGGTTCGGCGCTGCAGGTTGGAAACGGAGGAGCAGGAGGAAGAAGGGGAAGTCGGTGGTTCTTGGATTGGAGCGACGATTCGGGTGACGAAGCGAACACTCCAGCAGCTCAACCTCGACCCGATCCCGCTTCTCAATGGTCCTCCTCCTCCGGCTCAGCTTCAGCATCCGCTTCTTCGCCCATCGACTCGCGCTCAGGATCAGAACGGGGTTCGGGAGGATCTTCTAAGCCGGCGAGAGGGACGATGATGACCATCTCCTCCCCTTTGGACCCCTTCTTCGCTCGGGGAGTAGGCGGAGGGAGGGCGCCGCCGATGCCTTCGCTCGCCGAGGGGAGGGGAGGGGGAGAAGGAGGGCATCCATTCGCTGCTCTCGCCCATTCCGTCAGGCAGCCAGCGAATTCAAGCTCCAATCGACCATCGCCGACCCCGAACCCTGCGCCAGCGCCCAGATCGACCCATACTCCTCCGCCGACTCTCGCTCGGTCGACTCCTCCTCCACCGCCGCTCGCTCAAAGGTCGTTGAAGGCGCACCCCAAACAAGCCCCAATCCGATCACACCAACACTCTACTCGCCTACCCCCGTCTATCCCTCAAAATCCGCCTCGCCACCCCCCTCCGCCCCCTCAGCCAACCCGACCTGCCCCTCCTCCCGCCTCTCATCCCCCTCCTCAGCCTCACCCCTCCTACTCTTTCCCCGCCCCCTCTCCCCGCGTCTCCGCCGTACCAACCGTCGCGTGCTCCCTCTACGATCCCCATCGACCCTTCCCTCAGCAGCAGCGCCGTCAAGCAGACCGAGCGTCGAGGTATTCCCTCGATTCGAGGGTGTCGTGGTTGGATCCTGAGGGGGAGGGGGAGTCGTCCGAGGAGGAGGGGGAGGGAGTTAGTAGAGGAGGGGCGAGGAGGGAGGAGGATTTGACGAGGGAGTTTCCGGCGCCGCCGAGATGAGGAGGGAGGGGAGGAGCGAGGAGCGAGGAGCTGGAGACTATCGGACGGTATGATGGATTGTGTTATGGAGTACGTACCTCCTACGTAACGGATCGCTGGACTCAGGTTTCGACTCGAGGCGAAAGAGCGCGCGAACGAAGAGCGAGAGAGCGAGCAGTGGTTCGCCAAGCGCCCTTTCGCGCACAACCGCTCAAGTGTAGCCGCACGAAAGTTTCCAGGATCACGGGAGTACGCCAGGCACTCTCCTACTGCGCCACACCCGCGATCTGCATCAAGAGCGACACTTCGTCAGGAGAGGAGGCAGTCAGCGCCGTAGAATCTGGAGTCTGAGACGACCTCAGCGAACGACTCACCGTTCTCCTCGCGCAGGGTATTGACGGTCTTGTTGGACTCGTTGATGATATTGAGCAGGCGCTGAGCGACGAAAGCCGAGTGGGCGGAGGAAGCGCTCGAGACGGAGGGCTGAGGAGTCGGAATCGGCGATGGGTCGGCGGAGGCTGTTGGAGCACGTCGCGGCGTCAGCTCGAGTCGTTCGCGAGGGGCAGCAAATATTCAAGTATGTCACTTGCCTTTCTTACCCTCAATCTCTGCTTGAACGTCGCGCAGCTCCTTCTCGAGCTCGTCGGCTTTCCTCGTTTCTTCCTCGATGCGAGCTTGTACTTGAGAAAGCTCCCGCTCCATCGCGTCGAGGTCGCTCGTGGGTTGGTGATCAGTCGGGCTACTAGCTGAGTCTACAGGAGAGGTTTTTGCTCCCGGTTGCACGTTGGAGCTGAACTCGGCGCGGCGGAGGGGAAGTGCGAAAGCCGGCGAGGGTGAGAGTGAAGGAAAGGGGAGAGGGATAGAAGTAGCGCGAGAGCCGCGGTGAGATAAAGCTGTATACGAGAGCTAAATGAGAGGACCGACTCACCTGCTAGCCTTCCTCTCGACGCCATCGGGGAACTCCCCGTGGGCCGAGTGCTCGTCCTCTCCCTGGCCCGCCGCCCTCGTCCTTAAACGCTGCAAAGTTCCTTCGAGGATCACAATCTTGCCGTTGATATCCTCTAACTCCACCTCCTTCGACTTCAACTCCTCCTGCACTTCCTTCAATTCAGCTTCCTTCTCCTCGACGAGCTTCGCTGCCGATTCGCGCTTGACCAGCTCAGTTTCGGCGCGCTCACGGGCGACTACTTGCTCTGCAATCTCGGCTTCGAGCTCAGCGACCTGTAGTAGAGCAAGCGCGAAGGCAACAACATCAGCGCTCGACCCTCCTGCTCTCCACTCCCCGCTCCGAGCCAGCAGCAGCAACGACAGCTCACCTTCTTCCTCTCCTCCTTGAGCTGCTTCTGCAAAGCCTTGAGCTGCTCCTTCTCGGCTTTCGGAGTAAGCTGCTGCTTCGACGACCCTTTGCCTCCCTGCGCTTCGGCCAGCTGCTTCTCGAGCGACGCGATAGTCGCCTGCACGTCTTCGAGCTCTCTGCGCTCCCTACGCTCGGCTACCTTCTCCTCGAAGTTGGGTTCGTGTCCTCGTTCCTTTCCGCGCATCTCGGTGCTGATGTAGGCGATGAGACGAAGAAGGAGAGATGAGGCAGGAGGCAGAGAGGCGGGGAGAGGCGACCGTCGGGGGGAGTTTCGAAGCTGAGCCCCGCTGTCGCTCTCACTGATTGCATTGCAGAGTCGCTACTTCTTGAGGTAAGCAGGACCTACATCTTGGGCAGAGCCGACCCTTGCTCCCTGCTCCTCTCGTTCTCTCCAGCAAGCTCGGCGCGAAGCCAACCGTCGCCGAGACGAGCGAAGGGAGCTGGAGGACAGGTGGGCGACTGAAGAGTAGGGGTCAGATAGAACAGTGAAATCGACTCAAATCAGCGGCAGTTGGCCAACGGCACTCGCTGCAGAAGGCTGGTGCCGCTGCTCGGCGCTCGCCAACTCCGACGGCAGCGCCGAGGTCGGCGGCTGTTGCTCGAGTACGCGAAAGAGGCAGCACGGCGTAGTTCGAAGCACTGGCAACGTTCTGTGCACTTCAACAAGTAGCGATCCGGTGGACGAGCCGACACATGCTCTCGGAAACGGCGCGTTGCAACCTTCTTGTCCTCCGCCATCTCTCGGCTTCTCGCCTCGCTCTCTCGTCGCTCGTTGGGAAAGCTCTTCAAGACGTCGCATCTGCTGCTGCACCGTCCTGCTCACGTTCTGCCAGCCCAGGTGAGCTGCCTCTGCACGCGTTTCCAATTCCCTCCCGCTCATCTCGCTCTTCTTTGCAGCCTCTACATCCACCTACTACACAGCAGCGCTACCACGGAGCCAAACCAGCTCCATTTCCTGCGCCATGGACGCCTTTCCAGCGGAGATAATCCACCTCATCGTCGAGCGCGCCCAAGAGTGCTCTCTCCTCCCGACAGCACAGGACTGGTCAGCTCGTGCTACAACTATACGCTCCCTTGCCCCAGTGGCTCCTCGGTGGTCAGCATCGGCTCAACACTGGCTCAACGCCGACGTCTGGCTCACCTCGGACGTTCAAGCCCGGCGCTTCCTTGCGAGCCCGTCGACTCGCCTCGACATCGTTCGGTCGCTCAGGTTGGACGATGTTGAGCAAGAGCAGCTTTACCGCCTTTTCGATGGCGCTACGGCCCTTACCAGCCTACACGTTCGCCAGGCCGGCGGCACCAAGACCTTTCCTTTCGAGCACGCTCTCGGTCGTCCTTCACTCTCGAGTTCGTACTCCTAAATCTCGTGGCGCTCAAATCCCTTACTGACTTGATTATTCACACAGAGCTCAGCGCCCTGGTCCTTGAATGCCCCGTCAGCTTCACCGGCTCGGCGCTCCCTTTCGCTCTCCGAGTTCTCGACCTCGGCAGCTGCTACAAGGTCATCATCCCCAAGATCGTTACCAACCTCAAACTCGCCAGCGACTCGTTGCACGTCCTGGAGCTCCCTCCCTCCGCCCCTGGGCCATTATCGACCGCTCGCAAGGTTCTCATCCAATCCACCTTCCTCGGCTCCGCCTTTCGACTACGAGTGCTCCGAGGACTCGACACCGAGGATCTCAAGATCAAAGAGGTACCTAAAGCACTCAAAGCGTGCCATCAGCTCTCCTCACTCGACATCACCACCAGCGCTGCGCCGAGCGAGGCCGTCAAGAAGATCGCTACCATCCTCTGCCTCCTTCCTGACGACCTTCGAGATCTCTCTCTCACCTTCGATCACCCTCAAATCCCCTTCCGCGCTCTCAACGACATAACACACCACTTCATTCGCAAGCGCATACAGACTCTTGCTCTGACCAGCAACGACAGCGAGGAGGGAGGCGAGGGGGAGTTTTACGCCGAGGAACGGTTCAGGACTGAAGTCTCGGAGAGAGGGATAGAGCTGGATGCTGGCTGCCTTGAGTAAGATGTGAGTTTGGCGTGGCTGGCCCACCGAGCGATTCGCGGCTTCTCGCTCCTTCAACTAAGTTTCGCTCTCCCTCTTTTTACAGGCATCTCAACTTTCGCCTGTCGATCCACCCGTTACACCGTCGTAATCAAGCCACTCTCAGCCCCGGTCACCGCGCTTAAGCGCTCATGTTGAGCGCTCGCCGAGTCGAGCGTTCACGAGGAACCGCTTGATTTGCTCTACTCTCGCAGCGGAGGAAGTCGAGTTATCTCGCTTGGAATTCCATCGAGCTATGCTAAGCGCTCCTCCGTGCCCAGTCGCTGAAGTAGCTCCGCTGTCGGAGAAGGAGAGGTCGATCAGCGCCGAGCTTCGTCGCCGAGCTGCGAGGGGGTCAGTCACGTCGAGAGGAAGGCTCACACTGCTCATCTCGAAGCTGCTTGATCGTCCTGTTAAGATCCTGAGACGTCTTGTGAAGGAGGGAGATGAGGTCCTGGCTTTGACGACGGGGCTCCGAGGCGCTGGAGGAAAGCGGCGAGCCTGCAGGCCGAGAAGAGCCCGTTCCGCCGATCGAGAGTCAACTCTGAATGTAGGTGCGGCTGATGAGAGATGAAAGGCTCACGGCTTTCCTCCTCTACGGCGAGGAGACGAGCTTGAGCGGTCGCTGCTCGGCACTGCTCCTCGACGAGCTGCTGCTGAGCTCGAGCGAGCATGTCGGTTTCGCTATCGTACTGGCCTCCCGTTTTGACGACGAGAGGCGGTTTGGTGTCCGTGGTGCTGGCATCGTATCCCGAGGTCGAGAGCTGCGCTGAGGCGGGAACGGAGAGACCGAAAGCTGCTCGAGTAACGCCGAGCACCGAAGAGAGAGAGTCGTCGTTCGAGGGGAAGCTGTGAGTAGTTAAGAGAGGTCAGTAAAGGCTCTGGTGGTTTTGTGGGCACTCGAAGCAACAAGACGACCTACAGACCGCTGAGGTCTTCGAGCAGCGACGGCGAGAGGGGAAGCGTGGGTTCTCCTCCGCCGTTCAACGTCCACGCGAGTGAGAGTTTGCTCAAGAGGGCTTCGAGTGAGGATTGGAACGCTTCGAGGGGGAGAGACTCTTGGTCCGAGGTGAGCTGCGACCGAGAAAGAGGGAATCAGCTCGTTCGGCAATCAAGTCAAAGCGAGCAAGGCGAGAGCTCACCCGTTTAGCCTGCTCAGACATGCCCAGAGAGACCAACTCATCCTTCTGAGCCTCGATAAGCTGCTGAAGTACCGTCTTGCGCTGCTCAATCGACGATGAAACGGCGTCGATCGCCGACTGGGTCGACTCGAGAGCCTTCTGCAGGCGGGCAGGAGCTTCTTGAACGTCGGTAAGGCAAATAGCTGCTTGATCCATCTTAGCTCGTTTATCGAGTAAGTCGACTTGTAGACGAGCGACCTGTAACGAGCGCTCGAATCGGCTCCCGCACTGCGCTCATTCAAGCTCGCGCGACGACTCACCTTCCTCCTCTCCTCGGCCAATTCGAGAGTCACCTTCCTCACTTGCTCACTAACTACTCCTACAGCCATCGGCGCCTGCTCGACCGCCTTCTGAGCGTCTGCAATGCGCCTCTCAAGCTCGATGATCGCTCCTCGTCCTTCTTCGAGCTCGCGCTCCTCGCGGCGTTGAGTTCGAATCTCGCCCTTGGCGACTTCAGGCTTTGACCGTTTGTCCTTGATGCCATACTTCGAAGAACGGTGAGACATGAGACGAGTTAGATGGGGAGCGAGCGAGTTGGGGGGAGGAGAAAGACGAAGCGAGGCGAAGAGCTTGACTTTCGCTTGCCCGCTCGAGGGTTCTCAACTTCGCTGCAGGACCTCAAGCAGTCGAACATCGTTAGAGATTTGAAGCGGAATGCAACACAGCCTCTCATCCTTTCGCACCTCACCACCAGCCCTCGGCGAGTGGTTGACAACATAAAGCACGGAGTGAAATACAGGAATAAAGACCTCTTACCAACATCTACTACAATGCCACTTCCCCGACCTCTTTCCCTCCTTCTCCTCCTTCCACCGACACAACAGCAACAGCAACCCCTCTTCCCTCCTCGCGTCAACTCGGCGCTCCTCCCTCCCCAGCATCTCTACCCTCGCTCCCATCTTTATGAGCTTCAACCCTGCCATCGCGAGCTCGGGACACGGTCTGCCCACCGAGTCCATCTCTAACGCTTCCACGCTTCCCGCGAAAGCCAGCAGAGCCTTCCCTTGCTCGATCCCTTCGCACTCGGCGCCTGAGATGGGTCGCATCGACTCCCCGCCGGTCAAGCTTTGAGCGAGGGATAGATAGTGCAGATCGAGGGTGATGAGAAAGAGTCGAGCGAGATGGGGTGCAAAGTCGGGGAGGGAGAGGATGCCGTGTGAATTGAGATGGGAGTCGAGGAGGATGAGAGGGGTGGGGAGGAGGGAGCTGCCGAGTGAGAGGAGCGCGGGGCGGGTGAGGTGAGGATGTGCTGAGGATGTAGGATTGGGTGGTCGAAATGACGAGGAGCAGAATCGAGCGACTTCCCTCGCGGCGGCGAGACGAGTGCTAGGAGCCTCTGAGTGAAGCGAGATCCACGCCGAGGTTCCGGTTCTGACGCCGCTGAGGAATGATGGAGGTGCTCGATAGCGGACGGTGAATGCTTGCTCGAGAGCGGCCATGCGACCTTGACAATAGACGAGATCGTTGAGGACGGCGGAATGTTGGCGAGTGAGGTGAATGAGATGGGAGACGGCGACGTCTTTCGGGGTGCGGGTGCGGTAGCTGTCGGAGCAGAAAGATGAGCTCTGTACGCTTCTACAGGGTATTGAGTCACTCACTCGTGATGCAGCAGAGCTGAAGCAATAGCGACCGCATCTCTCCCGACGAGATGCCAAAGGAGTGAGCCGACCGCCGCCGTCGTATGCCATGCTACCCAAGCAGGCAGTATAGTCAGCAGTACACAGAATCCTGCGCACACGGTGAACTGGTCTGCGAACAGCGGGGAGGTTAGCTCATTGCTCTTGGAATGAAGCTCGTCGCGCGATGAGCTCACAGACGACATAAGCTACAGCGAGAAAGGTCGTCTGGGCCCAGCGCAGCAGCCGGCGCATCGTATAGTTCTGTAGTTAACGATGAAGCAGACGATTCGAGATGAGCAGGTGAGCGCAGGAAAGAAAGACGGCGAAACGGTGAAAGGACGAGATGACCATCACTCGACGATGATCAGTGGGCTCTTGATCGACAGCAGACAGATCCAGCTACATACAGCCAATATCACTGAGCTCTGACAGAATCCAGCAAGCCGCTGCATCCTGTATTCGCTGTTCCCGCCCTTTTCGCGCCTCATTCCTCGAGCATTCAGCTTCTGTCGCCGTACATCTCCACGAGGGGAGTCGCTGTTTGTACCAACGTGGTAGTGCTCATGTTATCCTACCACCACCGAGCACCGCTCAGCAAAGGTTAAAGGACGGCCTTGCTTGCGAAGCTCGGCGAAGAGCAAAGGATCGAGAGCGGCCTGTTGGAGCGACCCTCGCATCGGGAGTCCTCGCATGGACGCAACACGGTCCTACAAGCGTCTTCCGCGGAATCGGAAGCCCTCCTGCGCCGATACAGTCGCTGGAGAGAGCGCCGAAAACGAGAGGGAACGTCCACTGAGCTCATCTCAAGCTCTTCAGAACCCCTCCTCTTGCCTTCCTCTACGTAGGGGTGTTCGCACCCCTACATTCGCGCCGAAAACGAGAGCGTCCTTCGAGCCCGGGTTTGAGCCGGCCGAAAGCCCAGCAGAAGGGTTGAACGGGATCTGAAGTTACGGAGTCATCGGTAACACAAAGACCCATCAGGAAGTCAGTAGGAGCAAAGCGCCGACCCTCAAAGGATACACTTTCGCGAGCCCGCCGGCCTTTTTGGCGACGAGCTCGGCGAAAGTGAGACGGCCGAGAGGCGCCCATCTACCACTTACCACGTTTGTGAGCTACGAAACGTCACCGTTTTACCCTGTGGTGATTGAAGAGACCTTCGTCGCAGGCAACCCCACCCGTCGCAGCCCTCAGGCGAAGGAGAGGAAACTCGGCGCGTGGATCAGCGACGAATGGCTCCCATTGCTCTTGTTCTGGAGCTTCGCCAGAGTTGCGAGCGCAGGTAAGTGCTCATCAAAAGCCATTGCTACGCTCAAGATACACCACGATATCGTCGAGCCTCTGCAAGCGAGTCGGCGCCGAGCGAGCAGCTGCGAATTGGCAAAGGACCGCTGCTTCCGTTGACGCTATTGAATACAGGTATGTAAGCCGATCAATGCCCAACACCGACTAGAGCTACAAGATACAAGAGGAACATCCTCTCTTGACCTTTTGCTCAAGCTGAGGCTGCACTCCAAAGGTGCGGTGCGGTGCATTTTGAGGCCGGTGCACCTGCACCTGCACCTGCAAATGGGGGTGCACCTGCAGGTGCAGGTGCTATAGCACCTGCACCCGTCCGCACCGGAGAGTGCACCTCGGTGCAGTAGGCGGGGGAGGCGCTCCAGCAGCAGCCACAGTAGCTCTGTAGCTTTGTAGGCAAACAGTATTGTCGAAGAGTACTCGGAGCGCAGCTAGCCATCCCTGAGAGCCCTCAAAGTACCTTGTAAACGCGAGCAAGCCGGCTTCACGTCGTCTGTGAAGCCGAGAAGCAAGCTGTGCAGCGCTGCAGAAGACTTCTGGTGTTGCTGAGCAAGGAATAGCCTCTGTATAATCCCAAGTCTTTATCCCCGTCAAGCGAATTCTTGCTGGAAGCTAGGAAAGGAAGCAGAGCGCCTCGTCGGGGGTTCGGCGACGGCTTCGAAGCTCGGCGGAGCAAAGATAGCGGCTCAACAAGGTGAGGTAGGAGCGCAAGACAAAAAGCTACATCCACACCATTTTCGCTGTACTCCAAGCAGAATGTTGTACATCTTTGCAAAAAGAAAGGGGTCTCGAGGGCGAACGGGGGCTCTCAGCCGAAACGAGAGGTGAAAAAATGCAGGGCTAAGAGCTTGCAAACTAGACCAAACAGTCAAGCGACTTCTGTGGAGCACTTTGAGATCTACTATGTACCCCAAACGCTCTCCTGCGCCCCCTCAGGCCTGCCTTTGGCGCCGAGCTGCACCTCTCGGTGCAGGTGCGTTTGAGCCCTGGTGCACCTGCACCTGCACCTGGTCAAGACAGGGGTCTAAAAGGTGCACTTGCAGGTGCAGGTGCACAAAAAATGCACCTGCACCTTTGGAGTGGAGGCTGAGGAGAAGGAGCGCCGAACGGGCTCGCTCGAGTCGTAACTCAACTGTTTGAAAGGCGAGGCCCTGCTTCCTGTCAGAAAAGACGAACCTTGAGCAATAAGTCTATTGTCAGGGAAGTTACCAACCCTTCCACTTCTCCCACCAGGAGAAGGAAGAAGTTCGGCGTTTCACTCGGCGAGGCCCTCCTTGGCGGATAAGTAGCTTGAGCTGAGCTGTATTGGGTTCGCCTCACGCTCTGTCTTCTGAATTCTGCGCTCTCCGCCAAGTCATCAAGAGCTGACCCTCACCTCTGCAGTGAGAAGCGAGGAAACAGCTCAAGTCGGTCGGCCGGCGTGCGAATCGCGAGAGACCGCGCGATACAGAGGCGCTGTGAGTCGAAAGTTGGAAGAAGAAACTTTCATCTCGGTCCGAAGACTTCGTTCAGAGAGCCACAGCACCGCGAAAGCCCCTGCTGAGACCCGGACGCCCGAACAGCACACCGTCGCGATGTGGCTCACAAATGCTTCTGCACTGCATGTACGCGCGAATCAAGAAGGCATTACTCGGGTACACCAGCTCCTGCATTTGAGGAGCTGATCAACGCGAATACTGTTTCGCGCGCCTGCGCCGAGAATTAATCGCCGAGCCAAAATTGCTGTTTGAAGCTGTTCGAGCAGCAATAGCATCGCTTCGGCAGGAGGTTCAATGGGCATTGTGCTTCCGAAGATACCGTTCGACTTCGATTACAATTGCCAGAAGCAGCAACGCTGCCCCAGCGGCTGCGAATCGTCGACCGAGCGTTCCCTTCTGCGCTGAGGCAGCAGGCTGCTTTTGGAACGCACATTCTGGCGGTGGCGCTTCTCTCATGCCCTTCGGAACTTCAGAGATCTCATATCGTACGCGAATCGCTGAGCGTAGCTCAGCAAAACGTGGCAGAAAGCCTCGTCGGCCGCCCTCGGCGCCGAGTGAGAAAGGTCGCTTCCAGTTTTCTGCCGTCGACTCTGCACCCAGTTCTTGCTATCTGAGCGGCGCCGCTATAAAGTTACTGAGCAAAACGAAAGGCTTTACAGCATCATCGGTATCCACCCTGTGCTCCCTTTACGAAAGGAAGCGAGCCGGCGCGGAAGCATTGACAACCGAAGTGCCCGACCGAGAGAGCTCAGCGAGCACGCCCAGAGCACGCGAGACATACAACCGGCGCTCATCACTGACTTTGATCACTGCAACCCCTCAACGACCTCGTTGCGGGCTCTCAGCGAAAGAAAGCCGAGCCAAGCCGCCGCTCGCCGAGTTTGAGCGCACTTGCAGCAGCAATAGAGGCCTCAGCCAACAACCAATGCGCTTCAACTATCCAGGAACAGGTTCTCCTGCTTTTCACATCCTAGAACCCACCGGCGTGGCCTCCCCAAGCTCTCGACCTGAGAAGGGCGAACTTCGGTGCTCGGGGCGGAGCAGCTAGCGCAGGTTCTCCCAGTGATCCGGAGCTGAAACGACCTTGAATGGTATTATGGAGGCGCTCATGCCCAGTTCAGCGATTCGTTCTCCTGGAGCTCTGCGCCCACGGAAAGAAGAAGCGCTCAAGCTCGGCGAAGGCGCTCCACCCCCGAGAGCTCGCTCGCTCGTCTCTTCTTGCCCCGAGCTGCTCAGCAAAGTGGACTGCACCTCTGGAGCGAACTTCACTGAGAGCTGGCAACCAAACTCGCCCCTCCACTCGAGGAGAAGCGAATCTTGGCGAGCTCGTTCGAAGTCCTCCGTCTGCCGAGCTGCTGCTGCTAGCCTCTCGTACTAAGCTGTAGCAGTGTAAGGGATGAGCGCCTTGTCTTACCACTGCAAAGCCCCCGCAGACCTCTGCGAGCGCGCTACAGAGCCAGCGAGCTCACCCTCGCCCTCCTGCGCCTCGGCGGAGGCTCCTCCGGGCGAGCTGCAGCCCATTCGTCTTTTCCAGCAACTCCCGAGGTCTCTGAGAAAAGAGCAAGCAAGCCTTCCGTACCTTGCGCGCCGACCGAGCACTCTCTCAGCCAGCGAGCAAGGACCGCCCCTCTCTCCGCCTCCCTCCTGCGCTCGTTGAGCTCGCTGTACAGCAGCGCTAGCCCACTCGCTCGGACGCACACGCCGAGAGTAAGGGGAATGGGATCCACCAACCCTGCTACCAGCCGCGAACTCCACTCACAGCCAGTGGGAAGGGAGCGATTCACCTTCCCACCTCCCTTTCGAAGCGAGAGATTTGCTCCCCCGAGGCGAGCGGACCAGCCCACGCAGGATGACCTACATCCCCGCCTACAGCAACCCACAGAGATTCGAATGAAAGTATGCAGAGAAGCAGAAGTGAGGTGAAGCAGAAAGCGAGGGAGACGGAGGAGAGAGAGAGGCGAGGCGAGGCGAGGCGAGCGAGGTCTTCAAGACGCTCGCTGGTCGTGAGGCTTCGCGCTCGGGCGGGGGAGCTCGATGTAGGGTGTATAGAGCAGATATTGACATCCCTACTGCTGCTCCTCACAACACCTTCTTTTTCACCTTCGCTCTCAGGCAAGCGAGCGCCGAGCTCCCCCTCTCCTCCTTGTGCTCGCACGTCTCTCACTGAACGGAGGAGGGGGAATGTGCAAGTGTGGTATAAAGTGCAATAGTCTAGCGTCTAGGGAAAGGGTATCATCATCTCCGTCCAACGTCCGTCGTCCTCGTCGTCCGTCTCCTCGTTGGGCGCTCCTCCCTGCTTCGAACGCCTCGCCGGCCTCCGGGATGTCGAAGCGGGTGGTGGTGGATGGTACATAGGGTCGTTTAGAACTCCTCAGCGGCCTCAGCTCCACAGATACAGCAGCAGATGCTCTGTTTCATTCGTTTGGGGTGTCAGCTGTCTCTTCTCCGGCTTCGTCCTCCCAAGCCCGAGCAGGACAAGGATAGGGAGCAAGAGAAACTCACCTCAAACAACCAACAGCACAGCAGACATTTACACAGATCCCCACAGCAGCCTCCTCCTTGTAGGCGCATCGTCTCTGCTTCTTGGGCTTGCGAGGATTGCGAGGGAGCAGGAGCGGTGGGGGGAGGGTAGGAGGCGGACATGGAGTTGGTGCTGCTGGGCTGGGCGGAGGCGATGGGAGCGGTGGAGGTGGTGGAGGCGGTCATGTTGGAGGGGAGCTGGAGAAAGGGAGCGAGGGGGTTAGCGCTGGGAGAGAGAGAAGGAAGGAAGGGGAGAGGGGGGGCGCACCTTGGTGTTGAGTGGTAGCGAGTGAGTGAGAGAGAACGAGTGATTGAAGCAGAGTCAAGAGCAAGAGCAGCGAGTTGGAAGCAAGAACGAGCAAAGGGAGCAGTGCATCCGCGCGAGACGACGTGCTGCGAACGAACACCGCCTCGCTAGTTTCGAGCGCCTAGATACAGACCGAGGTGGTTAGGGGTTTTCTGTAGGTGAGCAGGAGCAGGAGCAGAGAGAGCAGAAGTAAAGACAGCGATTTGGGCGGAGGCAAAGAGCGAGCGGCGCAAGAGAGCGCCGTGCCAAGGCTTCCTCGGGGCCAAGGCGCGAGTTCGATGATGCAAGCTCCTGAACGGCTCTGCTTCCTCCGCTCAACTTGGTCGTCTCGCACAAAAGGGATCGACTACATCTCTCTCTCCTTCTCCCGTCCTACAGATCTACAACCTCAACATGGTACGCTCTCTTCAGCTCCATCAAGAGCAACGTCACCGCCCTTCGTTCCCCTCTTCTCGCCGCTAATCTCGCCTCTGCATCACAACAGGGACTCGCCTCCAAACTCCAAGCTGCCTCTGCCGCAGGAAACGCCGCTACTCCCGGCTACGGCTCGCCCGCCCCTCCTCAGCAACAGCAACAGCAGCAGGGAGCGTACGGCGCGCCCCCTCAGCAGCAGGGTCAATATGGCGCTCCTCCTCCTCAGCAGCAGGGACAGTACGGAGGGCAGCAAGGCTATGGAGGTCAGCAGCAGCAGGGTTATGGGCAGCAGGGTGCGTTTCTCGCTCTTGCTCTTCAGTAGGGAAGGAGGGAGGAGGGGGGCTCGGTATCCTCGGGGAGTAGGGAGGGGATTCTTTCAGATTCGGGACGATTTAGCTGCAGCTACTCGATGGGATCACTGCAACATATCAACCTACACCCTACTGACTTTCCCATCCACCTGAACAGCCCCCTCCTACGGCCAAAAACCCCAGCAATCCTCCTACGCCCCTCCTTCCGGCCCTCCCCCTCCTACGGGTGCTCGTCCTGGTTGTTCGTTCCACCTTCCTCATCCTACCCCTTCCTCCTCTTGCGATATACCCCGAGCTGACCCCGAGCATTTACAGCTACCCCCGCTGGAGGCTACGCTCCCCCTCCCGGCGCTCCCCCTCCTTCCTACGGCGGCCAGCCCCAGGGCTATGGCCAGCCTCAGCAGCAAGGCCAGTATGGCCAGCCTCAACAGCAGTATGGCCAGCAGCCTCAGCAGGGTGCGTTCCAATTCTTTCTCTCGGCCGACGATGCTAGGCGCGAGGAGCTCGAGAAGACTGACCTTCTTTCATTCTCGGCCGGCTTGTAGGGTACGGCCAACCTCCTCAACACCAACAGCAGTATGGTGCTCCTCAAGGCCAAGGCTACGGCGGAGGAGGCTACGGCCAGCAGCCTCAGCAAGGTGCTTTCACTCTCTCTCTCTCCCTCTTCTCGGCGCTCGCTCGCTGACCCCCCCCGACCGAGCAGGCTACGGTGCCCCTCCCCCTCAGCACCAGCAGGGTCCCGCTCCTACTGGAGGTCCTAACGCTCAACAGATTTTGGAAATCTTCAAGCATGCTGTGGTGGATCAGGTTCGTGCTTGCCTTCTTCCTTCGCTCTCCCTTCCTTCCCCCCCTTCTCTCGCTCCCCCCTCTCTTCCCCTCCATCTCGCTAACCTTCCACGGCTCACCTCGTTCTCTTCATCTAGAACATCCAATCCTTCTACCCTCCCGGTTCCCTCGAACCTCTCGCTTCCGCCGTCGCCAACTCCGGTGCCCTCCCCCGAATCGCGGCTGAATGGAAGTTGCCCATGGAGATTGCTTCCGATTTGTGCAAATTGGCCTTGTTTGATGTGGTGTTGTATTGTGACGATTCCGGGTCGATGGGTGAGTTTCTCTTTCTCTTTGGGCGAGCGAGGAGAGGGGGAGGGGGAGAAGGAGAGGGAGAGCGAGCTGACGGTGTTCGATGCAACAGCGTTCGAGGAAGGTGGATCTAGGATCGATGATCTCAAACTCATCATCTCCCGCGTCGCCTACGCTGCCGCTTTGTTCGATCAGGATGGAATTCAGGTGAGTTGCCGTCGCCGAGCTTCGTTTCGTCGCGCCCGACTTCAACTTCGTGGCTGAGCTGACTCTCTTTCCTTCCCTATTTTCTCTTCCCTTCTTTCCCTTTCCCTCGACCTCATCATCATCATCATCCTTCGCCATTCCCCTCCTTTCCTCCCACTCACCCCAGGTCCGCTTCATGAACTCCCGCGTCGAAGGCAACAACATCGCCTCCGAATCAGCCGCCATGCAGCTCATCAACGGCGTCAAGTTTTCAGGCCTTACTCCTCTGGGCACCGCGCTCGATCAGAAGATCCTTCAACCTCTGGTGCTGGGACCGGCGAGGGCGGGGAGGTTGAGTAAGCCCGTGTTGGTTATTGCGGTAACGGATGGAGTGCCGGTGAGTTCTGAGAGCTTGGAGGGGGGCGAGGTGGTGAGGAGGTTGGGTTTGGCGCTGACACTCCCCCTTCTTCCTTCTTTCTTCGCCGAACTTGCTTTCGGTCGCCTTTTCTCTCCCGTTCTCTCCCTCTCTCATGCCCTCTCATCTCCCACTATCCTACTCTTCATCACTTACCCGGCTAACAGGGAGGAGAGGACCGTTACGCCATTGTCAAAGCCATCGTTTCTGCCAACCGAGAGCTCGCTCGAACGAGGTATGGATCCGACGCCCTTTCCTACCAATTGGCTCAGGTGGGCAATGATCAGAAGGCGAGGCAGTTTTTGGAGGAGATTGATAAGCATGTGAGTTTTTGAGTTGGAGGTCATTCTTTGGCGCGGCAGCCGCCGAGGGAGTCGAGATTGGCGAGATGTGGCTGACAGTTTGCCCCCCCGCGCACCGCGATCGGACAGCCGGAGATTGGTGGACTTGTTGATACGACTTCCAACTATGAAAATGAGGCTGATGATAGTGAGTTTGGTGATCACTTTGGCTGCTCTCGGCGCGGTCGGCGCCCCCCCCTTGCTCGGCCTTCGCTCCCCTTCCTCTCCCCGTTTCGCGCTCTCCCTCGTCGAACCCACAGCTAACCATGCTGTATTTCTCACCCGCAGTGCTCAAGGCGAACCCTCCGTAAGTTTTGCCTCCTTGCCTTCTCCCAGCCCCCGCCGAACCCTGGCTGACCTGACGTCCCAGCGTCGACCTCACGCCCGAGCTTTGGCTGGTCAAGCTGCTCATGGGAGGGATCGATACGTCCTACGACCAGCAAGACGGTAAGTACGCGCGTGCAGGAGGGGGAAATCCATGCCAAAATTTTGAAACGGGACTGACGACTTTTCTTCTTCGCTTCGCTTTCCTTCGCAGAATAAGCGCCGAGCTTCAACGAGCTTCAAGCAGGCGGCCGATGATGGCTTGGATAGCGCAGGGGAAAAAAATAGGAAAGGGAATGAAGTCTGTACAGAGCTTGATGACGGCTGCAAAGCGAACGGGAGAGAGCGCTCCCTTCCTTTCGCTTTCGCTCCTTCGCCTTCTCCCTTCCCCCTCGCTCGCTCCTTCGTGAACCCTCCGCTTGCTAAATCGCTCGCTGAATCGAGTGTAAGCTGTACCAAATGTGTAACCCCGAAAGGCTTACGCCGCCGCGCTCTTTGATCAGGATGGGATTCAGGTGAGTTGCCCTCGCCGAGCTCAACGTTTCACGCCCGAATTCGACCTTGAGCTGACCCTCTTTCTCTCTCACTTGCCTTCTCTTTACCGTTCTTTTCACCTTCCGCTTCTTCGCCTATTTATTAATGCCCTCCTCACCGTCGTGCTCCCTCACCCTCTCCCCGTTCGCCGACCCCCCTCCGTCTCCTTCTCCCTCGACCTTCCTCATCCCATCTCGCCGCTCAACAGGTCCTTTCAAGCACTCCCACCTCAGAGCCAACAACATCGCCTCCAAAGCAGCTGGCATGCAGCTCATCAACAGCGTCAAGTTCTCAGACCTTGCACCTCTGGGCACTGCGCTGGATCAGAAGATCCTCCGACCGCTGGTGCTGGGAGGGACCTGCGAGGGCGGGGAGGTTGAGCAAGCGCGTGATGGTCATTATCGTGACGGATGGGGTGCCGGTGAGTCTTTGAGCTTTTGGAGGGGGCGAGGGAGGCTAGGGGAATGGGTTCGGCGCTGAACCTCCTTCTCCTTCTGTCTCCGCCGAACTTGCTTTCGGTCGCCTTTCTCTCGCTCTACCTCTCGCTCTCCTTATTCTCTCTCTCCGTCTACCCTCCTACTCTCCGTCCCCAACTCCACCAACAAGGAGGAGAGTCTGCTTTCCTCTCGCGCTCGGCGCTCCTGGCCCCCCATCTTCGGCCTCCGCTCCCTCTCCCCGTTTCTCGCTCTTGGTTTGGCTTTCCTCTCTGCAAAAGAGGGAATCAGAACCGGAATTTAATCTGTTCAGAACTCGATTGTGTACAGAGCTCGATGACGCTGCAAAACGAGCCAAGAGAGCGAACGCGCTCCGCCAGCGCATGAGGCGATGCGAGTACGAACTCTCCGCGCTGTGAGCGTGCATGAGCCTGCTGAGCAGGTATAAGAAGCCCTCTCTGCGCTGCTCCTCTCGCTCTCGCTTCCACCCTCACCCTCACATCCTCTCTATGCCTCCTCTCCTTCTCTCGACCACCCCCTCCCGCTCGGCGCTCTCCCCTCCCTCTCCTCCACCTCTCTCACCTCCTCCTACGGCCTTCCTACGCGATTCTCAGCCAACCCACACTGCTGAAATGACCCTCAAGCCCTCATCAAGCTCCACCTCTCTCCGCTCCGACTCCGAACAGCCCTCCCAGCTCGCGGAGACGAACGCCGAATCGCTGCAGCTGAGGGGCGGGGGATGGTGCTGTTGTCCTTGCTTTGGGGTGAGTTGGATTCAAGCCTTCATTTGAGAAAGCTCAAGAGCTGATTCTTTGACCTCTCTGACCTGAAGCGAGAGGGAGCGCCGCCTTTGAGTGGCGAGGCTGAGAGGAAGAGAAGGAGCAAAGTACATCAGACGGTGGCAGTTGTAGCTGCTACATGTTAAATACGAACCTACAAACGTGTTACAGTGATTTCTGTAGCGAAGTAAGCCCCAGAAGAAGGTGGGAAAGAGCCAAATGAATGCGGTGCTATCGCCGAGATTGATCGGCGGCGCTAGCCAGCAGTGAGGGAGGGTGAAATTGATGGGATGCCTGGCGTGACTCGACTCGACTGTAGGAGATACAAAGTGCAGCTCAAAAGGAGCTGCTCTCCCTTCTTCTCCTCACTCCAGCCGAAACTCGGCCTCACTCCCGCCAGGTCCGAAGCGCCAACCCTCCCTCCAGCAGCTTTCCTACACAACCAACAGCCTTCTCAAACACCCTCAATGACACTAATCGCATCTCACACGTCACAACCACCTTCCATCGACCAGAACCGCCTCTCTCAGCTCGCCGAAACCAACGCCGAAGCGCTCCAGCTCCGTGGTGGAGGATGTTGGTGCTGCTGTTGTGGGTGCGGGGTGAGTCCGAGAGTGCTAATTATGATTTCGAAGGGTCTAAGCTCATTTTAGTCGACTGCAGGACTCGTACGGCGCGCAAGGCAAGCCTAAGAAGAAGAAGAAGAACTACCAGGCGCTGGTTATGGTGCTGGGAACGGGGGGTTGCTGAGCGTGTATACATCTGCTGAATATACCTTTCATCGCAAGACTTCCTCAGAACAGCGCGAGAGAAGCCTGCGAAGCTCGGCGCCGAGGGTGGCGGAATGGAGAGGGGAAAGGTCGGCCGATTCAGCTTGTAAAGCTATATAATTAGGATCCATTGTCGTCTCTCACACGCTGCGCTCCCAAGCCCAACAGCGATACACCTCACCTCGCGCGCGAGGCTCCCTTCGCGTCTCGTCTCGCTCTCGCTCTTTCTCTCCCGCTTTCACCTCGTCTCCCTCGTCATCTCGCCTGATCGTCTTCAGCGGCACGGTAGCTGATCCCTAGGATCCTACCTAGCCCTACTCTACCCGCCTACACCCCAACCAAGCGGGACACAGCACACCGAGAGTCTGTATCGACTTGTTGAAGCGCGAGACGGTCTTCTCGTGCGGGATCCAGCAGGCTTTGAGTACTTTGGAGGACGTCAGACGACGTATAAGGTCTTGAAGAGCGCCGGAGATCGGTCAGAAGCACTACAGAACAGGTGAGTGATGAGCGCGCGCTGGTGGATCGATGTGCTGGTGGTGCTGCAGAAGGGGAGGCGGGGGTTGGCGAGGATTGAGATGTATTAGAGCATGAAGATAATGCTCTGCTGCATCTCTATGTTGCCTGAGCCAGCTCTCCCCACCTCTGCATCGACTTGCGCTTCGAAAAAGACGCGACGGGGGTCGGTCGACCTCGCTGCTGGGCTGTTGGAGGGCTGCAGCTTGCTTCACAGTATTTGAATACTGTGGTGCTTCCTGCTGTTTCGTCCTCTTCAGCAAGCAGTAGCAGGTTTCTCGCTCGCGAGCTGTGCGCGATGGACTGGCTCCTGGCTCGATCGCGACGGCGTGTGCTGAGGATGTTGCTCAAAGTGAAGAGCTGTCAGGTGTACCGCTCTATCACTAGAGCTGTCGTCATCTTCACCATTCGCCCAGCCTCCCTCTCCGCTCCACCGCTGTTCTCAGATTGAGCCGCGAACGAACGCTGACCATCCTCCCTCGTCGCAGCTCCTCACCAACAACTCCAAAATGGCCAACTCGTTCCACAACCTCCCATCGGCCTTCACTCCCCTCACACCCTCGCCAACACCACCAGGAACCTCCTCCAACACCTCATCTTCCCTCTCCTCCGAAACCTCCTCCATCGTCTCTCGGCAATCCTCAACCCGCTCAACCGCCTCAGTTGTCGCCGTACCCATTCGCAAGCCCGTACGAGGCCCCGCTCATGCGCCTCTGACTCGAGGGAACAGCAGCGGCATTGGACGAGGATTCGACTCGAGTAGCGTTTCGGTGGTCACTCCAGCGCCGACAAATCTACCAGCCGGCACAGGAGGGAGCTACTTTGCTGGTGCTCTTCCGAGCGGCGCGCCACCGATGCGGAGAGGGTCGTCTGGCGAGGGCACGACGATGCGCACTCCGCCGACGAACCCGAGCGACGGGAGGATGAGCGATTGGACGGCAGTAGGGGCCGCTGTGGCGGGAGTCAAGGATGGCGAGGACGAGACGCCCATGCGACCTAGTGCTGGGAGAGCGCCGTCGTCTGCTATGACTCAGACGACGGCGAGTCGGCCGACGAGGGAGAGGGACGGCTCGGCGAGCAGCGTGACGCTTATTCGGAAGACGGTGGGCGACTTCACGGTGGGAGAGACACTGGGAGAAGGCTCTTATAGCACGGTGAGTTTTTCGACGGCCAGCGCGCTGTCGCCGCTGGAAGCTGACCCCGCTTTCGCTATCCCCTCGCAGGTCTCGCTCGTCACCGACAAGCATCCACCGCATCGATCATATGCCCTCAAGATGCTAGACAAGGATCATATCAAGCGCGAGAAGAAGACCAAGTATGTACTGATAGAACGAGACACGCTCAAGACTCTCGACGGACACCCTGGGATCGTGAGGCTGTATTGGACGTTTCAAGACCAGCGGAGCCTCTGTGGGTCTTCTCTTCCTACTTGCCCTGCTTTGACGAGCGCCGCTGACCTCTCTTCTCGTAGACTATGTACTCGAACTCGCAAAGAACGGTGAGCTGCTCAAGTGGATCAAAAAGGTGAGCCTGAGCCCGAGATTCCTCTTCCCTTCTCGATCGCCTCTCCTCACATGCTCCCTCCACCCAGTTCGGATCGTTCCACCTCCCCTCCGCCCGCTTCTACGCCGCTCAAATCCTCAGCGCCGTCGAGCACATGCACAGCAAGGGAGTCATCCACCGTGACCTAAAGCCCGAGAAGTGAGTAGCTCTTTCGCTCAAAGACGACCTGCACTAAACCTCGTCTCGTCTACAGCATCCTCTTGGACGACAAGATGCGCGTTAAGATCACCGACTTTGGCACGGCCAAGCTGCAGACGACGGCGGCCAAGGAGGAAGAGGAGGGTAGGTCGGCGACTCTCTTCACTACAGAGTCTCTTGCTGACCTTGAACGCTCGTACAGACCCGTCAAAACCTCGGTCACGATCCTTCGTTGGCACGCCCGAGTACGTCTCGCCCGAGATTCTCTCGGAAAAGAAGGAGTCGTCTCCATCGTACGTTCAATCCTCTTACTCTACCTCTCTGCCGCCGGCGCTGACGCTTCGCGCCCACAGATCCGACTACTGGGGCTTCGGCTGCATCCTCTTCCAAATCCTCGCCGGTCGACCACCGTTTCAAGCTCGAACGGAATACCTGATGTTCCAGAAGATCATCAACCTCGAGTACGAGTTCCCGCTTGGCTTCCCACCAGACGCCAAGGATCTCGTCGAGAAGCTGCTGGTGAGTTCTCGCCCTCCATTATCGCCTCGACGCCCTCGCTGACTCGCTCTTTCGTACTCGCAGGTCGTCGATCCTCGTGAACGGCTGGGCGGAGGATCCGAAGGAGTCGCCGCCATCAAGGCGCATCCCTTCTTCACCGCCTGCGAGCCGCCCATCGACTTCTCGACGATCTGGACCATCGACCCTCCCGCCATCGAGACGGGCCTTGCCGAGCCAAAGAAGGAGATCAAGGGCGAGTTCGTTTTGCTCGATGAGTTCGGCGCTGAGGATGATGATGAGGAAGACGACGAGAGTGGAGGAAGCGGAGGCGAGGAGAGTGGGCGGAGGAGCGACAGCTACGAGAGTGAGCGGGATGGAGCGAGTAGCGCAGGACGGACGAGTGATGATGGACCGAGAACAAAATGGTACGCCTTCTCTCGATTTCTCCTTCGATGAACCCTGCTGACTCGTCCTCCCCGTCGAGCAGGTCCGGCATCCTCCTTCCCACCGAGACCATCGTCTTCGCTTCGCCCATCCTCGTTCGGCGCGGTCTCTTCACCAAGAAGCGCTCTCTCATCCTCACCGACTACCCTCGACTCATCTGCATAAAAGACGCCCCGACCAAGGTCACCCTCAAGAGCGAGGTCTTTGTCGGCGCGGCGCTCAAGGGAGGAGTCACCAAACCGGGAGCGGTAGCCTTCATCAAGGCTGAGAGGGAGGGCGAGAGGGGGTTCATTATCAAAACGGTGAGTTCTCGCCTCCTGACTGACGTGTTGGCTTGCTCGCCCTGCGCTTCAGCGCGCTCTCTCCTCCCCGGCTCTCGCTGATGCTTTCCTCCCTTCGCAGTCTCAGCAGACCTACAAGTACGAGGAGCCAACAGGAGCAGCAGGTCGATGGGTCGATGAGCTGAGAGAAGCTCACGCACAAGGACTTCGAGCGCCGGCTGGCCGGTGAGCTCGCTTTCGCCGAGCAGGAGGGTTCGGGCGGGCGAGTGACGACGGACACTCTATTCTTTCTTCTTTACGGTTTTGTTTTTCGAGGTTACGAGTAGGAATATCCTTGCGTTGCTTTTCTCTGCTGTAGGAATACCAACCTGGGCAGTTTTTGGGTTCGCTGCAGGTCGAGGAGAGGGAACGAGGCGAGCGAGAGCTCGGTGCCCAACGACTCGAGCTGTAACATGAGCCGCTCTTGTAGGCTCTCGACTGGACGATTCGCCCACTTTCCCCCTGGAGATGGCCGAGCCGCCGAGCCGACCACCTTAGCCCGACTCGAAATCCCTCTTGATCTCTTCCCACTACTTCGCTTTCGTCTCGCTCACGCCCTCTCGAGGATGCTCTGGAGAAGGATCAAGGACTTCTGTACATCCTGCTTTAGCTTCGTAGCTACAGTCGTTTGCCTCGCCAGTGAGTGCTTCGCGCGCACTCGAAAGTCGCCGCCGTTGCTCACTCGCTCGTCCGTACAGTCTGGGTTTGGTTCTCCGCGTGCCTCATACCAATCAGCATCTTTCTCGCACCTCTGCGGATTCTGCAGACCCAGCTCTATCCGCTTTTCCTGAAGGACGTCTTCCCGAGCCGGCTTGCGTTCGTCAGGAGCGTCGAGCGCTTCTCCCTGTAGGTCGCTGGGAGCTGTACGGGGTTGGATTAAGGCTGAACGGCTCTCTTCGACTACAGGACGTATCTCGTGCCCAGCTCATCGACGCCATCATCAACGCTCGCCGCTTCCACTTTGTTCTGGGTTGGAGTTGAGTTTCGCGCCGTGCACGATGCCCTCGAGCTGAGGCGCAGGGAGCTCGACAAGATTTCGAAGAAACGGTGGGAAAAGCTCGAGAGTCATCCCCTGTACGACCTCCACCTCGCCTCCGCCGTCGCCGCTTGGACCGAGCTTCACGACGAGCCTCCTCCAACACGACTTGCTCGCGCTCTCGCTTTGACGGACGAGTGCTGGGTCGCTTCGCCAGCCAACGCTGCGATAATACAAACCGCCCTGCTTCACCCACACCTACACCCTTACGACCTCTCCTTGCCGATTCTCATCAAGCTCGCTCAATTGCTACTTCCCGCCATCTGGCAGCTCGGATGCACCTTTACGACCCAGATCAGCTCACCAGCATCCGTCCTCGCTCGACTGGACTGTCTCTACAAGCTCGGCAGGCTTACTAGAGGCCACGACATGTTCGGCTGGCGCTGGTCCCCACTCCCTCCATCCCCTCCAACGCCGAATCTGAGTCTCGATCCGCTGTCGAAGTTCAAGCACGCACTGAGGGAGCTCACTCAGGACAACAAGGGAGAAGCGTCGTACTGGTTGATGAACGTCACTCGCGCGCTGATCCCGTTGACGGCGGAGATTCAGAAACTGGCGAAGGAGGAAGTCGCCATCCTCGAGCGATTCGAGGATCCGCTGTTGGAGCTGCTGCACAGGTGGAGGGAGCTGAAGGATGTTTCGAAGAATCTGAGGCGCTCGTGAGGTCGGTATCATCGTCGGAGGGCTGAGAGGCGAGGAATAACGGAGGAGGGAGCTAGGCGATGCTTCGGCGGCGGCAGAACAGGACGGAGGGGATAGCTTGCTCGCAAATGAGATGCAGTTCGTAATCAGACCGGGTTTGAGAGAGCCTGAAAGTCTTGGTGAACCCTCCTACACCACTTTGCTACAGGAAAGCGAAGCGGACGGCGCCACCGCCTGCGAGGTTCAAGAAGTCGAAGCGCCGGACGACAGCTTGGCCACGCAACAACGCTTTCGGTGAGTCTCAACGCCGTCTATCAGCGTGCAGCATACGTCGTGGGGACAATTCGCTGTGATGAGAGCTTCCTTGATAGGGACAACAGAGACTGGGTCTAACTGGCGTCCGAATCTCAATTTGACGACCAGCCAGTCGGTGTTGAACACTGTTTAGATAGTACCTGAGCTTCTACCTACGACCTACAGCAGCATGCACACGAGCAGAAGGAGCAAGAGCTGACCCTTCGTCCTCTTCTTCAGCAGGTCTTCGACGGCGACGCGCGAAGTTTTTTTCCAGTCGATGGGGCAGGAGGAGTAGCCTTGGGAAGGTGCAGGGCGGGGGAGCACATTAATGTGCTGCTACTGCTGCTGAGGCATTGGTCGAGGTCGCGTGGGAGAGGTAGCTGGGTCGTCGTCGGCGTTCAGCTGAGGTCGTTGCTGCATCTCGTCTGCTAGGCTGGCAAGGGCACACGAGCTTTTCTCTACATTCTTCCAGCCGATCTTCGCGAACTCGGTCTTCCGGCCAGCGAAGCGAAGCCGCCAACAGACTCAAAAGCTCAAGCTCTCCCTCTCGACCGCCATCGCCGAGCAGCTTCGCTTCTTGGGCTCGAATCTACCTCTTCGCCAACTCGCTTCGCACCTCGCTGTACGAAGTCACTCCTAAGAGCTGGAGGCCCCCTTGTTACACGCCTACTCGAGCGCCCGCTGCGCCTGTTCGGCCAGGCTCATTCTTCGCTCGTTTTCGATCCTTCGCGAGATCTTCACCAGCTCGCCTGCTCTCGTCACATAAAGCTCCATCAAGATAATTGAGTCTTGATGGCATTGCAATAGTGATGACAAGGGTGTTGCGTGTGTAGCAAGAACGAGAGTAGAGTATTATGAGGCGAGGAAGGGAGCGGAGTAGGCCGGCTGCTCAGCAGACGAAGATGGAGTTTTCGGTGGCCGAAGGGTACCACCAGAAGGCGACCTGAGATGGAGAAGTATGAGAAAGAAGTCAGTTTCGTTCGAGAAAGGGCTGAGCACCGAGATTGCTTCGAGCGCCGCGCCGAGAGAGCACCGAAGCGGAGGAGGAAGCAGCTTACAGCAATTATCACGTAGACCATCATCAGTAGAAAGCCCTCGAGCCAGTTACTACGACCGTCCTGGATCGTGTAGTTGGTGATGAGGACCGAGAGGAAGAGCACGATGGACTCGAAGGGGTCGAAAAGGAGCGAGAGAGGCTTGTTGAGAATCCAGGCGAGGGTGACCATGAAGGGGATCTGCGAAAGGCGAACGCGTGAGTCGACGCCGATCGTCGTTGGAGAGCCTGAGCACACAACACTCACGACGAAGAGAGCGATTTGAATAGAAGAGCCAACGGCTACACCCATGGACAAGTCGAGCTTGTCGTGGACCGAAACTGAGACGGCAGTGACGTGCTGTAGGGGAGGATCGTCAGAGTCAGCGTTTCGGTTCTCGCTCCGCCGCCCTTCACGCTCTGCGCTGCTCCTCTTCGCGCGTTTAAAGCAACCACTCACCTCGGCGGCGTTACCGACGATGGGAAGAAGAATGAGTCCGACCCACTCGACCGAGATCTCAGGGTGAGCATCGGTGAGTCCGTTGATGGACGAGACGAGGAACTCGGCGGTGATGGCGACGAGGACCTGCGCAGGGCGGCAGCGAGGTCAGCGAAGGTCCAACGGCTCAAAAGAAGTAGTCAATCCAGCCCAACTCACGGTGACGACTGTGAGAAGTACGAGCGCGGCCCAGAGACTGAGGGTAGGGATCTCCTCCTCCTCTTCCTCGTCGTCGAAGTCCTCCTCGAGAGCGCGAGGCTTGCGAACTGACTTGGCGGGGCGCATCACTCGGCGGTCTCCCAAACCATAGACGAGACGACCCTCGCGCGTGACGTCGGTCTCTTCACTGCGGCCCTCGGCGTACAGGTGCTGGTGGGTGAAGAGCTGGAAGACGAGGTAGGCGCCATCTGTGAAGGTGGAGGGTCAACAAGGAGCCCCGGGAGGAGAAGGCGTATCATCAACGTACAGATGAGGAGCAAGATGATGGAAATGCCACGGCTCATCGAGAGAATGGCAGCCTTCTCCTCGGCGTTTCCCTGAGTCGAGCTGAAGGCGGCCGAGTAACCAGCGGGGATCAAGACGGCGATGACTGAGATGACGAGGAGGGAGCTGTTGAGCTGAGCGGCCGTGTCCTTGAAGCCTTGCTCGGAGAACTTGATTCCACCTGCGAAGCGAACGAGGTCAGCTAGCTCAGCGAGAGGCCGGAAGGGAGGCTACTCACCGGCAAAGAAGCACATGCCCAAGACGAGAAGCAAGTTACTGAGGATAGAGCCGAGGAGCGACGACTGAACGACTCGGATCTCGCATTTGACCACTGCTCGGTCGAACGTCAGCGCCGAAGGAAGGGAGGTCTCCTCGATCTTCAAGTGATGACTTACGAGCGATGATGGCGACGATGAGTTCAACGGCGTTTCCAAGGGTAGCATTGAGCACTGTACAGCGAAATCGAATCGTCAGTTCCGAACGTTCAAGGCCTGGACTCTTCGGCGCTAATGCGAGACGCGACAACTCACATCCACCGAGTGTTTGGCCTACACGAAGAGCAATCTCTTCTGTACCGAAACCGAGTAGCTTGGCGAGTGGGATGATGGCGAGGAAGCTGCGCGGGGTGTGAAGGAAACGACGGTCAGCTCGAACGTTTCGGAGGCGAACAGAACAGCGAGGGGAAGTGCAGCAGAGTAGGGAGACGTACGTAGTGACAAAGACGATGGTATCGTTCACTCCACCCCAATGCAAGCCCCATCCGATCTGCAGATGCGTTCGTGAGCGAACCGTCCTTCGCATCGCAGCTCGCTGTACGAAAGCAGACTCACCGGGACGAAGACGAGCAGGACGTTGAGCCAGCTGGCCTTGACAATGGCAACCGCACTCTCACGCACACTCGGCTCCCTCTTAATTCTCCGCTCAGAGACGAAGAGATCTGTGAGGCGCTTCTTGAGAGGCTCCGGCGTAAAGGGAGTGCTGCCTGACGCTGTAGTCTCCCTCGTTCCACGCCTACTGGGGCGTTGGAAAGTTCCCTCCGACTCTGAGATGCGCTCCTGGTCGGCCAACTTGACTCCCTGCTTCTCGTTGGGCGTCGAGTTGCTTTCTGACGCTCTGTTGATGGTCGTCGTCGAGTTGTCGCCCGCTGGCTCCTGCGACGTGCTGGCGGTAGGTGAAATGGTAGACATGCAAGCTAGTACCAGTTGGTTGGCGAGCTCGTGGAGAGGTGGGCGTGACTTAGGCGCGAGCGGTGTGGAGTGAGCGAGACGTCGCCTGTGGTTCGACGACCAAGTTAGCACCGCCAAGAGAATCGACCCCTATTTCTCTCGCACTCTGTAGGTCAGTAGGCGGAGAGCAGAGGACGATTAGAGCTTGATGCACCTGCTTGTTGAGGTCAAAACGAGCAGGAAAGAAGCTGCTGAACTCGTTCAGAGGGGAGCGCCGAGCGCTGAATCGCCGAATTCCACCCTGATATACTACATGAAGAAAGGAGGCCTCGTTACATTCCTAACAGCTATTCGCAAGCTTAAACACCCGCGATCTGCATCAAGAGCGACACTGTTAGGGTGGAGAAGGTCAGAACTCAGCGCCGAAGAAGCTCGAAATTGGAGTCGAGAGAAGCGATTCACTGTTCTCCTCGCGCAGAGTGTTGACGGTCATGTTGGACTCGTTAATTATCTCGAGCAGGCGTTGTGCGACAAAAGCCGAGTGGGCGGCGAAAGCGCTTGAGACGGAGGGCTGAGGAGTCGAAGTCGGCGGTGAGTCGGTGGAAGCTGTTGAAGGACGACACGGCGTCAGCGCGGGTCGTTTGAGAAGCTCAACCAACGTCGAATTAGCACACTCACCTTTCTGACCTTTAATCTCAGCTTGGACGTCGCACAGCTCCTTCTCAAGCTCGTCGGCTTTTGTCCTCTCCTCTTCGATGCGAGCTTGCACCTGAGAAAGCTCCTCCTCCATCGCGTCGAGTTGACTCTCCGGCTGGGGGCTAGACCGGGTGGTAGTCGAGTCGACAGGAGCGGTGCTCAGTCCGGGTCGAGCGCTTGAGCTGAGCTCGGCGCGGGAAGGGGAAGTGCGAAAGCCGGCGAGAGTGAGAGCGAAGGACGTGGGAAGGGGAATGGAAGCACAGGGCCGATAGAGGGTGAGCACTTGGTAAACCGCAGCGAGCATCGAGACGAGCGAATCACCTGCTAGCCTTCCTCTCGACGCGATCGGCGAACTCCCCCTCCGCCGAGTGCTCGTTCTCTCCCTCGCCCGCCGCCCTCGTCCTTAGATGCTCCAGAGTTCCTTCGAGAATCACAATCTTGCCGTTGATATCCTCCAACTCGACCTCCTTCGACCTCAGCTCCTCCTGCACCTCCTTCAGCTCGGCTTCCTTCTCTTGGACGAGCTTCGCTGCCGCTTCGAGCTTGGCCAGCTCAGCTTCGGCGCGCTCGCGAGCGACAACCTGCTCTGCGATCTCGGCTTCGAGCTCGGCGACCTGTAGTAGATCGAAAGAGAAGGCATCACCACCAGCGCTCGGCCCTCCGCTCCCGAGATCCCCGCTCAGCAAGCAGCAGCGACGGCTCACCTTCTTCCTCTCTTCCTTGAGCTGCTTCTGCAAAGCCTTGAGCTACTCCTTCTCACCAACCCCCACCTGGGACCTCTGCGCATCCTCAGACTGAGGTTGTAGCCCCGCCAGTTGCTTCTCCAGAGACGCGATAGTCGCCTGAACGTCCTCGAGCTCGTGTCGCTCCTTGCGCTCTGCATCCTTCTCGTCGATGCTGTGATGAAAGCGTCTTCTGTGCTTATTGTTGACCGCTTCAGGCTTTGGCATGGCGTGCGAGCGAATATGGGTGCAAATGGGTGCGAGGAGCGGGAGGAAGAGAGGCGAGAAGGCTGCGAACTTCAGCTTGCCCCGACGCTCGGTCGGTCGGTCGGTCGAGGACAGCGCAACGCAAAGGGTAGTTTCAACAGTTCAGAAAATCAAAAGGAAACACACTTCTGTAGATGCAACGAATCCCCTCCTCCCAAGCTAAGCAAGCTCAATCCCAGCGGCCACCGCCCTCGCCATCGCCGCCTGTCCTGCCCTTCCCGCCGGTGCAGCACCCTCGCCCTCGCCATTGGCCTTCTCCTTCTTGGCAACGCGAAGACGAGCGGGGAGGAGAGCGCGTTGAAGAGCGAGGTAGTGCTCGGGGTGGAAGAGGCAGCGGGAGATGTCGTCCTGCTCGGCGAAGCTGAAGGTCAGTCTCTTCGGTTCGATTTTAGCAAGGAAGCGAGAGAAAACGTACTTCGTCCTCAATACTTTCATCTCCAGCGCCGTGCTTGGACTTGGTCGCCATGTCCTGCTGACTGGCCCGAGCCTCTTGTGCAGCGTTGCGCTTGGGAAGGAAGAGCGAAGTACCTTGACGGCCACGAAGCTCGGCGACGCGCTGGTCGACGGTGTCGGAGACGAAGTACTGGAAGACAGTCGTCTGAACGGGAGAAGGAGCAGAGTAGAGGTCAGCGTCGTTCTCGTCCTTCGAGAAGGCAGCGGCCTCGGAGCTCTCAACTCGCCTGCTGAGTCTGTCCGATGCGGTGCACCCTCGCGATGGCCTGCACTTCCAAGCTGGGGTGAAGAAGCGGCTCGACGAGGAAGACCTGTGGAGCGACGAGGGTCAGCTTCGTCGAAGGGAAGGGAGAGGTTCGGCGCACGTATTGAGCGCAGGTGAGGTTCAAACCGGCCGACTGGGACTTGGTGTGCTGTATTGGGGACAAAACTCAGCTTGAGAAGTAGGTTAGGCGAAAAGAGCGAGCCTCACAAGGAAGAAAACCGCGATGTCGGGGTCGTCGTGAAAGCGGGCAACGATGCTCTCCTTCTTGCCGCTAGCCTCGAGGCGGACGTATCCGATACCGTTGCGATGCATGGCCGACATGAGGATGTTGAGGGACTCTTGCCAGCAGCTGAATACGAGGCATTTGGCCGTCGGGTCGTTCCTACGAAGCGGCAAGTCGAATCAGCGACCAACTCGGCGCCAAGGCGAAGGCGATGAGAGCTCACCTCCTGATGTACGAAATGTGCTTGACGATGAGGTCGCTCTTACTCGAGAGCGGAGCCATAGTGTCGATCGACTCGATGCCGGCGAGAAGATCACGATCGACCGTGCTGAGCTTGATGGGCGGGTCGAGGACAAGTCCATCTCCGAGCATCTCGACATCGCCGTCGTCGTCGCCTGCGTCTTGATCGTCGTTGTCGGGAGCAGAATGACGGTACTTGACGACCTGTAGAGTCGTCGGATGTGAGTCGAGGTCGAGAAGCAAGAGGGAAAAGACGGAGCGCACCTCCCAATCGCCGCGAGCGAGAGGACGTCGGCAAAGAGGGCATTGACGATTGCGAGCAATCCAAGCGGTGAAACATGCTTCGCAGACGAGGTGACCTGGGAGATAAAAGGGGGTCAGCAAGCGAAGCGAGACCGGCACGAGCAGGGGAATTGGGGAAGGCGACGACGACTCACCGCAGGTCGTGAGCACTCCCTTGGTGTAGACGTCCGAGCAGATGACGCAGGTCGTCTCCTCCGTGGCCTGAGCACCATCGGCGTTGAGCGCCTCGAGGTAGCGGCGAGCGGAGGCCTTCTTCTCGATGCTCGCCTCGAGCTTCTCCTCCTCCTCGGCAAGCATCGCCAACTCGATGGGGAAGCCCTTGAACTTCTTCGAGACCTTGGCGTCGGTGACGAAGGTCGGATCCTGGACTTCATCGGAGAGGACTTGGAGCTGAGCGAAGTAGCGGAGACGAGCTGCGAACGGAGAGCAGCTGGTCAGCGGCAGCGAAGGAGAAACGCTCAACTCGACGAGAGAGCGAACGGAGAAGAAACGGATCGACTCACCATTGAAGGCCTTGGTGATATCAGCGAGCTCCGACCTGAGACGATCGGCGACCTTCTCCTTATCCTTGACCTCCTTCTTGAGCCTCCTCAGCTCCAACTCGAGCAGCTTCTTCTCCTCGGGGACCGCAGTCTTCTCCAAAGCCTCCTTGAGCGTGTTGATGATGTGACGAAGAGGAACTGGCTCGGTCTCTTCCTCATCCTCTCCCTTGGCCTCGATGCGCTCGACGAGAAGCTCGAAGCGGAGGATCTCCTCGGGCGTGTCGCCTTCTTCGAGTCGAGGGACGCGACGATCCTTGAGAGGGATGTAGACGTTCTTCTTCTTGCGCTTGGCGTGCAAAGGGTTGGCCGTCCAATCCTTGCGATTGTCCTTGCCGAAGATCTCTTGTTGGAGTTGAGCGGCGCTGGGAGGAGAGCGAGCATCAGCAACGGGGCGAGAGCGAAGACGCGCAGACCGATTTACAGAGCCGAGCGTTGACCACCGAGCAGAGCGTGACGCCAGTCGTCGAGCAGGACGTTGTAGGCCTCGCTATAAACGGAAGGGAGGGGAGGTCAGCGGGTAGCGCACCGAGAAGTGGGAAGGGAAAAGTACGAACAGGTAACAGTTGAGCTTCTCCTGCAGCGCAGCCCTAGCCTCATACTCCTCGCCCGTCGCATCGTCACCAGCAATCGAAACCCTCGTCTTCATCATGGCGAGAATGCTCTCCCTCCAACTCCAAATCAGCTCAGCGTAGCCGTTGGATATGTCGACGGTCGTGGCGGCATCGTCGAAAGCCTCTCGAGCGACGATCCCTCGACCAACTTTGGCGAAACTGAGCTCGAGATCACCAATGTCGAGCTCGCCCTCCTCGTCGCGCTCCTCTTGCTGTTCGTCGAGAAGACGAATCGCACGGTCGACGTTGCGCTCGTAGGGGTTGAGGATGACGACTCGGAGGTGCTCGGCTTTGGAGTAGGCTTCGGCTTCCTCGTCGGGGAACTTGGCCATGCTGCGAGGACAAGAAAGTGAGCTCAAGCCGAGACGACGAGAGACGCTCAGCTCACTTGTAGTAGGCCGAGCCGCTGAAAAAGTGGCACTTGTGTTGGATGAAGAGGAGGTCGCGAAGTCGATTCCTCAGCGCTCCGAGGTTCTTGATGAGCATGCGGTCCTTCTCGGTAAGCTTGTGATCCTCTTCATTCTCCTCGTCGGCGAGTCCGAGCGAAAGGAGTCCAGCGATACCGTCCTTGTCGCCATCGATGGAGGACGAGGGAGTCGAACCGGCGCGTTGGATGCTGTTGGGGGAGACAGGTCAGCTATACTAAGCGTAAGGGGCTCGAGAACACTCACCGAGCCTTGCGAAGCTCCCACGCCTCCTTGACCGCCTCGCCGACCTCCTTGATGAGCTCCTCCAAATCCAAGAGGGTCGACCCGTAGATCTCGAGCGCCGTCTCGAAGCGCTCGCAATCCTCGGCGTCGTAGGTGAGGATCTGAGCGCGCTTGACGCGAGTAGCGAGCAGCTGGCGCTGATCCGAGTGATGAGCGGCGACGGCCTTTTCACGCATGTTGGAGAGGACTTGGTCGACGGTGTGGAGGACGTTGCCGAGCGCTTCTTTGGCGGCCTTGCCGACTTGGGGGTGGCAGCAGACTATGAGCGGAAGGGCGTCAGCAGCAAGCGGCGAGAAGGGGAAGGCCGAAGCAAACCTTGACGAAGAGCGACGAGCCAGCGGTTCTGTAATCGAAGGACGTCAGCTTGAGCCGCCGATAGCAAGCAGTTCGACCGAGCTTACCAAATCTCCTTGATCAGGCGCCCAGGGGTAAGGTTCTCCAGTCGCAGGGTTGACGCCCTCATCCTTCGGCGTTCCATCCGAGTCGAGTCCGAGAACCTCGAGAGCTTCGGCGTAGCGCGAGTCGTACCAGTACCTGTATGAAGGAGAAGCTCAGCACGCCGAGATCTCTCGTCGAGGAGAACGACTCACTTCTCGACGGCGGTGAACTCGACGGGGACGACGAAGCGGGCTTGTTCGGGAATGACGAGCTCGTGGTCGACCTGAGCCTTGAGGGTACGAGCACCGAGCGACTCACAGACTGCGACCGCCCTTCAAGTCAGCTCAGCATCCTCCTCGGCTCATCATCACCAACTCACCTCTCACAAACGTCGGCACCTCCTCAACAAGCCTACTCAACGCCCCCCTACTCGCTCCAAACGGCTCGACCCTCAAGAACGCCAACAAGCCCTGCAAATCCTCAATCCTACTTTTCAACGGCGTACTCGTCACACAAAAGGAGAACCTCCTCGGGATCAACGAGGCCGTCTCGGAAGTAGCAGAGACGAGATCGCCGAGCATCTGCGCCTCGTCGAGGATGACTCGGAGGAAGTCGATCTGGACGAGAAGGGAGCGGCGGTAGCGGTGGCGGCCTTCTCGTCCTGAGCGGAGAGCGCGTTCGTGAGGCTTGCGAGCGAGCACGACCTCGCGGCGCAGGACGTCGAAGGTCGTGAGGACAATGTCGAATTTGGAGGCGATGAACTCGGGCGTCCAGGTCTCTTTGATCTTTTTGATGGCCTGTGATGGTGTAGTAAAGGAGTAGAGGGGGTCAGCTTCAGCTCAACCCGAACGGAAATCGCAGCTCGGCGAGTAGGAAGACACTCACCTCGTAGCGAAGGACCCTCAATCCGGGCGCATGCTTGGCGATCTCAGCTTCCCATTGACCGACGATAGCGGCGGGAGCGATGATGAGAGTCATGGGCGTAGGTTTGACCTCCGAGTCGGTGAAAGGGTTGAAGTAGGAAGGGAGGGAGAGTCGTTCGGGGTCGGGATCTGGAGTGGAGAAGGAGGGGAGTGATCAGCGATCTGCCGCACTAGATATCGGAAGACAAGAGCGGCGACTCACTCAACAAAATCAAGCTCAGCACTTCGACCGTCTTTCCCAACCCGACCTCCTCGGCGAGCAATCCGTTGTTCCCCGATCCCCAATGCAGCTCGACACCCTCCTCCTCCTCCCCGTCCTCCTCCTCATCGTCGTCTTCATCCTCGTCCTTGACCTTGTACTCCGCGCTAACGACCGCCTTGACGCCGGGATCCTCGGTCGAGAGACTGGAAGTAACGCGGTTGACCCAGAACTGCTGGCAAGCCGTCGTCGTCGAGGTCGAGGTCGAGCTCGAAGAAGAGGAAGAAGAGGGGAGAGGGATGGTGATCGACTCCCAAAGCGGTCCACGGCGTTGCGCGACGAGTTCCTCCTCCTCCAAATCCTCGAGAATGGGAGCCGGATGGTCGACCTCCTTCTTATCGTGTCCCTCGGCGTCCTCCTCCTCCTCGAGCTCCTCCTCGTCGTGGTCATGCAGATGGACATCTCCATTAGTCGAAGGTCCCGCCTTGGGCATCTCGACGTCCCCTCCCGCTTGCTCTTCCTCCTCTTCCTCCTCATCCTTCACACCAGGCCTAACCCTCTTCCCCTCCCTCCCAAGCAACCACCTAACCGTCCTACTCTGAAACGGCATGAGCGTAGGCTTCAACCCCGGAGGGTAAAGCAGCTCGTCCTCTGGTCCGAGATCCAACTCCTTGGGAGTCTGCCACCCCTCACCATCGCCGCCTTCATCATCGACGTCCATCTCGACCTCCTCAGGCTCGATAGCTCGCCCCTTCCCCTTGGCTTCCCTCCTCAACCTCGTCTCGCGCTCTTCATCCGTCTCGACGACGACCGGAGTACGAGCGCGCGATGTGATCACCGAGGGGACGACGGGGATCCCCTTGCTCGTTCGAGGAGCCCGTTTGAGCGACGAGTAGAAGAGGTTGACGTTGGCTTCACGAGGGGCGGTGTTGGGAATCGGGGAGGGAGGGAAGAGTCGTTCGATGAAGAGGCGTTTGGTGTTGGTGGGGTAGCGGAGGGTGTAGAAGGAGGGAAGGATGAAAACAGAGACGGTGAGATGAAAGGTGAGGTCGTCGAGTTGTTTGATGGTGGCGGGACAGTGGGCGGAGAGCTCTCCCTCCACGGCGAGGTAACCCTGACCCTGGAGAAGGAGGACCGAGTCGAGCACCGAGCCTTCTCCGAACGCAGCGCTCGCCCTTCCCGTTGCCCAGCGTTCGACGAGGGGGTGCTCGTAGTCCCTAGGATCGACTTGGAGGAGCTTCATCCTAGCGGTGATGTCGCGAGAGTCAGGAGTGGTGATGGTGATCTCATGAGGGACCTTGCCAGCGATGCCGCGCGTGTGGGTGAAGGCGATGGGGGTGAGAGGGGCGGGGTGGTGAGAGGAGGGATGGGCGAGTAGCTCTCTGACGAAAGACCACTTGTAGGCGATGTTGTCCCCCTGGAGCTCGGTAGGGTCGAGGGTGAAATGGAGGCGAAGCACCGAGAGGCCGTCTTGCGAGGAGGGGGAGAGACGGGGTTGCTTGGCGGTAGTGCCGTTGGAGGTGGAATCGAGAGGGCGTTTGCCTTGAGCGTTGGCGTTGGGAACGATCTCGACCTCGTCGTCTGAGGGAGTGCCGCCGAGCAGTCGTTCCAAAGCGGGATAGAAGACATTCTGCAGGGCGAGGGAGGCGGGCGGATCAGTACAGGTCACCAAGCTGCGTCTAATACTTGCGGGTAGCCGAGCGACTTCGACGCGTGGCCTACAGGCAACCACCCCTCCACCCCGAGCTGGAGCGAATGTGTTGACATGCCGAAGCCGAGTTGCTCGGATCTGAGCTTAGCATCCGAGTCGAGGAGCTCGAGAGGCGATCGATGCTCGTGAGACTGCTCGCCACTGCCCTACAGGACAGCAGCAAAGCAGGCAAAGCGCCCATCCGCCTCCCGCGCCGTGTCGCCACCGAGCGAGCTCACTGTCGCTAGTGCTAGCTCACAGCAGCAGCAGCACAGACCTATCGCGCCCTTTCTCAGTCCACTCGACTGAGCTACAGTCCGACCGCCCGGACGAAGCAACGCGCCAGCACGCCCTCTGAGCGCATTGACATCGACGCAATCCGGCGAGGCGTTCTGTAGCTCATCTTAGCCAACCTCACTGCCTCATCCTGTAGCTCTGCAACCGCCTCCGCCCACAAGCCAGCGAATCCGAGCTCAAACTCACCACCAACTTGTTGCCCTCCTCGAGCGGCACGAGCTCTCCAGCGCCAGCTGCAGCTGAACCGTTAGCAGCGGGAGGGGGAGCAGCGGCGTCCATGCTGAGCTGCCCTGTCCTGTACTATCCTTGAGAAGCGAAGTGTTGAGAGATGAGAAACGAGGTGAGATGGAGGAGGGAGAGAGGTGCGACTCAGACGCGAGCGCAGGTGACTTGGGCTGGGTCAAGGGGGGTTGCTGGAGGGCAAGAATTCTACCAAGGCGTGAGTGGTAGAGTGTGGGTATGTGGCTGAAGGCTCTTTGCCTGCTTGCGTGGCCCATCTAGCGCCCCTGAAGCGCTCGCTGACGATCGTCGAGCTTCGTCCTTCCTTGCTGCAGCCTTAGAAGACGAAAGGGCGCTCCTTCGAAAGATGCTCAAGAGGTGTAGCTGAGATTGAAAACTTTACAAAGTATGCGCGAGATCGAAGCAGGAGAGGGATCGAAAGGGCCAGCAAACATCGCCGAGTTGTTCGTCGACCGAGCGCTCAACCTGTCCTCTCGCACAAATTAAGCGTGAAATGATCTTACACAATACGCAACACACAAATACAGACCTCTAGCCGACTACAGCCATCTCCCCACCCTTCTCGCCCACATCTTCCCCCTCCCCTCCCACGCCCTCCCCTCCCTCCCTCCCTCCCTCGCTACCCATCCAACCCATGCATCGCCCCCATCCCGCTCATCCCCCTCGCATCCTCGTCGAAACTAGCTACCACCTCCGTCTTGACGCCCGCTGGACCTCCCACATCAGCGAGAGGCACTTGGGTCGTCGAGGACCGAGTCGAGCGGGTCGAGCGGGTCCTCTTGCTCGGGGAGCCCTCGACGTCTGACTTGATCACAGCTTTCTCATCCTCCTCTCCCTTAACCTCCGGCTTCTCGTCATCCTCGGCCTCCTCCTTGGCCACCTTCTTTCCCTTCTTCCCTCCCTTCAGCGCCGCCTTCGCCTTTCCTTTCCCACCCTTCCCCCTCCCCTTCCCCTTCACCAACTCCCTAATCGGACAAGTCTCAACCCAATCCATACTAGTAACCCCATTCGCCGAACACTCTCTACATCCCCTCCCATGCCTAACCATCAAGCAATGAAGCCCATACTTGAGGTTCGGGGGAATGAGAGCGTCGAGGTGAAAGAAGGTTTCGTCCCGTGTGGCGGTGGGAGGAGCCCAGGAGAGGGAGAGGGAGAGACGGTGGACGTGACTGTATGAGGGAGGGGGAGTTAGTAAGGGGATGTTTGAGGGAGGAGGAGGGAGAGCACGGACGTGTCGACGGCGAAGGATTCGCGACCGAGGCAGAAGAGGAGGACGCAGGAGGCTGTCTTGATTCCCACGAGATCAAAGGTGATGAGCTCTTGCATTGCTTCTTGATCGGTCTGTCGCGCAATCGCTGGGTCAGCTCGTCCCAGCAGAGCGCCGAACCAACCAACACCTCGACGAAGCGCCCACTCACCATCTCCCTCAAATACTCCAAGCTCAACTCACCCTTCCCCTTCTCTCTCTCATCCACCCTCCTAAGCACCCCCAAAATCGCCTTACTCTTCATCCCCGCCAACCCACCACACCTAATAACCTCCTTCAACCTCTCCTCTCCCCCCTCCAACACAGCCCTATAGCCAGCCCTCCCATACGCCCCATCCATAGCATTCTTGGCCGCCGTTGAATTCTTGCTCGTAGTATTTTGAGAGAGGATTGTTCGGATTAAAGCGTCGAGGACGGAGGGGACTTGGCCACACCCTGCTGCTGCGTTGGGACGGTCTTCCACGATGACTGGGCGGGAGGGGATGCCGTGCACCGTAGAGAGGAGGTCGTGCACCTTTTGGCACTCGGAGGGCGTGGGACGGGCGTAGGTGGGAAAGGGAGAATGGCCGAGAGAGGTGGTGTAGAGAGAGAGCTTCTTTTTGGCGGAGGCGGAGAGGGGGGTGGTTGGTGTTTGAGTCTTGGTGTTTGAGTTGGTGAGAGGTGTGGAGGGGGTGAGTTTGACCTTCTTGTTGGAAGTGGGAGTTGAGGGGAGAGCGGAGGGGATCGCCGAGGGTGAGGGCGAGCGGAGAGGGGAGGTCGAGAGAGAGCGTTTGACGCTGTTGCGAGTCATTTTCGGGAGCTGTAGGGTGTTAGACAGAGGTCAGCTCTTCTGCCTTGACCAGCAACCGTCGATCGTCAAGTGCGAAGTGCGAAAGCGAAATGAAAGTGGGTCGCGTCGCGTCGAGGTGCGAAGATGGTGTGGGCTCAGGAAAGGCGTAGGAAGCTACCAGCTACCTACAGACCTCTGCAGCGCGCCCCAACCTGCACCTCTCCGGCTGAGAAAGGCGCTCGTCGAGCTGAGCTGCGTTGTCCAAGACTCGAGGTTCAGCTCGACTGATCTCGTACAGTAGCCCTGGCGAGTAGGATCGACTTCGGACACTCTCATACAGCAGCTCTCCACTCCCTACGAGAGAAGAGAGCCCACCGCCAAGCGCTTGAAGCTGACCCCACTCCCGCTTGCCACCCCTCCCCTCAGCATCGCCGTAGAGCATCCCCTTTTCCTCCTGCCACAGAGCAGCGACCGATAGTGAGTATTACGACTCACCTTGTCTAGCGAGCTAAAGCGGCAAAGACTCTGGACGAAGGAGAACGAAGCGAAGAGATGGAGAGGCGAGATGATGCGCCTGTGAGGGGAGGTGGGGATCGAGAGGTGGGCGAAAGGTGTAGCAGAGTAGCCGGGCGCGGGTTCGAGGTGTTGACGTGCTGAGTTCGAGTTGAAGAGATGACCGAGGTGAAGGGGAGAGCGAAAGGGAGAGTCGACTTCGCCGCGGAACGAGGAGGGGGAGAGGAGGTTTATGTAGCTTAGCAAAGGTCCTGCCCCGCCATTCACTACAGTGAAAACCAGTCTAGCTGCACGAAAATCTTCCTTCGGCTCACCAACAACCAGCAGCAAGCAGCAACTCCTTCGGCGCCGAGCTCGCTCTTCGTTCGGAGCTCCTGCGGTGGTAGAAGCAGAACTCGGAGGAGGGGGTGCTCTACAGATACAGCCCCACTCTCTCTCGTCCCAGCTGTAGCGAACTGCACAACCTCGAACAGAGTCGAAAAGCGGAGGTCAAGCGCCCGATTCCTTTCCTCGTCTCTTGATCTCCTCCGTCTCGCTCGCTTTCTGCTTCGCCTCACTTCTGCTTCGCTGCTGGTGTTCAAGAGGTGCTCTGTTAGCTCCTTTTCGCGGGTATGTAGGTCTGCATGCGTGGGCTGGTCTGTACGCCGAGCAGGAGCAGATCTCGAGCCGGGAGCGAGGAAACGGCATTCACTTCCTGCGCGCTGGCTGCAAGTGGGAGCTCGCGGCTGGCAGCAGGGTGAGTTGATTTCCATCTTCGCGCTCCTGGTCGGTGCGCTCGAACGAGAGAAGTAGCGCTGCTGTACAGCGAGCTCACCGACCGCAGGCGGGAGGGCGAGGGTCGGTCCTTGCGCGCTGGCTGAGCGGGCGCTCGGACGGCGGGCAGGGTGACAGACCTCTTCTTCGTCTTTCAAAGTTGGTGAAAATCACGGAAAAGGCTATGATGCTGCAGCTCGCTAGAACGACGGCTCGACGGGAGGAGAGCGAGGCGAGCTCGCTGTGCTCTGTAGGGCGATCGCAGGGTTCTGTGGGCGCTTTGCAGTGCTACTACGTCTCGAACGCTGCTTTACGCTACTCCATCGCGGTACAAGCGGCGAGCAGTACCTCAGCAGACGGAGCGCGTCGAACGAGCTCGCCAGGATTCGCTTTTCCTCGAGTGGAGGAGGGGCGGGTGTCCCTGAGAGGTGATGTCGAGGAGCGTTCCAATGCTTTGAACTACAGAGATGAGCTGCTCGGAGCAACAGCAGACCAGCTCGCGAGCTTTCGGTCGAGGCGGGCTTTCGCCGAGCTCCAGCGCTCCTTCTCTCCGTTGCCGCAGATGAGCAGGGACATAGAGAGCTATTGAGTCGACGGTAGCGCTTTTCAAGTCTCACTACACACCATTCGACCTTTCGAAATGTTGAAGAAAAAGCGCTGGCTGCTCCCCGCCCAGCACCGAGGTTCGCCCTTCGCACGCGGAGAGCTTGGGGGAGGCGGCTTTTGTGAGTCCGGGTCGCCGAGGCGCCGAGGCAGTACGAATTGGATTTCAGCTTTTGACAGGCCCTTGCTGCTGTCGTATACCTCCATAACTGCAGCAAGCGCCCCTCCGCGCCAATCAGCGGCCGCTTGGCAATCGGCTTTCCTTCCCTGAGGGCTCTCGACGAGTCGTTGAGGGCTTGCAGTGATGGAAGTAGATTGATTGGCCGCTTGATATGCCCCGCACGCGTTCGAATTTCTCGCTCAGCTCAGTCAGTTGGGGACTTCGGTAGTCAACCCTTCCTTGCCGGCTCGCTTCCTTTCGCAAAGGGAGGGCTGGTTGGATGTCGACTGTGCGACGCGTTCTTCTGGTTTGCATAGTAGAAACTACGATGTAGCCTTTCAAGTCCACTGGCCGGGTGCGCGGTGGGCCGAGGAAAGCTGGGAGAGCTCTGTGAAGATTGGCGCCGAGGTCGGCTGACAAGACTTTCTGCCACGTTTCGCTGATCTCACTTCGGCGAGGTGCGCAAGATAGCTTATCCTCCCAAGCCTCGAGAGCAAAAGTGAAGTGACACCGCTAGAATGGCGTTCCAAGAGAAGCGCGGCTCGAAGGCTCGAAGGGGAGTGCTCGGTCGATAGTTCTCAGCCACTGGAGCGACATTGTTGCTTCTCGCAGCTGTGATACTCCGAATTTGAGTCTTCCCACTTCGATGAACGCTAGATCAGAGCGCTGTTCCCCACTGGCCATCAGAAACCCCGAGTGATGCTCGGCGTTCATTTCTCGGCACAGGAAAGCGAGACAGTATTTGCGTTGATCAGCTCCTCAGCAGCAGGTGCCGGTTTTCGCAACTCGAATTCCCTCTTCCACTGCACTAGCAGGAAAGAGGCGCTCATGAGATGCCTCTCGAATGCGGAAACAAATCGGTCGAGGTGCGGTTCGGACGTCGCGCGCTGAGCAGGAGATTTCGATGCTGGGCCTCTCTCGGTAGCCTCCATGCATCGTGTTAGCCGGCTAACTCGCCCCGCAATCTCCAAGCGCTGCTGTATCGCGCTAACTTTCTATGCCTCGCGCTTCCGCCAGTGGACTCGAGCTCGTTCCACGCTTCTCACTGCAGAGGCGAGGGTCAGCTCTGGATCCTTGCCTGAGCGAGCGCAGGATTCAAAAGATCAAAAGAGGAAGCGCAAGACGAGGTCGGTGCAGCCCAGCTCAGGCTACTTCTTCGTAAAAATGGGCTTCGCCGAAGGAAACGCCGAGCTGCTTCATTCTCCTGCTGGGAGAAGGGGAGGCTTGGTCTGCTGCTGTCGAGCGCTCTTCTTTGATTGATCAGTTAAACAGTGCAGCAGGACGTCCGCTTCCCGAAAATTGAGGTGCGAGCAAGCCTGCTCGGCGCTCAATCTCCTCAGCTTTGAGCAGCACGTCGAGGGAGGAGCATCCTCTTTCCGCTTCAAGCTCTTGTGAGCGAGAGGTGGGTGTTGAAAGCGATTTACTTCTGCTTGAAGACTCCCCTCGGTGCCAGACGCAGGTGGAGCTGTCTTTCGCCAATTCCCATCGGCTCGCTCGGCGCCGCTTCGCTCGCAGACGCTCCACGATAACGTGGGGTCTCTCGAGCATGCGTGTTGGTAACTGCAAGTCTTTACGTACCGCTGTGAGCTCTTGACGATGGCAAAGCTGTAGAACGACACCGAAGGGAGCCTTCCGTAGCTGTTCCTCCAGCCCAGCTTTCTTACCTTCGCTTGAAGGGAGGGACGGGCGGGGTTTCCGGCAACAAAAGTCCCTCTAGTCAATTTCGGATTATAACTTCATCGCTCGGAGCTTGGGAACGTGGTAGATGGGCGCCTCTCGACGGCCTGACTCTCGCCGAGCTCGCTTGCCGAAAAGGCTGGCGGGTTCGTAAGAGTTCATGGTGTTTTGATAGGTCGTTTTAAAGCTGTTTATGTGGCCACAAATCAATTCAGGCGTTCAGAGCCCTTGTGACCCGTTGTAACCCCTCTGCTGGGCTTGCAGCCGGCTCAAACCCGGGCTCGGGGCACGCTTTCGCCTTTGGCGGCCTCTCCGGCACTTCTGATGAATTCTGATGAAGGAGACGAGCGCGTATTCTCTGTTTCAATGTCATGCGAGGGTTTACTGGGCAAGAGTCCCTTCAACAAGCCGTTTTCGCTCCTTTCCTCTTCGCCGAGCTTCGCAAGGAGTGCTGTTCTTGCACTTTCGCTGAGCCGTGCTCGGTGTGGGTGGGAGATAGTCGGTTTATTTCGACGAAACCGTGTTGTAGGAGAACAGACAGCTCACGGAGAGCTTACCGCGGCACAAAGGAGCTCAAGCTGGCGAGGGGCGGCAGCATGGCGGACGTTTCCCTGCTTCTCGTGCCCGGTCTGGGGCGAGGGAGGTGGGTGATACGAGTCATTTTTCTCTCCCTCCTACTCTCCCGCTGTCGAAGTCTAGTAAAGTCTGCACCCAGCGCCAAAGCCGGCTCCCTCGGCGCAAAGCGCTCGGCTTTCGCTGCCCCAACTAGTGAACGCGAGCAGAGGGCTCGCAGGCAACGTTCCCACAGCTTGGCAGCTCTCACAGTCGCTAAAATGTCGGATACGGCTCTGGTCTGCCAGCTCCCTGTGCAGGGACTCTCGGTCTCGCTCGCAACGCTGCTTCGGCGCTCGCAAATCAGCGGCTTGCAGCAGAGCGGAGGGGGTTAACCTGCTTTTCCCTTCTTTCAAAAGGAAGAGAAAGGAAGATTTAGAGCATCTTGCATCTGGCGGCATGTCGCCAATCCGCAAGCAGAGTCACAGCAGCGCCAGCTGGAGCTCGCCTTCGCCGAACTCTACCCCGAGCTGGCTCCTTCGCGTACCAAAGGGGGAGAGCGATCTTGCCGTTGATAGTGGTAGAGCGAGCGTCATACCTTGAAGCTCAAAGCAGGCTGTTGGTCTCCAGCACCTTTGAGTAGGGCGAAAGCCAACTGAACGAGTTCGGCCCTCTCTTTCGCGGATTTGAGCGCGGTTGGAAGAGAGCAGACCTTTCTCTGACTGCTGTTCTGTTTCCGCCAAAGACAGAGTCTCACCTTCGTGAAGCCTGGCTCAGACATCTCAGCTCTCCTCCTTCCCTTCCTTCACCTCAAGCTCGGCGACCCTCACTCGGCTTCGCACCCTTCAGCTCGCCATTTCCTCCGCTCTAATTCCCCTTCGCTCGTCAAAGCAAAATCTCATCGCACCTCTACTCAAACAGCACAACCTTCTCACCTCCACCTCCCCACATGCCTCTCATGGCAAAGCCAAGCCCTTTCCCCTCCGCGAGCTCGGCCTTTGCACGAATCGCCTTCTCCTTGGAAGCGGAGAGGACGGACTCGCTTTCGGCTGCCAAGATCCGAGCAATTAGTTTTCTTGTTAGATCGTTACCAGGTGCAAGGATTTGAGCGAGGTACAGGCGCCGAGAGCAAGCGAGTTCGGACAAACCGGCTTTGCGAAGGAAGGAAGGCTATACATAGCTTCGAATCAAAAAGTTTATAACTAGCTACAGCACGAAACCAAAGATGCGCAGAAGCAGAAGGGAGAGAAGTTGCTTCGTGTGCGGAGAGTTGAGTCGAAGGCTAAATCGAGTGAGAGTCAGCGTGGGTTCGCCGAGCTTGTGGAGGAAGATCTGCAAGCGGGTTGAGGGTGGGACATGTAGTCGAGTAGGATCTGGTACCGTATTACAGAGGATAGCCTTGGGTAGTACATGAGAGTCAGCGTTGAGAGGAAGACCGAAAATCGAAGGGCGCGGGTCTCGATCGCCTGGGACTGCGAGGCCGGAAGCTCCTCTGGCAGAGAGAGAGCGCGCCTGCTTGTCCTTCTCCCTCTCCTCCCATCTCTCGCTCGCTGTGCTGTGTCGACTCGTCTCCCGCTTCTTTTCTGTAGGACATTACATCTCTGCGCCCCTCGGGCTCCCTACTCGGCTACAGCTCTCCTCTCTCTCTCTCTTCCTCGCCTTGGAAACACCGCCACCGCCTGCCCTTCTCAACAAGCCGCAATGGACCTCCCTCGCTCCTCATCTTCCTCGTCTCGCCCGCTACCAAATCCACCACCACATTCTACTACAACACCTTCCAATGGTTACCCAACCCCTCCCCATCGAGCCGACCCTTCCGACCCTTTCCTCGCTCAAAGTCGCGACATTGCTCTCACGGAACGAGACCGTCAGGAAGGGTATGATGTCGAGTTACTCAACGCTCGACCGAGGGGTACTAGTACTAGACGAGGAGGGGAGAAGTCTAGTAGTAATGTTGGAGCTGGAGAGTATCCCATGTACGAAGCAGCGGCCAAGGAAGGTGGATATGGAGCGGGAGCATTGGCGCCCGGCGCTGGAGCAGCGGGCAGCTTGAGGGAAGGTCCAAGACGAAGGGGAGGTGGAAGGGATGGCAGGAAATGGTACTTGCGTCCATTGGCGTTGAGTATCATCATTGGATTGTTACTGGCCATAGCTCTCGCTTTGGGCCTCGGCGTAGGCCTGAGCGAGGCGCACAAGAACCGATCCAACGCCGCCGACTCCAATTCGACTTCCACCAGTTCAAGGGCAGGTCGTAACGCTACAGCTTCCATCTTCACCGCTACCGGCGTCGAATCCACCACTGGAACCGTCATCCCTTCCTCCCTCTACACCGATTTCACCGATTCCTCCACTCTCCTCCCATCCTCCTCCTCCTCCGGCATCGTTTCCTCGAGCGCTTTCGCCGCTGCAACCGCTACACCCACCACCGTCATCTCCTCCTCCTTAATCGACTCAACAGCACAAGGTTCCGTCACCGCCGCTGCTACCACCACCGACTCCCTCGTCGTCTCCTCCTCCGTCCCTTCGCCAGCAACGGGCACCACCCGCGCCTCGACGGGCAACCTTCCCATCCCAGCCAACTCTGCTACTACCGTAGGAACCGAAGTAATCAGCTCGATTACAGCTCTAGGTGGTTCTAGGAGGATGCGTTGGAGGGGTTGATTGGACGTTGCGAGGGTCGCTTGTATTTGTTTTGTGGGTCGGTGGGAGTTGGTTCGCTTCGACTGGGGCTGGGGCGTGTGAGAGAGGGGATTCGGGGTTCAATTGGGAATCATGGACATTTAGGCAGAATCACGCAACCAGTAAGCTATTAATCGCGCCATGTCGGGCTCTTGCTTCGGGGAGAGGGAAGCGAAGCCGTTGATTCGGCTCGAGCTGCTCGAGCTGGGGTCTCTACTCCCTTTCCTGCGATTCCTACTCGACTACATCCTCCACCTCTCCCTCGCCAATCGTCGTTCGCCCTCTTCCCTTCCGCTTCCCCTCTCGTCTCCCACGCGCTTCGCAGCTCCCTCCCAACCTACCGCGCAGGCATGCAGCGGATCGCCTTCTACGCCGATCCTTCGCGCTTCCAGAGAGAGAAGCTGCGAACGTCCGTCGCTGCTTGCTTCTGCTCCTTCGAGCGCCGAGAGGGATCGCCGAGGTCGCTCGCTCGCCCTCGCCTTGGGACTTCGCCGAGCTGTCGTTTATGCGCGATCTTGCACCTAAAACATTAGGGGCTGCTGCCATGCTCCTTTTGAAACCGCAAAGCCAGCTTGAAGTCCCTCAGCGAAGCTCGGTCAACGACTTCCGAATTTGCGAAGGGAGAGCGTAAGCGCCAAGCGAGCGAACAGCGGGCCAAATGCTTCGGAAGGGCGGGACAGCGTTTGGAAACAACATCAAATACATCAGCCCTTGCGTGCGAAAGCTGAAGAGGTGCGAATGTTCCAGAGGAAGCCGCCCATCGTGCAAAGCTAGCGGCGCCGAACGCCGAGGTCGTGCTGAGCTTCCAACTCAAGTTCCGCGGTAAAGTCGCTTGTTGAGCAAGGGAAGCAGCGTTCCGAGACATCACTCGATGATGGTCTTCATCAGAAGATCAGCAAGAGAGCGAAACTTGAGCTGACGGCTCCCCCGCCTTCGGCTCGGCGTTGAGAGGACTAAGCAGCTGCGAAACAAAACCAATGGCCTTCTTTGACCTGACATACAAGATGAGGAGTTCGATCCCTTGAATATCACCCACACGAGGCCTCTACAAAGGTCTCACGAGCAGCGAAGGCGAGCGAGCTCCCTCCTCCTTTCGCGGCCGAAGTCACTCGGGCGGGCTCAACAAGGCAAGGCAAGTCTCAATCTGGTGGGGCGGCAGTCGCCACGGATACACGTCGGATCGAGAATGACTACAATCTCAAACAAACATGAACGGACGAGCCAAGCCCGCAAGAGTGAGAAAGGGATCGCCGACGGCGACAGCAAGCAGTGTTCAAGCGTCCGAGGCATCCGGAGCAGCAGGGGGACGAGAAGTCAGTAGGATAGAACTGTAATCACGGTGTAACCGTGACCCGTGCCTGCACGCTTGCCCAGTGCCGCTGCTGCTGACCAGCGAGCGCCGAGCCGCCGACGGATTCCTTTCCCAAAGCCGAGAGCGGCCAGTCTGGCTCTTCTGAAGCAATGCTCTCCAGTGCAGAGTATATGATCACTCCTTGGAGGGTGGAAGTAGAGCAGCAAACCGGGAGAGGTCTTCCTCCTCCTCCGCTTGGGCTGCTTAAGCCCGCGAACGACAGCGCCGAGCTCATTTCCTGGGCTTTTGAGCTCTGGAGTCCGCGAACCGGGGTAAAATGGGTTAGAAGTTCTGGAAATCAGACATCCCTTGGAACAAACGCAGCGAAGCCTCTCCCTCCCGAGCTACGCGAAGGGGACAGCTGGACAGCGAAGTCGGCGGAGACGTTTGAGGGAATTTCACCTACTCAGCGTATCTACAGCTATGGGGAATGAAGAGTAGATCTACCTCACTTTCTCCCTCTTGGAGAGAAAGAGAGCGCAGGTCAAATCTCTTCGCCTTGCTGTAAAGCGCCGAAAAAGCGCGACCGAGAATCGAAAGAGGAACCGGGAGAACAGGATCTTGCCATCTTTGCAGCTGCTGGAGCTGCAAAGTGACAAGAACGTCCTCCATGAGCTTGCTGGTGGGATCCGCAGCAGCATCAGCGAAAGCCGAGGGCCCGCCGCCGAAGGAGCAGACTTCGGCGTTGGCTGCACGTGCTATGAGATTTCGAACCCTGGGAAGTGACAGGATGCAGCAAGACCGTCGTATCACTCGCTTCTCTCGCCCCAAATGGAGCCAGAGAGCGAGCGAAACTCCCGCCGAGCTGCCTTCCCTCGGAAGCTTTCGCTCTTCCGCGTCGCGGTAAGCTCTACTCGGGCACTCCACGCGCCCTAGAAAACCGGGCTTCAAGAAGTGGACTGTACCTTGCCGCCATACCGAGTAGAGCTCAGCAAAGGTGCAAGAACGGCGTTCGTGCGAAGCTCGGAGAAGACGAGAGGCCCGAGAGCGGCCTGTTGGAATAGAGGGGCTTGTGCCCCGAGGGTCGCTGTGTGGACATAAACCGACTGTAGGAGGGGCTTTCGGCAAGATCAGAAGCCCCCCTGCACCCAGAGAGGCGCTGGAGAGACCACCGAAAGCGAGAGCGTGCCCCGACCCCGAGTTTGAGCCAGCTGCAAGCCGAGCAAAAGGATTGAAAGGGATCTGAAGTCGCGAAATCATCGGTAACACAAGACCATCAGGAATTCAGTAGGGGCACAGCGCCAACCCTCGAAGGATTCACTTTCGCAAGCCCGCCGGCCTTTTCGGTGACGAGCACGGCGAGAGTCAGGCGGTCGAGAGAAACCGCTCTACAGCTGATGTGAGCCAAAGATAGCAAAGATAGCACAGGGTGTGCTTTGAAAGCGGTAGAGTTCCCCCTAGAGCTACACCTCGGCCGTCCCTGCCCTCAATCGAAGGTAAGAAAGCTCGGCGGGAGGAACAGCGAGGAAAAGCCCCCTTTGCTCTCGTTTGAGAGCTTCGCCATCGTTGAGAGCGCACAGCGGAACGTATCAGATCCGGCTCGGTGCCTCCTACGCTCAAAAGGCCCCACGATCCCGTAGAGCGTTTGCGAGCGAGTCGGCGCCGAGCGAGCCGATGGGAATTGGCGAAAGACAGCTTCACCTGCATCTGGCACCGAAGGGAGTCTTCAAGCAGAATTAAATCGCTTTCAACACCCACCTCTCGCTCACAAGAGCTTGAAGCGGAAAGAGGATGCTCCTCCCTCGACCTGCTGCTCAAGCTGAGGAGATTGAGCGCCCAGCAGCCTCGCTCGCCTCTCGCCTTCCTCAGAGCGGAGGTCATGCTGCATTCAAAAGCTGGTTTATCAAAAAGAGAGTGCTCCGAGACAAATCGACCAAGCCTCCCTCCCTCCCACCAGGAGAAGGCAGAAGCTCGGAGGTTTCCTCGGCGAAGCCCTCCTTGACGGGAAGGTATGTCGAGCTGGGCTGAACTGAACTCATTGCGCGCTTCGATGTCCATCCTTTGCACTTGCTCACTGAGATCTCAAGACCTAGCCCTCACCTCTGCAGTGAGAAGCGAGGAAACAGCTCAAGTCCGTGCGCCGAGGCGCGAGGGAAGCTTAACTACAGCGATCAAGGAGCGCTTGAGGTCCTGAGTTGCGGGAGGACAGTATCTTAACGGTACAAAGACTTCGGTCAGAAAGCCTCAACACCGCAAAAGTCCCCCTCAGCTCCCGACGCCCCGAACGGCACGTCGACCGAGCTACCTCGGCTGTCAGGATGCAGTCCCTGAACGCTTCTGTACGTACTGCAGCGACTCACGAGGCAGATCCACTTGGCTACACCAGCTGCTGCACTTGAGGAGCTGGTCAACGCGAATACTGCCTCGCTCGCCGGCGCCGAGAACTGAGAGCCGAGCGTCGCTCGGGCTTTTTAATAGCCAGTGGGGAACAGCGGTCTGATCTCAGGGCTCACCAAGTTAGGATGGGTCGAAATCGGAGTATCACAGCCGCAAGAAGCAACAACGTCGCTCCAGTGGCTGAGAATCGTTGACCGAGCGCTCCCCTTGAAGCCGAGCTGCTCTTGGAACGCCATTCTAGCGGTGGCACTTCTCTTTTGCTCTCGAGGGGTGGTCGTAGTGGCCATCCTAGGCACCTTGCCGAACGGAGGTCCGCGAAACGTTGCAGAAAGCCTCATCCACCGCCTTCGGCGCCGATCTCAGCTGGAAAGCTCGCTCCCAGCTTTCTCCTCCACCGCGCACCGAGTCAGTGGACTCAGACAGACTTCATTTTGGTTGCTGCTATGCGAATCAGAAGGGTCAGCGGACAGCCGATATCCGCCCAGCCCTCCCCTAGCGAAAGGAAGCGAGCTGGCGTGGAAGTGGATCGCCGAAGCGCTCTACTGAGCGAGTTGAGCCAGTGAACAGGCCGCGTGCGGGACAGAACGGTACAAGATATCCTCGACTTGGATCGCTGTAAGCCCTCAACGACCTTGTCGAGAACCCTCAGGGAAGCAAAGCCGAGCCGAGCCGCCGCTCGCTGGCCTTGAGCGCACCTGCAGCAGCTCTTGAGGCGTAACACAAGATCGTGTGCACTGCCATAGTTTCGAAATCACGTTAAGTGGCTGTCACAGAGCCCCAACCTCAACGAGACTGCCTCCCCAAGCTGTCCGCCTGAGATGGGCGCACTTCGGCGCACGCGGGGAGCAGCCAGCGCCGGCCTTTCAACGTTTCGGTAGCGGAATAGCGTGTAGTGAGCTTGGAAAAGGGCCACCAGCCTCCCAAAACGCTACCTTACCCCGTTGATCTGTGCCAACAGAGAGAAGAAGCGCAGGAGCTCGGCGAAGGCGCTCTAGGGCCAGAGAGCTCGCGAGCTGGTCTGCTCTTGCTCCCAGCAGTCCAGCAATGTGGAATGGATCTCGGAAGCGCTCACCACTTAGAACTGGCAGCCAAGCCCGCCCCTCCTCACACGAGAAGAAGCGAATTCTGGCAAGCTCGTTCGACGGGCTCCGTTTGCTGAGCTGCTGCTAGCCTCTCGTGTCGCGCTGGAGCAGTGAACTACCAAATCGAGCGCTACGTAACACTGCGAAGCGCTCGCAAAACCTGCAAGCGCCCTACAGAGCACAGCGAGACTCGCGTCCCTCTCCCCCTCGTCGTGTTCCCGGCCAAACGCTCTGCAGCGAGGCCGTCGTTCCTTTCGAGCTCCACTTCCCGAGAAGGGACGTCAAGAAAGCGCGGTACCCTCCCCGCCGACTAAGCGCCCGCTCATCCAGCGAGCAAGGACCGCTCCCTCGCTCTCCCTCCTGCGCTCGTCGAGCTCGCTGTTCAGCAGCGCTAGCTCCCTCGCTAGAGCGCATACACCAAGAGCGAGAGGAAGCAAGCGCACCTACCCTGCTACCAGCCGCGAGCTCCACTCACAGCCAGCAAGCCTGGAGCGACTCGCCTTCCTGCCTCAGGTGCGAGAGATCTGCTCCCGCTCGGTGTACAGACCAACACACGCATAATGGGCTACATCTCCGCGTACAGTAGCCAACGGAGTACCTTCTGAACAGCAGCAGCCCAGCAGAAGTGAGGTGGAGCAGAAAGCGAGGGAGACGGAGGAGATCAAGAAACTCGCCGTCTTTCCCTCGAGCTTTCGTTCGCCTCGGCTCAACTCAACTCGACTCGCAGGGGCGCGGGTTGACGTGAAACTGAGAACGACTTTTGCCATTTGCTATTGATGCTATCGCCGCTCTTTCTTTCACTATTCAACCTCAAACGTCCCCCCTCTCCCTCCATCCTTGGCGAGCCGGCGCCGAGCCCTCCCCCCTCCCCTCGAACTGGAAGCTTAGAACACAGCGAGGAGGTCGCAATCGAGTTCGTGGGAGCTATTTGATGACAATGAGAGACAAGAAGAGGTCAGTCTCAACCTCGACCTCGACCTCCGAGGGAGAAGGGGGAAGGTGGGAGAAAGGACGGAAGAGACGAACCAAGACAACTGAGGTTTTTGCTCGTACTTTCCTTTGAGCTCGTCGCGGACTGTGAGACGATAACGGCGTCGGTGGATCAGCGTGAAGATCTAAGCGCGATGAAGCCGCAAGAGAGGGAGGGAGAGAAGGGGACGTACTGGTGTTGAGCAATTGGCTGTTTCGGCGCGCGCACGAATCGGTTCATCAGCTTCCTCCCCCAGAGCAAGAGCGAAGACGACTCGAGGAAAGAGGAGAAGGAGGGAAGAAGAAGACTCACTTGTAAGTCTGCTTCGGCGCCTTAGTCAAAGCAGCGACGAAGGCATGGCTCATAGCTCCCGTGGCTTGACCTCCCTCGGAAGCGTCAGCGGAGGTTTGGTTGTCTTTGCATCTGTTTTAGTGTTGTATCGTCGCGAAGTTCAGCACTCGCTCGGTCTCGGCGCTCGGCGCTCGTCGAGGGTAGAGGGTCGAGGGTCGAGGGTCGAGCCGAGCGCGGAGGATAAAGAAAAGCGAGACGCGACACTCACCCACTCCAACTAATCACATCAGCCTCACTCCCCCTCTCCCTCTTACTAACCTCTCCCGCCTGTTGTTCATCAAACACCTTCTTACCCGTCACTGCGAGCGAGGAGAAGAGACCGCCGAGATCGCGCGAGGTGTAGGCTTTGAAGGCGGAGAGGGCACCGGATTTTAGGTCGGAGGTGTAGCTGCGAGTGGGAGGGGAGGGGAGGAGGAGGGAGAGGGAGAGGTCAGCGAGGGGATCGGAGGGAAGAGCCGAGCGACGGGCGAAGAAGGGGGGAAAGAACGTACTCGGGTCCCTTGAGCTTGCCGCTAGTGCTGTACATGTACGGACAATCCAAGCTCGAACCAGAGTGGCACTGTCAATCCCCAACCGTCAGCATCCTTTTTCCCTCTGCCTCCTCCCTCCCCCCACCATCGCCGAGCGAGAAAAAACTCACACAATCGAAAATCGCCGTCAACCTGCACCCCTTGGGCAGCGTCGTCACCAAAATCTGGTGCAACTCATCGTCGGTAATCATCCCCTCAGACTCATAATCGACAGGGCAGATGGTTTCGGCCATACCGTCCGCTTCGTCCCTCTGGTCCGTGGCTTGTTGGGAACCATGGCCTGCGCGAGAGGGAGCGAGAGAAGGGGGAGGGTCAGCGACGAGAGGAGGAGGAGGAGGAAGAGGAGAGAAGAGACGGACCGGAGTAGTGGAAGAACAAAACATCGTTAGGCTTCGCTCCTTCGACCAACCATTTCATGGCCTCAATCTGCGCGTTCTCGCCATCAGCTCCCTCCCTCCTCCCGCGCTCAAAGAAGGAACAGAACCAAAAACGCACCATGTTCCCCCTACTAGGTTCCTCACTCCTCCCATCATCCATCAAGAACCTCATCCCCTCCTGCTTATAACCTTGGGACCCAACCCAGCGGGAGAGGTTTGCGACGTCGTTATGGCAGCCTTGGAGAGCGTGGGAGGAGTTCGTATAGTTGATGCCGATGAAGAGGGCTTTGCCTTTATCGTCGAGGGGAAGGGAGGTGAGGGGGGGAAGGGTTAGCTCGGCTCTCAGCGCTCCTTCTTTCATCCACATCTCCCGGCCACGCTCCGAGAAAAGCAAGCAAAGAAAGAAAAGCAAGAGATTAAACTCACGTCTCCCCCTCATATCCGAGTACACTCCCTCTGTCCCCTCCGCCGCGTTCTGATGGACAGGGAAATCGGCGTAGGCTGCTGGTTTGCCGCCGGTAGAAGCGGAGTGGTTGTAGGGTGGGTAAGGGCTGTCGTTTTGGGAGGAGGTGTTCGAGTTGTAGGATTGCTGGGATTGGCTGGAGGTGGGGTAGGGAGAAGAGGAGCTGGTGGTGGTGGAGGGAGGTTGGCCGGTGTAGGAGGGGTAGGGCGAATTGTTGCTGGAGGTGGTGGAGTGCTGCTTGCGCTCGTAGCCCTGCGAGACCGAGGAAGAGGAGTAGCCCGAGCTGGGAACCGGGTAGGGAGAGCTGCTCGGTTCGGGTTCGGCGTTGGCGTTGGCGTTGTAGGTCGAGGAGGAGGAGTGGTGCTGAGAGGTAGCGGAGGGGTACGGCGAGTCGTTACTGCTGCCGTAGTCATATGAGCTGTAGCGTCCCTCCTGCTGCTGCTGCTGGCGGCCGTAGCTGCTAGCCGAGTGGGAAGGCCTCTCCTCCTCCTCGTAGCGCTCCTCGGGGCGCTGCTGCTGGTAGCTAGCATTATACCCACTCCCGCTGTACCCCTGCTCCTCCCCTCCATAGCCCTGCTGCTGGCTCCCTCCCCCTCCGTGCTGACGCCCATACCCCTCCCCCTGCTGCTCGCGCCCGCCGTACCGCTCTTCCTCGCCATAGCGACCGGGAGGAGGAGGGCCAGGAGGGGGTTGGAACCTCCCTCCTCCTCCTCCGCCGTAGTGCTGCCTACCGTCCTCGTACCCTCCTCCGCCAGAGCCCGAGCTGTAATGCGTCTCGCCGTCATACCTCCTCCCTCCCTCGTCTTGTTCGTCGAAGCGGCCGGGAGGGGGACCAGGAGGCGGCTGGAAGTGTTGAGGAGGTCCGCCGTGTTGGTCGTGGTGTTGGCCGTGGCGGGGAGGGCTGCAAAAGGAGAGAGAGGGAGGTGGGGCGTGTCAGCTCGAAGCGCTGTAGCTGAAGGAGAGCAGAGGAGGGAGGACGGGAGAGACGTACGAGTAGGAATCGCGCTCGTAGGAGTCGGGACGGTCGTTGTAGTACGACATGTTAGGCGAGGTGAGATGAGTGAGTGAAGCCGGAGAGAGAGAGAGGGAAGCGGCGCGAGCGCGAAGGGGAGGTCGGTGAGGAGGTGCAGTACAAGGTCGGAGGTCGTGGGAGACTCGTGTAGAGCTATCTCACTCTTGCAAAACAGCAGAACTCGCCCTCTCGCCACAGTTGCTCAACCGATCTCGTTCGCAAGGAGTTCCCCGTCGGCGCTGTCCTCGGCCTCTGGAACGTTCAAATGAGCCATCGCTCAAGATGAAGGATTACACAGTATCAGCGACATTGTCTGCGGTCGCCGAGATGACCTTACACGGTACAGGAGCGTCCGGAAGGCGAGTTCGGCGAAGCGTCGAACCCTCCTTCGGCGGCGGTGGAGGCGAGTTGACTTCGTTGTTGGACGCGTTCTTGAGTCGAAGAGATCGTGTATGTATCTGTGCGACATGAAAGATCAGCAAGAGCTCTCCCTCCCACTCTTCCTGTCAGCCTCGATGAAACTCACCTCGGTCTATCAGTTTCCCTCCTCGCCTCAACCAGCCATCTTAGTCCCGGCCTCTCCTCTTCCCCTCCAACAGCCCTCAAGCGCTCCTCAGCCCCTCCCTCCACTCCTCCCACCCTTGCTTCCCTCTCCCGTTCTTTCCTCCCAACGCCCTAAGGTCGTCCGAGCTCGCCAAAACGCGGATGCTGTAACTCTGGCCGTCGTATGAGGCGGAGGTGACGGGTAAGGAAGTGAGGAGTAGATGTGCTGAGCTGTTTCGGTGTAGGTGGGGTCAGCGGCGAGCGGCGAGCGGTGAGAGAGAGGGGGAGTGAGGCGTACGAAGCGGGAAATCGGAGTACTGCTTCCCTGGCGCCCGACTCAGCTGCAGCAGCAGCAGTACTACTAGGAGAAGGTTCTTCGACGAGGAGAACTTGTACTTCTACACCGCTGATCCCGCCGGCGGGTCCGAACCATTCGGAGAGGGAGGTGGTGGTGAGGGAGAGGAGGGAGATGGCGTCTATTGGTGTTTGGGGTGAGCCGGCTGAGGTCGTGCTGGGAGTGGGAGTGCTGATGAGGTACAGCGCAGAATGGAGGGCGTTAGCTGAGAGAAGCGAGAGCGAAGAGCGAAGAGACGCACATGAGTAGACGAGCGTAATGCCATTGACTCTGTAGTGAAGTATCGCGTAAGATAGCCATTTGATCCTTCTTAGTAATGAAGCTGTAGCCGAGTGGAAGCCGACGAAGGAAGATCAGGAGGGCAACCCTCGTCTCTCAACCTCGCTCCTTTGCCTCTGTCCAATTCGTTCCAATCAGTCGCTGCTTCCCTACAGAATGATCGATCAGCCCGAGTTGCCTACAGAGCTACTCTCTCTGCTCTCACACCTCTGTAGCACTCAATCCGGTACATCCCTTGCTCTCCTCCCTTCTCTCGCTCGCTGACCTCTCTTGCACGCGCTACAGACCTCAACCCGTGCGGACCAGCTGTACAACACCAGCTCTCACTCATATCTACCCTCCTCTGCTCCCCTCCCTCCAACCTCACGAACGACAAGCCCACAGCCAAAGCTCACGCCCTCTCCCTCTCCCTCCTCCGTCTCGCGGACGAGAAGATCCTAACTTACCATTACTCGGACGTGCCCGTTTGTTGGAGAAGGTTATACACCGACGCTTCTCTACTAGGCGTCATCGCTTTGCTCTCAGCGTCGGCGGAAGAGAAGGGGGAAGAGGGCGCCGAGAACGAGCAGCAATGGAGGGAGGCGGTCAGGCTGCTGGATATGGTCCTCATCGTCGCCGGCGCACCAGGGATAGGAAGAGAAGATCTGGTATTTACCCTACTCTCGCACGTCCAACGCCATCTCCCCTCCTCCTCTCCCTCTCGGCCCTCGAAACGTCCTCGCCCCTCCCCTCCCTCACCGTCCCCCCTTCCCTCACCGCACCAAACCCGCCCCCTCCCTCGCTTCACCCCCTCCACCGCCCCCTCCCTAACCACCTACCTAACCACCCCCACCCTCCTCTCCCGCCCCTTCATCATCACCGGCGGCTGCCTCTCCTGGCCCGCCACCGAGCCCGGTCGGTGGGATAGCGCTGATTATTTGCTAGCCAAAGCGGGGAAAGGGAGGGTCGTACCCGTGGAGGTTGGAAGGGATTATACGAGGGAGGGGTGGGGGCAACGAATTGTGCCGTTCTCGGACTTTCTTTCCTCGCTCTCCCCCTCCTCCGACGACGACGGCGAGGAGGAGGAGGAGGAGGAAGAACCCCTCTACCTAGCCCAACACAATCTCTTTCGCCAATTCCCCTCTTTGGTCTCCGACATCCTCCTGCCCGACTACATTTATTCCTCCCCTCCCCCTCCCGCCGAGGTGCCGAGTTATCGACCGCCCGCTAATGAGGAGGGGTATGTTGTGAATGCCTGGCTTGGGCCTAAGGGGACGGTAAGTAGAGCTCATACCGATGGGGTGTTTAACTGTTTTGGTGAGTCTTGGGAGGGAGGGAGCGGAGAGCGAGGGGAGGGGGAGAGGGTTATGCCGAGGCCGAGCGTCGGTGAGCTGAGCTGACGTTTCGCTTTCCTTCTTCCTTCCTCCCTCCTCTCCAATCTCCACCCTCTTCTCTGTTCCCTCTCGCCCACACACCCCTCACTCTCACCCTCACGCCCGAAAAGCCCAAATCCTCGGCTCAAAATGGCTCTGGGTCGCTCCCCCCTCCTGCTCTCCCTGGATGTACCCTTACGGCTCTGATCCCTCTTTCACTACCACCGATCACTCCTCCGACCCGTCGCCGTCGGGTGAGGTAGAGGAGAGTGGGCAGAAGGGAGAGAAGGAGGAGCAGCAGCAGGACGAAGGAGGCAGTACCAACCACCTCTTAACCAACACCTCTCGCCTCCCCGTACATCTCCACGTTCCCTCTCCCTTCACCTCTCCCAACCCCGACGCCAACGTCGAGCCCTCCCCCTCCTCGCCCACCGACCCATCGCCCGCCGGACCCTCCCCCTCCCCCTCCCCGCTCGACGCCTTCCCAGATTTCAAAGCCCACGTCGAGCCATTCGCGATGCAGGCGGTGTTGCAAAGGGGGGATTTATTGGTCATGCCGCCGGGGTGAGTTATTTCTCTCTTCTCTGCTGGGGCGAGGGAGCGCGGGAAGGAGAAGGGGAGAAGGATGGGAAGCTGATGTCGTTTGTTCGGCGCCGGGGATAGGTGGTGGCATAGTATGAAGAGTTTGGAGAAAAGTTTTAGTGTTAGTATCTGGTATTGAGCCGGGTATTACGGGAGGAGGGGCGGGGAGGAGGAAGGAAGTGAGTTGGCCCGCTGCTCGGCAATGCTTGTTCGACGCTGAACGAGTGCTGATCGCTCTTCTTTCGCAGAATGGGAGCTGTAGATTGGTGTGGTTTGCTCGAGCCGGAGCTGTAGTGGTGTTGAGTTGGCTAGGTGAGTTGGGTTGCGCTGCTCGGCGCTGCCAGAAGCGCGCGAGACAGGTTCGCTGATCCTTCGTTTTTGCTCAAGCAGGTCAAAAGTTTCGATATCACTCTCGTCGCTTACGAACGAGGCGGTTGGTTGCCGTGAGGTAGCTGAGTAAGTAGTCGACTCTTCGTTGCTCGGCGCACGCTCGTCGTTCGGCGCTCGTTGAAGTGGTTTTGGACTACTTGCTGACTTTGCCACTACCTCACAGGACTTCAGATACTGCAACTCGTCACCTAAATCATCCACTACAGCTTTCCCCTTCCTCCTCGCTCCAAGCGAACTGCATCCCAAGCCGACCATCTCCCCACCTCGGCGCCTCCGAACCCCCCTCCGTCCTCCGCTCCCTCTCCCGCTCATCACACGACCTCTTCTTCCTCATCAACGTCCAACACGCTCTTCCCTCGCATCCCTCCCTGCCGAACTTGACCTCACCCCAGACCGGCACCCCGCATTTTCGATCGAGATTTTTGCTGGACTCGCGAGAGCTCTGTTGAGCGTTGAGCCGTCCAGCTTGCCAAGTCGGTTTTGTCGAGTTCGGTCGAGACGAGGCTGGGGGTTATCAGTGATGATACGGTCGAACTACTACTGATGAGCTACAGCGACAACTTGTGGCGTAGCAGCGCTTAGGCAGGCGAGGGCTCAGCCAGCAGCTGCCTTCCGCGCTTCGCTCAAGCCGCTTTCCCCAGCTTTCGGCGGATGGTTGGCAAGAGTTGAGGTGAAGGACGTTTTGCAGGGATGGTGAGCTTCTCTTTCTCCTTCTTCACCTCTGTTGGCGACCGCCTTGCTCACCCCGCTCCCCCTCGCCGACAGCACCGGCACCTCAAGCTCATCGACCGAGCTCAGCTTCAGCGCCGACCTCCTTCACCACCCTCTTCGCGCGCCTTCTCGCCGCTGAAGACCTCCATCACTTCGCCACATCCACCACCTCCAACGACACCACAGCATGTCACCCACTCCCACGCCAGCCCTCTCCCACCCCCATCTTCACCCCCTCCCTGTCGGCGATTCGTCGACCTTCCCCTCTCTCACCGAATCAGGCGCTCCCACCGACGTGTACGAAACCCACACGACCACCGGTCTCGTATCAGCGCACGAGCTTCAGCCCGAGGGACAATTGATGTCGGGAAGGAGCTCGATGACCCATGTCGAGCTTGGCGCCGGAGGGGATGTTGAGAAGGGGAGCTTGGAGGGTAGCAGTAAGGAGGCCAAGGAGGGGGAGAGTAAGATTGTTACTTGGAAGGAGAATGATCCGGAGGATCCTAGGCAATTTTCGAACTTTAGGAAGTGGTGAGCTCGTCTTGTCTTTCTTCTCGGGCTGCTCGGCGCTGACCGCTCCCCTCCCTCGCGCCTCCCTCCCTCCAACCTCTTTCAACTCGGCCCAACTCGCACAGGGTCGTAACCGTCATCGCCACAGCCCTCTGTTTCGACGTCGGCCTCTCCTCCTCAATCATCACCGGCGGCCTCGTCCCGGTGAAGGAGCACTTCCACTCCTCAACCGAAGTAGTAAATCTCACCGTCTGCGTCTTCGTCATCGGATTCGGAGTCGGCCCTCTCTTCCTCTCACCTATGTCCGAGCTACTGGGAAGGAAATGTGAGTCCCCCTCCCCTTCCCTTCTTGCCAGCGCCGAGCCGAGCTGACCCCCCTCCGCGCGCCCGCCGAAACAGTCATCTACCTCCTCTCCATGGGCCTCTTCGCCATCTTCTCCATCCCTTGCGCAGTAGCCAAATCCATGGCAGTCCTCATCGTCTTCCGCTTCTTGGCTGGACTCGCCGCTTCGGCACCAATGTGCAATGCTGCTGGATCTATCGCTGATTGCGTGAGTGCTCGCTCGCTCGAATGACTGGGTTGGCTCGTACTGACGCGGGAGAGTTATCCAGTGGAGCGTCAATGAAAGGGGACATAAGATGTCGGCGTTCTCGTCGATCCTTTGTGAGCTTTCGACGCTCGAGCTCGGCGTAGAGTCCGAAAGCTGACCCTCCGCGTTCGAACAGTCATCTCGCCTTGTCTCGGACCCATCTTCGGAGGATACATGGCTATGAACATCTCGTGGAGGTGGATCTACTGGTCAGTCGCCTTTCTTTTCCCTCGTCAAGAGCTGCTCGGGGCTGCTCCTTCTCTTCGCCGAGCTCCCCGGCGCCTCCCCTTCACCTCCTAATCCGGTATTAACCCTTTCCCTTTTCTCCGACAGGTTCCAAGTCATCGTCACCGGCTTCCTCTTCTTCGCCGTCCTCCTCTTCATGCCCGAGACGGTTCGTCTTTTCGTTCCTCCCGCTCCTCCCTGACATTCCCGCTGACGCTCCTCCTCTCGCAAAAGTACGCCCCCACCCTCCTCGCCCGCCGGGCCAAGCGCCTTCGCAAGGAGACGGGCGACCAATCCATCATGACCGAGCAAGAGATGAAGCGTCGTCCCGGTCCCGAGATCGTTAGGGAGGCGCTGTTGAGGCCCATGGTCATGCTCGTCACTGAGCCTATTATGGCCGCTTTCTCGGGCTTCCTCTGCCTTGTTTATGGATTGCTTTACGGATTCTTCTTCGCCGTCGTGAGTTTTGGCTCGGCGTTCGCTTGGAGAGCAGGCCGAGCAGGAGCGCTGACATTGCCATCGCCCTCAACAGCCCATCATCTTCGCCGAAGGTCATGGATTCTCCTACGGACAGACTGGCCTCGTCTTCGTGAGTCCCCGCCTCATCTAGCCCTTCAACGACTCGAGCGCGCCGACTAAACTTCCTTCTTTCCCCTTCACAGTTCGGCATCCTCATCGGAATCGCCATCATCGCCATCACCGGATGCCCTGCTCAAGTTCGTCTTCCGCTCCCTGGCCTCCTTCTCGCCCGCTGACCGCCCTCCTCGCCAATAGGAGAACTACTACCAACGCCGAGTCATTGCCGATGGAGGATCTACCGTCCCCGAGACCCGTCTTCCCATGATGATGGGATGCGCTATCATCCTTCCCATCTCTCTCTTCATCTTTGCGTGGACTAGCAACCCTTCGACTTCGTGGGTCGGCCCCGCTGTTGCTGGTATTCCTTTCGGATTCTCTCTTGTCGGAATCTACATGTGAGTTTTGCTATAGGGAGTAGTCGAGCGGGCTCGATTTGGAGGCTTCTCCCCTTGCTCGTAGATGTTGGGGCTACCGGACGGGGACAGGGTCGCGTCGGGCGCCGAGCGCCGAGCATTCAAGATCGAACGCAGGCTGACCCTCCCTTTCTCCCACAGCTCGGCCAACTCTTACCTCGTCGACACTTACACCCAATACGGTGCTTCCGCGATGGCTTCCAAGACGTTCATCCGCTCCCTTGCTGGTGCTTCGGTGCCAATGTGAGCTCTCCTTCCTCCGCTTCGCTTTGCTCTCGCGCTGATCCTCGGGTTTTTTTCTGTTCGAAGGTGGATCGATTACATGTACGGCCGTCTCGGTAACGAGGTATATTTTCCTCTTCCCTCGAGCTAAAACAGAGCAGCAAGCTGACCCCTCCTTCTCATTCGCAGTGGGCTGGCTCGCTCCTCGCCTTCATCTCCCTCGCCTTGGCACCCAGTCAGCTTCTACAGCATCCCAGTCCCCTCTTCTCCTTACTGACAGGTCTCAATTCACAGTCCCCTTCCTCTTCTACTTCTACGGAGCTCGCATTCGCGCCAGGAGTGCCATGGCCACCTAAGCCGAGAGGTCAGTTTCAGAAAGGGGCGAATAGAACGGTACATAGACACAATAATTACAGCGCCGTTAATCTCATGACTTTTCTTACCGAAGAAACGTGCTGTGCGCGGAAAGGATGATCAGCGAAGGCTGCTCGGCGCTGTTCGGCGAAGAGGGGAAAGCTCACGGCATCTTGAGTCCACCAGGAGAGGCCGGAGTAGATACTGTTGTTCGGGGAAAGGGGATGATCAGTACTTGAAGCTCGATCCTGAACGTTTCGAAGCTCATAACGTACACGATCATGGCGAGGAAAGCGAGGAGGATGTTGAAGCCGAGCTTGAGGTGCGCCTTCATCGTATCGAGGGGCCAGATGACACCATCCCTCCTCGGGCAAAAAAAGAGCACATGTTGTTCGAGAACAGTCATGTTCTTGTGAGTGCTCGCCCAATCGCGTACGGTGATGCCATCGGGGTGCTCGGCGTCGGCGGCGATGTTGGCGCGAGGGGTGTCTGTTGCGGTGCAGAGAGAGAGAGCGAGTGAGCAGGGATAAGCGATGAGAGCTGTACTAAAACGTTTGCAAAGACTTACGAGGCGAAACGAGCTTCTTGTCGAGACCGCTGGGCGTCTACGCCCGAAAGGGAAGCTCATCGTCGCCGAGTTGTTCACTCAACGCTCCAGCGCTTGCGAAAGCAGATTCCGCAAGGGAGTGTGCTTAACTGCGTTTAATCGAAGGTGTCTTCCCCCAGCTGAAACGAGCTACACCCTCTCCGACTGAGTCAAACATCGAAGCTTAGCCGCCAAGGCCTCCCCTCCTCTCTTGCTCTCCTCCGTCTCCCTCGACTTCTGCTCCATCTCAGTTCTGCTTCGCTGCTTCTGTTCAGCGGGTGCTGTGCTCGCTGCTGTACACGGGTATGTAGGGTTTCACGGGCGGGCTGGTCTGCTCGCCGAGCGGCAGCAGATCTCGAGCAGGGATGAGGGAGGGGCCGTCGCTCCCTGCGCGATGGCTGTGAGTGGGTGCTCGTCGCTGGCAGTAGTGTGATTAGATCGCGGAGCTCTCGCTCTCGGCTTGTTCGCTCGAGCGAGTGAGCTAGCGCTGCTGTACAACGAGCTCAACGAGCGCAAAAGGGAGGGTGAGGGAGCGGTCCTTGTTTGCTGGCTGAACGGGGGCTCGGTCGGCAGGCAGGGTAGCAGCCTTCCCTGACCTCTTTTCTCGGGAAGTGGAGCTCGAAGGGACCGATGGACTCGCTGCAGCTCGCTAGGACGACGGCTCGACGGGACGAAGAGGGAGGCAAGCTCGCTTGCTCTGTAGGGCGCTCGCAGACGTCTGTGGGTGCTTTGTAGTGCTAGCACTACTCGTTTCGTTGCTCACTGCTCCAGCGCGGTACGATAGGCTAGCGAAAGCTCGGCAGACGGAGCGCTTCGAACGAGCTCGCCAAGGTTCGCTTTTCCTCGAGTGGAGGAGGGGCGGGTGTGGCTGAGAGGTGATGTCGAGGAGCGTTACAGTGCTTTGAGCTACAGAGATGACCAGCTCGGAGCAACAGCAGACCAGCTCGCGAGCTTTCGGTCGAGGAGGGCTTTCGCCGAGCTCCAGCGCTCCTTCTCTCCGTTGCCGCAGATGAGCAGGGAAATAGAGAGCTATTGAGTCGACGGTAGCGCTGTTCAAGTCTCACTACACGCCATTCAACCTTTCGAAATGTTGAATAACAAGCGCTGGCTGCTCCCTGCCCAGCACCGAGGTTCGCCCTTCTCACGCGGAGAGCTTGGGGGAGGCGGCTTTTGTGAGTCCGGGTCGCCGAGGCGCCGAGGCAGTACGAATTGGATTTCAGCTTTTGACAGGCGCTTGCTGCTGTCGTATACCTCCATAACTGCAGCAAGCGCCCTCCGCGCCAATCAGCGGCCGCTTGGCGATCGGCTTTCCTTCCCTGAGGGCTCTCGACGAGTCGTTGAGGGCTTGCAGTGATGGAAGTAGATCAACTGGTCGCTTGCTATGTCCCGCCCGGGGGCGATTTGCTCGCTCAGCGCAGTCAGTTGGGGAGTTCGGTAGTCAACGCTTACGCGCCGGCTCGCTTCCTTTCGCAAAGGGAGGGCTGGTTGGATGTCGACTGTGCGGCGCGTTCTTCTGGTTTGCATAGTAGAAACTACGATGTAGCCTTTCAAGTCCACTGGCCGGGTGTGCGGTGGGCCGAGGAAAGCTGGGAGAGCTCTGTGAAGATCGGCGCCGAGGACGGCTGACGACGCTTTCTACGACGCTGCTCTGAGCTAAGCTCGGTGGAATGTGCACAGTCGCTCTTCGCTACGCTTTTCATGAGCAAGGGAAGCGCGCTACCGCCAGAATGGCGTACCGAAGCGGCTCGACGCGGCGCAGGGGGAGGGCTCGGTCGACGATTCGCCGTCGCTGGAAGAGCATCGTTACTTCCCTCGGCTGTGATACTCGGATTTTGATCCATCACATCTTTACGAACGCGGACATCAGTGCCCTGTTCCCCACTGCTCATCAAAAAGCCCGAGCGATGCTCGGCGCTCAGTTCTCGGCGCAGGCGAGCGGGACAGTATTCGCGTTGATCAGCTCTTCAAGTGCAGGATCTGGTGTAGCCGAATGGATTCGGCTTGGGTGTTGTTGCAGTACGTACGGAAGCGTTCATGGGATGCAGCCCGACAGCGGAGGCAGCTCGGTCGAAGCCCCGTTCGGGGTGTCGGGAGCTGAGCAGGGGCTTTCGCGGCGCTGGGACTCTCTCAGGAGGGTACCGATACCGTGTTTTGAGCTCGTTCCTCAGCTTGGGACCTCAAGCGCTCCTTGATCGCTGTAGCTAAGCTTCCCTCGCACCTCGGCGCACGGACTTGAGCTGCTTCCTCGCTTCTCACTGCAGAGGTGAGGGCTAGGTCTTGAGATCTCAGTGATCAAGTGCAAAGGATGGACATCGAAGCGCGCGATGAGTTCAATTCAGCCCAGCTCGACCTACCTTCCCGCCAAGGAGGGCTTCGCCGGGGGACACGCCGAGCTGCTTCTTTCTACTGGGGGGAGAAGAGGAAGCTTGGATAGCTTCCGACGACAATCCTACTTTTGATCAATCGGATCCAAATGCAGCAAGGCCTCAGTTTTCCGACAGTCGAGCGACAAGTGAGCCTGCTCGGCGCTCCTTCTCCTCCGTTTGAGCACCACGTTTGAAGAGAATGTTGCTCTTTCTGCTTGCTGCTCTAGTTGAGTCGTCGGGTGCTCTCTGCCTTGCTGTACTTAAAGTACTCGCCTTATGAAGCTGTCTTTCGCCAATTCTCAGCTGCTCGCTCGGCGCCGGTTCGCTTGCAGAGGCTCTACGATAATGTGGAGTCTCTCAAGTGTACGAGATGGTGACTGCGAGCCGATACCTACCGCTGTGCGCTATTAACTCTGGCGCAGCTCTAGAACGAGAGCAGAGGATGCCTTCCGTCGCTGATCCCTGTGCCGAGCTTCCTTACCATCGCCTGAGGGCAGGGACGGGCGGAGTTCCCGGTGATGATGAAGGGCTCTCAAATTAACTCGGGATGATGACCCCATTGCTAGAAGCTTGGAAACGTGGTAGATGGGGGCCTTTCGACCGCCTGACTCTCACCGAGCTCGTCGCCGAGAAGGCTGGCGGGCTCGCCGGAGTGGGGCGAGCTGTTGATCGCCCTAGAGGAAGGCGGGTTGATACTCCCCTTTCAACCAAGCCTAGCTACACCGGGCTCGGTCGACGCACACGCGCATGAGTCGAGGAAAGAGATGCTCGGCGCAAGCGGGGAGCATTTTTCGGCGCTGTAGAAAGCCTAAAAGGCTTCAGATCTCTTCGGAATGAGTAGAGCGCTTCCCAAATAGCCCTGCAGGCCAGTCATCTTTCGGTGCAGCTCGAAGCAGCTTCGGTCAGGGGCTTTCGCGAGCGGCGGGCGTGACGCGTCTGGACGAAGTGGAGCGAGTGAGTTGCAGACTTGCAGCTGTACTAGAGCAGCAGAACTATCTAGCCACCTACAGGATGCTCTTTCCGACTCGACCGCTCGAGCCAATCGCCTCGTCTCAAGATTCAGAGATGAGCGTGCGAGAGGGTGCGAGCGACTCTTGACCTCTTGCCATTCACTCGTCTCGTCTCAAGTCTCTCAGCACTCGCCTGCAGCTCTCCCAAAGAATGTCCAACAACAACGGCGCTAAAGGCGGTGGGTTTCAGGCTGCCATCCCTAGCAACTCGGCGACGATGAGCTTCCCTACGCCCAGCGGTCTCGAGAAGAAGCTCGTTTCGCCTCGTGAGTCCTCGCAAACGTTTTGATACAGCTCCAAGCGCTTATGCCTGCTCGCTTGCTCTCTCTCTGCACCGCAACAGACACCCCTCGCGCCAACATCGCCGCCGACGCCGAGCACCCCGATGGCATCACCGTACGCGATTGGGCGAGCACTCACAAGAACATGACTGTTCTCGAACAACATGTGCTCTTTTTTTGCCCGAGGAGGGATGGTGTCATCTGGCCCCTCGATACGATGAAGGCGCACCTCAAGCTCGGCTTCAACGTCCTCTCGCTTTCCTCGCCATGATGGTGTACGTTTCGACCTTCGAAACGGTCAGGATTCAGCCTCCGATACTGATCATTCCCTTTCCCAAACAACAGCATCCACTCCGGCTTCTCCTGGTGGACTCAAGACGGCTGGATGCCCGACCCCTTCTTCCGCATCTACACCAAGAACATTCACCGCGCCAAGCACGGCTCCGACAGCGGAGTCTACGATTCTGAGGTGAGCTATACTAGCGCTCCCGCGAGGTCTCAGAGCGATCAGACTAACCCTCCGCCGTTCGCTCGCAGGGTCGCTTCGTCCCCTCCGCCTTCGAATCCCTCTTCAGCAAGTTTGACAAGGACAAGAAGGGTGGATTGAGCTTCCGCGAGGGATTGAGGATGTTGAGGGAGAACAGGAACGTTGCCGACCCATTCGGTGAGCCCTCTCAGTCCCACGCTCGGCGCTCGACGAGTCCGTTCGCAGGAAGCTGAAGTGCTTGCTGACTCTCGCGTTCTACCTCGCAGGATGGGCCGCCGCTGTGTTCGAATGGAGCACCGTCTGGATGCTCCTCGCTCCCAGCGATCATGTCGTCACCAAAGAGCAGCTTCGCACCATCTACGACGTGAGCCGACTTCGCTCGCTTTCCTCTTCGCCGAGCAGTCTTCGCTGACCGCCCTCCCGCTCCTCTCGTCGAACAGGGATCTCTCTTCTACGAGGTTGAGTACGATCATTCGAACAAGAACAAGAAGCTTTCGAAGGATCAGAACAACGTCAAGCACGATTAGGAAAGAGCTCGGCGGAACGGAAGGGGACGTTTGCTTGCTTGCTTAGTCTGTTTGGGTCGGTCAGTTGTGCTTGGAACGAGTGTGTCTTTCTGGACCTTTCTTTGAGGTGCGAACGAGAGCTCTAGAGAGGTGCAAGTCCTCAGCATCCGAGAGAACGGCTTCGGCAACACCGAGCGGAAAGGGCTTGGTGCTGCTTGGCTCGATACAGAAGCGAAGGAATAAATTGCTTCTTTCCATGCTTCCTGATGCGGTTCAACAGCTCTGAACCGCCCTGCAGCTCATCCGTCGGAGCTAGAGTCAACTTGGCGCGATTCCATCGTCCTTTCGCTTCTCTTCCTCCTCCTCTCACCTCGTTCCAACCAGCAACACCTCGCTCCATGGCTCAACCACTCCCATCTGCACCATTCCCCATCCTCACTTCGGTGGCCGAGGTCCGCGAATGGAGGGCAGCTCGACAGGCCGCGGGAGAACAAGTTGGCTTCGTTCCGACTATGGGAGCGCTGCATGACGGCCATTTGAGCTTGGGTGAGTTTAAAGCGCGCTGTAGCCGAGTAGAGTGCTCTGAGAAGCTGGTCGAAGCGGTACAGAGTTGCCGGGGAGCGACGGAAGCTTGGGAGATGGGAAGCACGGGCGCTGAGTGGGAGCTGCTGAGCGATATGCGGGCGCGGCTGTAGTTAGCTACAATTCACCTGGAGCTGGTCTCTGCAGGCTGTCTTTTAGGCGCTTTAGCTACGCTCTTTCCGCTTGGAGACAATACCAGCTCGCTTCGAGCAGCTCTACAGGGCTACGAAAGGCTCCTTCGCCGTTGGAGTGCTGCATGCGGACATCTACGTGCTGCGTTTAGCTCCAAGCGCAATGTACTACAGCTGAACATCCCTGACACGATCCTCGCCGAACAGTTCGCGCCTCCCTCCTCGCCAACGAGGCCACGGTCATCTCCATCTTCGTCAACCCTGCTCAATTCGCCCCTCATGAAGACCTGGCTACCTACCCCCGCACCATCGAGGCCGACATTGCCGCCCTCGCTTCCCTCTCCATCCCCGTCGAGGGCTCATCATCACCGAGGACGGTTTCGGCGCTTTTCCTTCCTCCCATCTCGGCGCTGTACCCTAGTGGCATCGACACCGATGTCTCGAAACAGCGTGGAACCTTCCTCGAGGTCAAGGGACTGCAGGAGGTCATGGAGGGCGTTTCGCGACCGGGCTTCTTCCGTGGAGTCGCTACCGTCGTCATCAAGCTCTTCAACATCATCCAAGTGAGTCAAACATCTTCCGCTAGCTTCTTTCCCTCCGTCGCTGGTCTACTACAGAGCTTCCCGCTAACCCTCGCCCTCGCTCCCCCCTTCCTTCGTCAACAGCCAACGAAAGCCTACTTCGGCCAAAAAGACATCCAGCAAGCCCTCCTTCTTCGCCGAATGCTCACCGACCTACACGTTCCCGCTCCTCTCGCTTCCAACCTCGTCATCATTCCTACCTACCGCGACGCCGCCTCGGACCTCGCCCTCTCCTCCCGAAACGCCTACCTCCGCGCTGAGGAGCGACCATGGGCTACCGTGCTCATCGACGCGCTGCACAAAGCCCAGCAAGTCTGGGACGAGCAGAAGACCAAGGGAGCGGTCGTCGTCAAGGACGTGCTCGAGGCGGCGAGGGCCTCGGTTCGGGCGGTCGAGAAGAAGGCGCAGGAGGAGGGCAAGGGAGTCGAGGTTCGGCTCATTTATGTCGCTTTGAACGACCCTGAAGAACTGTGGGACTTAGAGAAGGCGGAGGGCGCGACGGTGCCGAAGGGGAAGGGCGCGGTGCTGAGCGGAGCGGTCATGCTCGGTCGGACGAGGCTGATAGACAACCTAGTGTTCGATTATCCCCTCAACTAAGGTGCAAGTCAAGAAGCTTATTCATTCTCGAGCTGACCTGCCTCTTCCTTCGACGAGTGTGAGAATCAGCTGCAGCCGACCGAGGAGATGAGAGGCCGAGGGACCTGGAATCGCCTGTCTCCCTTGCCTCTCTCCCTTCGTCCACATCTCGCTCTTCTTGTATCGCTTCAACATCGCCTCTCGTTTCTCATGGACCTCGAACAGACCCTCACTGCTCAGCTCGAGCACCTCGAGACCTCCCTCCGCCGTCTCGACGGCATCGAATCCGAGCGCGCGGGAGCTGGCGACCTCCCTTTCGTCAAGTTCGGCCTCCTCGGGTACAAGGAGCACCCGGGCTATGACGAGACTCGTTTCGCTTTCGAGGATACGTTTGGACCCAGCCAGTCGGAAATGAGCAAGCTTGGAGGGGACTGGGGAGCGAAGCTGCTGGCGACGACAGTGCGAAAGCTGCTCGCTTCGACCGAGTTGGCGACGACGAAGAAGCTTACTCACGCTATGTACTGGGTCGCGACCGTTCAGGAGGAAGTTGACGAAGTGTACATTTGCTCAGCTACAGAATTGTGCGACGCACGAAGCTGATCCAGCTCTTGATTGCAGTACTCGCCCGACGCCCTCCGAAGGAGAAGGAGAAGAGATCCGCTACAGGAGTGACAGCAAGAGGTGAGTCTCTTTCCGATGAAAAGGAGTCTTTGGCCTCAGCTGACCCGTCCGTGATGCGCCAGCGAGGCTCCCGCTCCTCAAACGCCGAGTCTCAAGCGCGAGCGCTCCCCTTCGCTCAGTCTTTCCCAAGCCGACACGAGGACGAGCTCAGTCAACGTCACCGACTCCCCTTCGCCTTCCAAGTACGTTCGCTTGTCTTCCGATCAGAGCAAGGAACCCTCCGTCTGCTCGTCGGCGGCGTTCAACTTCGGAGATGTCGTCCTCGCTCCCTTCTCGCAATCGAAGCCGTGGCCGTGTTTGGTGAGTCCGGGAGCAAGTCTCTACGATTGTATCAACCTGACTAACGCTCTACCTATCCTTGCGCAGGTGCTCGATCCCTCTAAAGTCCCACAGAAGCCCATCAAGGGTCGCAAGACGTCGTCCTCTGTCCTCTTGACTTGGATTCCCAATGGCCGCGAGATGTAAGCTTCTCGGCGTCTTTTTGAGACAAATGTGAGTGCTGACGTCTTCCCTCCGCCGTTCACAGGGAGTGGAGGGACCCCTCCAAGCTCTCGGCGCTCACGGCGACGACGGCGAAAGATCTCCTCGCGTCGAAGAAGGCTCAGCCTCGCTATGCTCAGGATAAGAGGCACTTCAAATTGGCGCTCGAGACCTTCCTCGACGATACGAAGATGGAGGAATGGAAGGAGCAGGCTTTGAGCGAGTTGGAGGGGATGTGGAGGGAGGAAAGGGGGGTTGAGAAGATGAAGAAGGAGGAGGCGGAGAAGTTCAAGGTGAGATTTCAGCTCGCTTTAATCTTAGATATTGATTAGCTCAACTCGTCTTGTCGACCCGTAGCTTGGATGTTGCGAACGACCGTGGGATGGTGAGGAGGTGCGCCGAGCTCCGTGTTCGTCGGTGAAGCGACGATTTCCTGACTTTACTCTTCGCAGGCTATCGTTGCGTGCGATGAGTGTGAGGGTTGGGAGCACGCCTCTTGCATCAAGTACCTTTGCCCCTCCTGCACGAAGGAGGCCGGCTGAGGAGAGTCGAGGAGGGCCAAATAGCTTGGGTATGTGGTCTGATCGACGCGAGGAGGGTGGCAATATACTTGGAGGTGGATAAGATCAGCTTCATGTCGGCTGGGAGTGCAGAAGCGAAGCGGGTCCCTCGAGGATCGACTCTCGGCGAAGAAGTATCAAGCTCGCGGCCGAGAAGGAAAGAAGTTGGACACGTTGTTCTTTTCCCTTACTCCAGCAACTCGGGGTATCAGACTAAAGCTACACTATCTACCTCTCAACGCGCAACCACTCCGCCTCCTCGCCCTTCACTCGAAGCACCACCTTAGCTCCCCTTTCGCTCAACCACCCCCTAACCTCCCTTTCAACATGCACCTCTCCGTCCTCCTCGCCAAACTCGATCGAGATGCCTGATCCC